>PYXC01001262.1:22500-262500 GCA_015244755.2 Tenualosa ilisha
ACCTTTACACGCATTTTATCTGTGACTGATCTGGTTTAATATACGCAAACATGTGAATGTTTGAGGGGAATTGTTTTTTGTAGAACATTTGTGGGCAAAAAATAAATTGTTCCAATTTACCCAGTAAGGATTGCAGGATGCATGCATGTTTGTTGAGGACTAACTCCTCAAGCAGTTTGTGCGCATTAGCTAACATTTACCATGAACTCAAAGCAAACAAGAACCTGTTCATTTGAACATTTCTTAATGCTTGCCTTTGTTGGCTATTTTGAGCACGAGTCTGCTGTTTTCAGATGATGCCAGTATAATTTTACAGTGATCCCAACACTCAAGGATTCTCACTACTTCAGCTTCCCCCACTCATCCCCTGCACCCCTCCCCTCCTGTTAGGCCAGGTGTCATAACACTGAAATCACATATTTTAGTTTTTTTGTTCTTACGAGTTGACAGACAGCAAAAGAAAATAAATAAAACCTCAAAACTGAACTGGTTTCATACCACAGTTTTGGATGGTAAACGGTGTGAAATACATTCACATGGAGAGAGAAAGCATCAAGCATCAAGACATCAAGATTGAGAGCAAGAGAGAGCAAGCTCAAAAGAGTGGAAAGTACCGTGCAGAGGTCTTTGTACTGCATCTTCTGGAACTTGGTGTCGGCGTTGCCAGCGCACAGCTCCACATAGCCAAGCACCACCTGGAACACAGTGTTGTGGATGGCCTGGGTGAAGTGCATATGAAGCTGGTCCATCGCCGTCTACAACAGGAAGCAGAGGAAGACAAGGAGAAACTAAGATGTCTGGTTACAGTGGTTATACAATGGAAAAAAGGTATTACAATGCAATTAAAACTGGTAAGGCATTTTGATAGTTGCTCTGTAGCCTGTCATCGTAAATAAACTCTTTTTTTCCCCAGAAATGAAATTACTGTCAATGAAATGAGCATCATGGGGCCCCTTTAAAGGAGACATAGAATGGAAAACCATTTTTTGCCTTGGCTTTGATGCATTAGAAGAGGTTGTGCATGGCCAAAGAGCTATTTGAACATGAAGCAGGGTTGTGTGTTCCTTCATATGAAAATCCTGAACTTAGAAATAGCCATTAAGACATGGGGGAATTAGAACAAAGCATACATGTGATGTCAAACAGCACCAAGCAATTGTAGTTCAATCATGGTTGCCAAAGAGGGCGCCATTTAGTCAAAAGGACCATTTCAACACAGAGCCTAAATATAAGGTTTTAATTGGGCTTGTAAAATTGCACTTGAGCTAATTTTGATAAATCAACGTTGAATGTATAATATTTTAACATCAGAGAACAAGGGAGAATACTTAATTCCTCCATTATATGTCACCTTTAAAATATGTGTACATATCTGTATTCCATTAGAACAAAAATGCGCCATGCTAAGCTCTTCACTTCCATAGCTTTTCACTATTTCAAGCAGCACCTCCAGGCTTTCGGTGTGTCTTTTGTTACTTTTTCATGAACATATGGAAGACAGATTTAGCACTATTCTTCTGACTACGGTGCAAATCAAAGGGTTTCTTCTGAGAGAATGTGTGGGTAGAAACCTGGAGAAGCTTTCATGCCTGATGATGTGTGAACTTTAAAAAAGAGACCATACCCAGGAGAAAGAAATCACCAGTAGGTTTGTTTGGTGGGGGGTGGGAAGGGGGGGCATATGTAGAGGCAGATATGATTATATGAGTGGGCAAGAGGGTCTGTGTCTTTGTGTGTGTTGTGTGTGGGGGGAGGGGGTGCTGTATGTGTGTATCTTCCCTGTCAAGTCCTTCAGTTTAATCAGTGTGGCTGTTTTACACTATAATCAGTGTCTCTTACTGCGAGACAAGCACCCACCTATTCTCTTTTTTTCCAATCTTGAATATCTAGAAAATCTAGGCATCTAAAGAGGTGTCCATTACATGACATTACATTTTGTTTCCCTCCACTTAACTGCCTTTCAGGCGTTTTTAAAACTCGCTAAATACATCCACTAAATGCATCCACTAAATAGGTCTTTTTAGCCTCTCTCTCTGCAGGTAACTAACACACAAGCAGAGACAAACATGCCCAGACATATTCTCTATCTCTTTCCCACATAAATATATATACACACAAACACACACAAACACACACACACACACACACACACACACACACACACACACACACACACACCACACAAGCACACACACACACACACACACACACACACAAAATCACACCTAGTGAGAGAGAATGCACCTGTCGAGAAAGAAACTTTCCCGAGGGCCTTTCACTGTCTCCCACAAAGGCCAAAAGCTTCACTTGCCAGCGAGGTAACAAACCTCGGTTTGCGGCAACACTAGTGAAGCCACCACTGCCCAATCTCACACACACACACACACGGCTCACCCCTACACATACCTGTTGGCAACACATATTCTTTACTGAGTCCATCATCACTACAAAAATCACCAGAGAGCGAGTAACCACAAAGGCAGGTTCTCAAGTCGAGATAGTCACCATGCAGTCACCTTGGCAGTATTTTAAGGACCTGGTGAGTGGTTAGTGGAGGTGAAAGGAGGGAGGCTGAGCAGTTTCGCTGCTAGACCCGTGGAGGCAGAGCGGTAGACAGACCCAACACCTCAGTCAGGGTGTGATTTATAGTTTTAAATATAGAGAGAGAGCGACAGCAGTGGAAGTGAAAGAGAAAGAGAAAGACAGAGAGAGAGAAAGAGAGAGAGACAGAGATGACTTGCAAAACACATGCACACACACACACACACACACACACACACACACACACACACACACACACACACACACACACACACACACACACACACACACACACACACACACACACAGTGTGAGTGGAAGGCTGACCAGGAATTTCCTCAGTACAACTTCATTAAGCTACTATACTCTCGTCCACCCAACTATTCTAAAACACATCAGAGGCAAACGGGAACGAGAAAGTAAAAACAAACAGGAAAAAAATACTAAAGCCAACTAAACCAGCAAGAATATTCTGTCAGCACACCCTTCTTTTTTTCCTTTCCTTCTTTTTACAATACTGTCCATTGCTTGCTGTAATTCATTAATTTCAGTGACAGCCAAGTAACACAACACCTAAAACTCTACAGGACTATAATAACTGGGTGTTTTTAAGATCATCATGGAGAGAGAAGGAGATGGAGAAGGAGAGAGAGAGCGAGAAAAATAAGCGACTGTGACGACACGAGGTTCTTATAAGCCTGAGCTGAAATCTGCGGGGTGCGTTAACTTTCGACTGGAGCAAAATCACATTGTTAGAACAAAAAACAGTGGCGGAGGCAAAATTGAAGCACACAGCATGAAAGTTTGATGAGGGCCTGAGCTCGTTAGACTAACTGCAGATGGCACAGACTAAGCGGAATTCTTCTGGGTCTGCAAAGAGAAAGTCTCTAGCTGTGTGTGTGTGTGTGCGTGCGTGCGTGCGTGCTCAAGGGCAAGTAAAAGCTTTTAGCTTTTGCTGATGCTGGGTCAACAGGATGTATATGTGTGTGTGTGTGTGTGTGTGTATTTGTGTGTGTGTGTGTCTGAGTGAGACATCCCATCAATAGATCCTTGGATCTGAGAGCATTCAGACTTTAACGACTGTGCTGTCTCAATATGGCAGCCGTGACCCGACGCAGTTACTAAAATAACCCTGCAATGACGTCACTGTTGGTGAGTAGAGAGAGTTAGCATAGAGAAAAAGAGGGGAAAAAAAAATAATGGGAGACAGAGTGCTGCCAAGCACACACAAGCCCTTTCAGATCCTATTTTCATCATTAACTTAAAGTGAAATCTTCCTGTCTGGCTCAAAGATGTCACCAGAGAAAATTGAATACTGTGAAGAGCAGGCCTTGGTCGCCCAAAGATTTGCTGAAAAATACTCTATAGGGTTGTGTGTGTGTGTGTGTGTGTGTGTGTGTGTGTGTGTGTGTCTTTGCGCACCCTTGTCTGTTCTGTTGCTATGTATATACGTGTGTGTCAGCTGAGCTACATCTCATTCTTTGTTTAGGGAATAAGGGAATCCATGCAGCTGGGGGACGGCCATAGTGGTCACTGAATTTTGAGCAGGATGAGGCCAGTGGCGTATGTCTGTGTGCCAGTGCCTAGGACAAGGGTCATACACTTGGACCAAGGCTTAGTGCATGAATGAGTGGTGACTGAGGATAAGGGTGCTGCAGGGGTACAGCGTAGGGAAAGGGTGGCTGGGGGCTCTGAGAGAGTCCATTATCAGGGAGCGTATGATGGCCCAGTGGAGAGAAATCGTCACTGGCTTCAGCTCCAGCCCCACCAGGAGGAGAGGACACAAACTAATGACCATGCCGTCACAGTTTAAACCTGTCTCTCTCTCTCCCACCCACACACAGGGGTGTAGCGGGCGTTGGATGTGGGGGTATGGAGTCCACTTCTTCCATTTCTTCTCTCTATTTTTAATATTAGGCATTATTTATAACAGTACAAATACACACATCAAGCAAACCTCTCCAACAAGCCCTCTATTGCCATGCAAAACTTATTATTACAGGTTGACCATCAAATGCAGTGATACTCTCAACATAGGTTTTGGAGATGCGTGTGATTTCCTTTGCAATTAGGCCTGCGTCATTAAAATCACATAACCCCCCCCCTAAAAAACTACATCTCTGCCCACACACACACACAAACACACACCCCTACACATTCACACCCGAACACACACACGCACACGCACAGTGGCAGGCACGGACAGGCACACATATACATGAACACAATCATAGCCAAGTAAACACAAATTTGACAAATTAACGCCAAAACAAAAACCAGGCAAAGAAACAATAACTCACTTCAACCATGTGGCAAAGATAGTATTAAGGACACTGTCTTTCTTGTCAACTTCTGCTAACGTCCTATTCAACAGGACAGACTAACCCCTCATAGCTTTGACAAGATGGCAAATAAATGTGATCTGAGTGTACAGTATCAGGAAGGGTTATGCTGAAAGAAGGCAAGCTGATCATTCAAGAGTGATAAACACAGCATAACAATAATGAGAAGAATATCACTGAAAAATCATTCTGTTTCCGACTATTTATTCAGTGCGGTACCTGATGCCTATTACATGAAGTGACAAGGGAGAGGCACTGATTCAACACAAGAAAGAGACAGTGGAGCAAAGGTTGGGTGTTCAAACTCTTCTCTTCCTGTTTGGGGACATCTGAAAACTAATTAGCAGTGGCGTGTCAAACACAGTCTGGATCAAAATGCAGCATAAGGCGACAAGAGGGAGAGAACTAGCAAAACACACACACACAGTCACACACATGCATACACATACTCACACATGTACACACACACACACACACACACTCGCATGCATACACATACTCACAAATGCGTGCACACACACACACACACACTAGCATGCATTCACATACTCACAAATGTGCACACACACACACAAACACACACACATACGCATGCGCGCACACACACACACACTCGCATGCATACACATACTCACAAATGCGTGCACACACACTCGCATGCATACACATACTCACAAATGCGTGTGCACACACACACACACGCACACACACTCATACTCAAAAATGCGCACGCACACACACACACACACACGCATGCATACACACTCAAAAATGCGCACGCACACACACATACACACTTGCATGCATACACACACTCACAAATGCGTGCGCACACGTGCACACACACACATACACACACACACTCGCATGCATACACATACTCACAAATGCGTGCACACACACACACACACACACACACACACACACACACACACACACACACACACACACACACACATGCAGGTGTCTACACTACACAGGAAATACTAAACCTATGTTATGATACTCAGTCACACTTGGATTGATAAATGGGCTCATAAACAAAATGGAAAACTCTATACACTCTAGAAAGCATTTTCTGTGAGAGACCCTGAATACAAAATCAATTATATGCAAACACACAACCTCCATCTTTCTTACTACAGACCAATTTCTTTCACGCAAACTCATTGACATGCATATATCCATTAACTCAGTCACTCTCTCTTTCTCTCTCTCACACGCACATGTGCGCGTGTGCACATACACACACAAACACACAGACACACACAAATCGTGTGGAAACTCATTCACATGCATCTCCTACTCACTCAGTCACCAACAAACCCACACAGTCAACACAACAAGTGCGCACACACAAACACACATAGAGAGAGACAGAGAAACAGACACACACACACACACACACACACACACACACACACACACACACACACACACACACACACACACACACCAGTGCAAATCAACCATAGTCAGATAGCTCCCTTTATCTGCTGGTGTGAAAAAGCCTGCAGACACTAGCGACTACTGGGAGGTGGGAGTTAAAGATGTCTGAAGATGCTGTTTAAGAAAACATAGAGACATCAGACTGCTTGCTTGCTCATTTCTCAAGACAGAAAACTTTTGCTGCAACTACTCTCTGTGTTTCACATGGCCTTGGGGAACATCATACTAGTAAGAAAAAACAAAAGTGAATTCCCAAAAGTTTGACACTAATCCTGAAACAACTCCTGGGGCAAAATGGCAACTTGCTAAAACACTAAGCTAACAAGGTTTCATTTAGTCTGTAGTTAGAAATTACAAATCTTTTTTTTGGTGTGTGCGTGTATGTGTATTTGTGTGTGTGTGTGTGGGTGTGGACAGAACACTTTAACATTAACTCAAGGATGACTCATCCTCGCCAGTCCCCATTGAGACCAGACAGGAAAGCACTGCAGTACGGCAAGGGTAACGTGAGAGACAGATACCCAAGACACAAGAGTGGAGATAAAAAATGGAGGGGATTCCACAGTGGGGTTCAGAGGAAGGCAGGGGCAGCTTGGGGGAATGGAAAGCTGAAATGTAACAGACTTTTTTTTTTTTTAATTTATTTTTTTATTCTGATGCTGTCGTCACTGTAGTCGTTGTCGTCGCTGCAACAAGAGCGGTGGCTGCGACAGCCGTTGAGTCACCCACCTGCGTTTTGCCCAGGAGAGTGTAGGCCAGCTGGACTTTGGTGTAGTGCGAGACGTCAAAGTGCTTGCAGGTCTTGGACAGAGCCACATCCAGCTGCTCCTGTGGAGGAGATTACAAGAGTCAGTTGAGGGCGGGAAAGGTGTGCGTGTGTGTGTGTGTGTGTGTATGTGTGTGTGTGTGTATGAGTAATTGTGAATGTGTGTGTTGGAGGGTTGGGGAGATGGTCTGGTGGGGATTGGGCGCAGGTTTTACAGAGGGATTTGACTAATTAGTTGTCGTCGTCACATGTCAGGCCTGGCTAGCTCCATGGCTTAGCGCCTCTCTACGTCAGGGCAGGGAAAAACTGCCACTGTCAAGGTGAAAGGAAGTAACAGCGTCTTAATGGTGCCTGCATTTCACTATTTATTCAGGAATTTACGTCCAGACTTTCAGCCTGTCCCCCCTATGTCTTCTACAGAAACTAAAGTGCACATATAATTTGACTGTATCCACGTTAATCCAAAATATATTACTGAATATTTTTCAGATGCAATGATAAAACATCTGTCACAGAAATGGAAATTTTCTTGTAGTTTTATCATTTAAAAAAGAAGGCTGCCAAGCTGAGGCTTGATGATCATATGATGACATGATGAAGACAAATAAAAGAGAGAGAGTGTGAGAGACCATTCAGACAGTAATTAATGCAAAGAGAGAGAAAGCTGATGTGACAAAAGAGGCAGTGTGTGTGTGTGTGTTTGAGTGTGCCTGCATGTGTGATTTGTGTGTGAGTGTGTGTGTGTGCATGTGCAAGAGAGAGAGGGAGATAGAGACAGAAGTGCTGCTACCAAAGAGAGGGAGTGTGTGTGTGAGTGTGCCTGTGTGTGTGATGTGTGTGTGATGTATGTGTGTGTGTGTGTGTGTCCATGTGTGAGGGAGAAAAAGAGAGAAAGAGAGAGACCATAAATAAACATGATGTGGGAGTCAGTGAGACCTCAAGAGGCTCAATGGGAGACTGGCCAGCCTTGTCAGTCTATCTGCCAGGCACTAGGCTGAGGCCTGCATGCAGCCGCTCTGTCACTGGTACACCTGGCTGACAGAACAAGCCACACAGGGAAGAGGCTCTAAACAGAGCAGTGCTTCTGTTCCCAGTATGAGCTTACTGATGACCACACTCTAAACAGTATTATTAACGACACAAAGGTCTCCTGTCTGATTTTAAAGTGGATTAAAGTGCATGCAAGATCAACTAATGATAGTAAGTGCTGCTCGGTTTCCTTTGGGAAAACAGGTGTGTGGGTGTGTGTTTGGGGGAGGGGAGTGTGTGGGGGGGGGGGGGTTGAGAGAGAGAGAAAGAATGTGAATATGTGGGTGTGTGTTTGAGTGCGTGTCTGGGGTACAAACAACATACCTCTATCTGTTCCAGTGTGTCCTGAAGCTTTGAATTCAACTCACTGCAGAAAGAGAAGACAGAGATGATACATCACTCTTGCATAATACAAACTAACAAAACTGGACACTTCCTTTTAACAACAGAAAAATCCTGAGCAGTGAGTCTACCATTCACTATGGGACAGACACACACATACACAAAGATACACACAGACACACACAGTTTGTATTACCCAACTATTCTGTTCACTCCATTAAGCCCAGGGACTGCATGAACATGTGAACGAACGCACGAACGAACGCAAGCACGCACTTTTCATCAATGAGTGTAGCCACATGGTGTACATGGTAAGACACAGTTTCTCCATAATTCCCTACGATGAGATGTCTCTCCTGAGCACAAAGGTTTTCTGTATGTAACAGTTTTTGTTTGCGAGTTCACTTGTGCAAGGCAGTGATTCTAGAGGATAATAAAGCTGTCCATCAGGGTCAACGTTTATCCTTGAGAAAGCCATTATGTACTGTATCTACCAAAATGCTGGCCATGTGAGTAGGGCCATTCCTCATGCCTTTGGCAAAACAGCTGGGTGCAGATGCTAGCAGTTTTTACTCACACACTGAGAGTGTGAGGGTTTATATTTTTGGTTCCCTCTTTTTCAATTACTTTTTTTTTAGATTTTTTTTTGGTCTACAAAAACAAATTCTTTTTGACAAAAGGAGGCAAGTCAGCCACCCTGACCTCGCCAGAGGATCACACAGAATGCATCAAATCTCCATTATCAGAAGTCCATGACACTTGGCAGAGGAAAAAAAAAAAAAAAAAAAACACTGAGAGAGCGAAAGACAGACAGAGAGAAAAGTGAGAAAGGGTGAAATTGAAAGAATATAGAGAAAAGAGCGAGCATAAGAGAGAAGAGGGGGCAGAGAGAGAAGAATTTATTCTTGTATTTCTTTCCTCTTTCCAATCAAACTGTGTGTGAGAGAGAGAGAGAGAGAGAGAGAGAGAGAGAGGCTTGAAGCAGACCCTGGGTGCCTTCTTTCAATTACCAGTGTTAATGTGGTTGGTCTAGGCACCAGGGAACAGCTTGTAAGAAGCTAGAAAGCAGAGGGGAATGGGAGGCAAGGAGATGAGTACCAAGCCACTGTTACACAACTGAAAAAGGGAGCCTGACCTTTGCGTGAATAAGACTACTACTCCAAAATGAAGAATTATGGCATACACTGAGTTACTCAATGTAGGTAGAAAGGTAGCAGTTTGTCGTGTGTGCGTATGTGTATGTGTATGTGTGTGTGTGTGTGTGTGTGTGTGTGTGTGTGTGTGTGTATACTGCAGCTCTTCGAAAAAGTATGGTGTAGTGGCGTAGAGGGTGGTGGAGTCTTGAGGAGGGGATGATTCAACCCTGGAGCGTCACGCAACCCAAACAGCGCGCATCACACACAAGCGCTTTTGCAGGATTTCCCATGATGCCAAAAGACGTGGCTTCTGCGTTCCCGCGCTGCGTGCTTCCGTCGTGCCTGCTTGGGGCTCTCCCACACGTGCTCTCGGAGGCATCTTGTAATCACGTTTTAATGAGTTTCCACAACAGGAGCTTTCCCCTCTTCTACGTCAACCCCCTCATCCCCACACACCGAGGAAGGCCACAGAAGAAATGGAAAATTAATCATAACCAAACGCGACCGTGTTGCTTCCACAGCGCTCCCGGCAACAATGAAGTGGAGAGGGAGTGAGGATGTGGGGCAACCAGAGTCTCTTGTTTTCATTTTGCTGTCACCTCAGTGGCAAACCCAACTCCCAACAGAGGGAAATAAACTTCCTTGTCCCCCTTGCCTAACTTTCAACCCACCTCCACAGAGTCTGGTCGATAAAACAGTGCTGATCTCCTTGCATTAGATAATGATCATGCAGGCTGCTGACATAATGAGGCACAGGAACTTGCAAACACAGAGATATCCACGTAAATGTCACTGCTGGTGCAGCTAATTATATTTAGGGCAATGGCTAGCAAAGTTTTACAGGGGGAAGGGGCATAAGCAACTATGTGTGACTTTTGGGAAGATTCTTCAACAGATCATTTACATTTCATTAATTATTTCCAACTCCAAAGGGACAATATCAGCACTCTAAAAAGAATTTTCACTTTTATAAGGAGAGGGATGGTTGAAACCTCAACCGGCACCAAACGAACTAAGCAAAGAAATATTGTTACTGAAGGCTAAACACAGCTAATGATAGCCAAGTATGCCTAAACCAAGTCAGACCCAGATTTGTTCTGAAGTTTACCGCCATTGCATGTTATTCCAGCAGTGTCCCTCTACGAGGGGGTTATGATGCAGGTGTGAGGCTATTAAATGCGTATAGGCAAGTCAAGCGGTAAATCCTTCGGTCCGGCTGTTTCTTTTTTTTCTCAGCAGGGTCAGAGAATAATTAACTGCAGCCCCCACCTAAGCGAGCATGTAATTGAAGGCTCCATTACAGGGCGCGATTAGCAGGGAGAGATAAACGGCTTCCTTACGACAGGCGGATTAGGCGGGGAGTGGAGAGTGGGGAATGGGGAGTGGGGAAGGCAATGACACAAAAAGGGAGAAAGAGCCCTTGATATGCAAAAGGTGGTTTTATCAGCGTGCCCAAAAGCGCACATGGCAAGGCACGAGAAGAGAAGTTTTTCTCTAGTCTAGAGAAGCAGTTAACAGCACAGTGAGATGCTAGGTCATGGGTAGAATGGTAATAAAATTGTTGCTGTAATTCTTTTGTCTATGTTCAAAGTAATTTTTTGATCTATCTGTAGTAATGTTGGTGGATGGATGGTTGGCTATTATCTTGTATAATTAGAATAAATCCACTTCAAAACTACTCCAAACTAATTGTTTTGTATTTATTTGTTTGTTTATTTATTTAGTTAGTTAGTTGTTGTAAGGGTGTCAACATTAGGGAATTACAATAAATACTGATCATGTTAAACTGTCCTTTAAATATTTCGTGTTTTGATAGGCACTAAAGAGACAAGTTTACTTTCCACACTTATTGGCGAATAAAATGTAAAAGGCAAACTCTGACAAACAGAGGAGTCATGCTCATTTGGCTGTGCTGTGCGAAACAACAGATGTTTTAGCCCACTGTGGACTCACGACTAGGACAGCTGATGTATTGGGACTGCCAACTATGAGATGCAAGTGCTGCCAGGTCCAACGTTCCACATCTGTTTACTGAGATACTTAAGCCTTTATTTACAGTTGCAAGGACAGAAATTGCCAGCCAAGACTAAATGGCATTATTTCACTGTAGTTTTGGTCCAATATTGTAGTGACTGATGAAGTAAACAGCACTCACATGTTGTTGGAAAACCAACACTTTTACACCAATGTAAAAGCACGAGGCTAATACTAACGACTGCTTGCCGCAGGGCTCTTTTGCATGATCAGTTGAAATCTGTGTGCTAACCACTGTACTTAAGAGAGTTAAGGTACCCTGGTGTTGCAAGCTCGCTGGCCCATCCAATCCATCTCTATGCCCTGCCTGGAAACATGCCTTGATTCAGGCAATTTTTAAAAAAAACCTAGCCGCTGGTCTATGCCCTGAGGGAAAGGGGCACATTAGAGCATCATTAGCCTTATTCAACGCAAAGATCCAATCTAAAAGCCTATTTAACATGGATCCACCGTCTCCACTCCCTCCTCCCTGTTCGAGGAAGAGAAATAGAGAGGCCACACGAGGAATGTAAAGCAGGTGAGGGAGGACCAGGCAGCCAGCAGCAGCCTGGCTCGCCTGAACTTCGGGCCTGGCAGCCAGCCAATAAAAAAAACCTGCGCATGCCTGGCCTCATTATGATGGAGCCCCACCTGGGAAACAGCAGGGCAGCTTCAGAAGCAGTTGACTTTTTTGGAAGGGTGGAGGTGGTTGTGCTGCTGGTGGTGGTGGTGGTGGTAGGTGAGGAAGGTCAGAGGCAGGTAATAACTGTTGGATTTTTAGTTTTTCTACGTCAGGAATCAATCACCTGATCATTGAGCAGTGCTTTACCTGAGTCATCCCCCTAGGGAGCTTCTAACTACATTCCAGGAGATCAATGATGGTACAGGCGCCAGACTACAGTTGCTGAGAAACACAGTCCCAGCACACCAGAAGGTGCACTTCTCTAGCCAAAATATGTTTGGAGGCAGTCATCACCACACTACAACCCCCCTTAACCCCCAAGAGAAGAGCAATTGTTCCAGAAACAATGGGTCTAGCAGCAGAGGGGGTTTAACTGGTAAAAAAAAAAAAAAAAAAAAAAAAAAAAAGAGAGAGAAAAGACAACCACATCATCCTGCCAGATGGTGACTGTCAGAGTCCTCCTGGTTCAAAACCACCAAGGGCTTATAGTCTGTCTCTTCCTATGCTCACCTCCCTTCCTCCTTCACCTCCAGTCCCCCACCCCCCTTCTCTCTCCTGCTTTGCCTGTGTTGGCATGGTTCCCACTTCACCATACTGGTTTGCAACATCCTGTCCACTTTCCCGTCGACCAGCACATTCACCTCCACGTCAACCCCCACCAACCATGAATGCATGACCTCCATCTCACACCTCAAGATGATGGAGTGAAAAGAGACATTAGCAGATTGAAACGTGTGTGGGCTTGGAGGTTGAGACCACGGTGACTCTCTACCTCTTGCTCTCAGCTCTTCAAAAGCAGAGAGAAGTGAAAAGCGTAGTGTTCCTTGGAAACCTTTCAAATTCTACTCACTTCGGCTGGAGAGTCCAGGAGAGGATCAAGGGGATATCTGTGGACTGGCGCTTCTATTGTGGGTTTTTTTGGGGGGGGGCTGATGGAATCAGACACTCCAAGTTGATTTTTTTTGGGTCCTTTTTTCCTTTCTCTCTTTTCTTTTTTTCCTTGACACAATGTGTCTGAGCTCTTTGCCTATGATGCAAAGCTTGAGAAATTCTCCAACTCTGCTGGGTCTTCCCCTCCAGACACAGGCAGCTTACAGGGACCTTACAGAGAGTGCCTCCCTGCTTTAAACTGGCACTCAAGAAAAGCAAATTTACTTAAAGTTAAGTCTAAAGGAACGCTCATCAAGTTTGCACAGTTGGATGCATACTTTTACCCTTTGCAGAATGGGAAAGATTTAAAGGAGTTTAAGTAGAGAATGGCCAGAACTCCACTGGCTGTGTACGTGTGTGTGTGTGTGTGTGTGTGTGTGTGTGTGTGTGTGTGTGTGAGTGTGTGTGAGAGAGAGAGAGAGAGAGAGAGAAAGAAAGAGAGAAAGAAAGAAAGAGAGACAAGGATATCTCTCCACTCAAGAGAAGGCTCAAAGATAGCTGATAAGCTAAGTGGAGCCTAGTGAATGGGACTTGATCCTGGCCAAAGAACACTGGCTGGCGTGGTACACAAAGAGGTATGATGGCAACAGTGAGATGGACGGAAACAGAGAGAAATAAAAAAGGCTAATCACATATCTGTCAGATCCACCCTTTTCCTTTCTTCCAGTTATACACCACCAAAAAAGTTAAGGCCACCATAACGGACTCGATCAACCATTTTGAGTCGAGACTCTCTACTTCTTTTGCACAGCATTTCTGCTGCTGTATTTGAAGTCTTGTTGTACATTCAACCTATAAAGAGGTTAGGCTATTCCTCTGGATCTCTCGGATGTTTGGCTTGTAGTGTTCTGCACACCGATAGACTTGCCACCTTTAGAAGCTCTCAAGAGCACTTAAGTATCTGAACTGTGTGTTAATATAAGTATTAAGTGGTCCACTTTATAGTATGGTAGAGAGATCACCAAGTGCGCATGTGTGTGTGTGTGTGTGTGTAGTGGTGGGGGGGGGGGGGGGGGGGCGGTAGTAGATTCAGCCTTGGTTTTGAAGTCATTCAAAACATACTACTTGAAAGAGTGACTCGTTCTGCAAATTCTACCCTGCAAAAATTCCTCTGATTTAGCTTTTAAAACTTATTACAAAAGACTGCTATTATTTGAACTCTACAGTCTTCAGTCCTTCAGTCCCAAATGAAGCAACGCTGAAGCATGAGTGCATGAGTTCTTGAGTGCATTGTTGATTTGCATCCAATATGCAGTTGCATCTCATTTACAGAAGTATAGAAGAAGTGAACATACTGGATGAACAGCTCAAGTACAACAGCAGAAGTTAATTTTTGCTAAAGACTATGTCTTTAAGGACTATGTCAAGGACCTGAGCAGGGGATAATTCTCCATTACCTCCATCAAAATCTTCAGCCTGTGTCGCAAAGTGCAGACCAGACACAGCAAAACCATATCATGTTGGTACTTGAGATCTAAGAGGTTTTTTTTTTAGAAAACCAAGTGCTCCTATCTATCCTCTCTTTTGGGGCTGCAGAGTACGATACAATAAAAGCCGAAACAAGATGGCTGTTTGAGCAGGACTGAAGGCCCTTTAGAACTGATCCACTTTAACATAAAGCATGATGCTTCAAACAAGTGCTCTCTCTAATCAACAATAACCTTCTGGAAGCATCTGAGAGGGAGAAACCAGATATAGCAGCCTGACGCACCACAGACAAACAAATAATAGATGCATTCATTGAGAGTGAACCTCTCACAGGGCTTGAGACTACAAAGGCTGGACCAATTATGAATACTGTATTGGGGCCAATAAAAAGAATCTTTTTTTTCCTAGCAGGAGACAGACATTTTAAGTCCTTAAAGCCCATCCATTCATCTATTCTGTCAGTGTCAAGTCCAATTCTGGATTAGAAAGTCAAGACCATCTTCTGGCAGGGTTGACCTCCCTTGCATCCCTTGCATACCTGATGCAGCTGTAGTGTTTGAACGTGCTGGCTGCCTTTTGACATTCCAGACACAACTGAATAGCACCTGGATAATCTTCCTCCTACACACATACACACCATGAAAGAAAAAGACAGAGAGAGAAAACAGAGGACGGACAAGGAGAGAAACAGAGAAAGATAAAAAGCAAACATGTGAAATGTGTAACTACTGAGACCTTACACAGGATTTGAAAGCTGAACTCGACACCTACTAGTGTTGTGATATCTACTCTATAAAAAGCCACCATCCAGTTTGTTTAAAACCTACATCTTACTACTTTACAAGGATGACAGACATTGTGTGGCTTACTGAGCATTTGTGAATCCCTTTTAAACCTGAAAACCTTTTGAAACTGAATGCGCCTCCAGCAAGACTGAGGCAAGCAGCCTCTTAACATTCTGGTTAGCTAAGCAGTAACCCCCCCCCCCCCCCCCCCAAGTTGTGGCTGCGTATGCTGCCTCCAGCTCTCTGATCCACTGTTACGGACATCGAGCGGTTGGGTTGTTGGATTGTTGGGGTGCTGGGGTGTGGTATCTGTGTGGACTTACCTCCAGCATCTCACTAAGCCTCACATCTGTTCTTTGCTGCAAAAAAACAAGAAAACAAAAAAAACAAAGCAGACAATTAGCTGAGTCATGTCCATACTGACAACGTCCTCCCCTGACACCATTTAACATTGCAGAACACCTGAAATGCAATTCTCTTACCGTTTTCTTCCCATCTCCCTCTACCACTATCCCTTTCTACTGCAATTAACTAGTACTTAAACCTCACTTAAACAGCACTTTTATGGTGTGTAGAATGTTTTCTTTCATAAGATCTCCTTTGCAATATATAACTTGAATGTCAATCCGCATTTTGCAAGTCACTTTTGGAGAAAGAGTGCCGAGTGCATAAATGTAATAAATAAATGACATGGAGATAAATACAATAATGTACAAGAAAAAGTGCCACATTGCACAAAGTAATGCAGAATAGACATTTATATGTAGTCTTATTTTATTTTCATTAATGAACTTTTTGTAAACATTCTCTATATGCATTGATTGGGCCAAGGAAGAAGGATCATACCAGGGTCTTGATGGTCCTCAGTGACTTGAGTAGGCCGGTTAGCAGCTGCCTCCTTTTCTGGTTGGCTAGGAGCCCAAGACTAGCCTCAGTGAAGCCTTCTTTAGCAAAACTCAGTTGCCTACAAGTGACAGAAAACCCAGCAAGGATTTATTTTAGTCACACCTGAAACATCAGCCAATTTAACAACGTATATAAATATTTTTATTAACCAGCACAAAATTACAGCAACATAATTCACTGACTACGATGATCCAAGAAAACTGATGACTGACTTTGTAGTATATTGGGTACGGACACTGATAGTATATTGGTAGGCTCTTAAGCTAACAGGAACCTCTCTACCATGTTATGTTATGCCTGCTGTCACAAAAAAACATGGCGAAAGTCGCCAGATGCTGGTTCCTTTTCCTACCGACAGCACTCGGTGACCTTGAGCAACAGGGCTATGGATTCTCCTTTAAATTCTAGGCCTACTGTGATTCAGTACAGACCTAGTCTATTTTGTTGTTCCACCATCAGGAACACTTGTCTATTGTCACTTCTTAGCATGAGAGGATGAGAGCGCAGCATTTGAGCGTTGAGTGTTCTGTGAATTTTCAACTTTGACATTGGCACAGTATGGGTGTCTTAGAGATCAGAGCATCTTCACTGCCAGCGCCACAGTCGCCACCCCAAACACTCACTCACCTCCTGGCGTTGGTGCAGATGACTGCAGCCAGCTGCAAGTTGGTCTGCAGCGACGTCACTCTCTCCAGCTCCTGGCACAGAAAACAAACACACAAACACACATTGAGCGCAGCTGCACAACCACATCCACACATTACATTTGACAGAAAACTGCTCGCGCCCCAAATAATGGAACGTTGTGTAGCGAGGAGTGAAGCACCTTCAGAGCGAAGCGTTTTTTCCTTTCAGGAAGAAAGAATAACAAAACATTAATCCTACAGAGCGCTGCTTGTCTAATTTTCTAATGCGTTTCTAAGAAAAGCTGAGTGCTTCTGCAGAGACCCTCATAATTAACGATTCCTGCGAGAGCATATCTCGTTAGAAGGTTCTGTTCCTCAGTGACCCATGTCAGCCCTTAAACCCATTTTCTTTCTATTTGACCCATTTTCAAATTGCGAAATGACACTCCATTGGTATAGTTCTTACCACATTTTGTTTGCTTTCTTATCCTTTCTAAACAAGAAGAGTGGCAAGGGGGAGTGGGTCATGCTTTTAAGCAAAAAAGGCAGCTCTTTGAGTTTGGGGGCACCTCAGACACCTCAAAATGATATAACATGCACCTAGTGCAGCCTGACAGGCTGCCGAGCTAATCGCGAGGTGACAAATTTCTCCACAGTCCTTCCATCCGTTCCTCTCTTCTTCTTTTCTCTTCCTTTCTTTCTTTCCCGCGCTCTTGAAGAGCCAGCTGTCACAGCCCGGGGTCTGAAAACATGCTGGGTGACCTCATCATAGGACACACAGCTTTTAAGCCACGAGGAACAGTTAACGCTCAAACAGGAAAAACAGGACAGCGTTGTGATAAAATCATTATTTGTTCAGCGAATACGAGGTGGAAAAAATCGATGTCACAGTGAACAGGCAGCAAAATGGCAACAAAAAGATCCTTTCTTCCCCCAAATCACAAGGAAGACCTTTCAAATGTGTAGGGCTTGAGCTTTAGTCACCACTGTTACTTAAGGGTTAGGGTAACACAAAACGTGGAAAATGTGAGACAACTCACAATCCATTCTGAAAAGGCAAACAACAACATGTTGAAAATGCAAATGATTTAAGAAAATAGTGATGAGACTGCTGGCACATGTCTGTAAGATGAATACTTAAGCGCAGGGCCAGGAAAAATGAAGGAGAGGACGGGAGGATATATTTCAGCTGAAAAATAAAAGACCCATTAAAAATTTGTTTAAATCATGACGAGGTGACTCAAGGTTAACAAGAGGGTGCAGGCGAACTGCGTTGGCTGTTTGACACGGCTTACTCTGCCGAAACCCTCCAGTTTTTCAAAGCGTCCTCTGAACAAACAGCACACACCCTGAATCTCCCACAAGCACCCTTGGAGGTGCCCTTTATGTGACCCCTTCTGTGAGTCATAGGGGGGCCACTCAGTATGGAGTGAAAAGCGTAGGACGTGGATAAGGACACTGTGTAGTCAGGCGATTTGTGAAGCAAGTGAATTGTGGTCTTGTAAAGCCACTGAATTTAAGCAGTCCAGCGCTTGGACAAAAAGAATTAAAAAAAGGGATGGCCATGCAACAGAGCTGTAGATTACTTGACATGTCCATGACATATTTATGGATCTGCATAAGCCACGGGCTTGTGCCTCCACACCCGCACTCAGTCAGAGCAGCTGGCGGTCAAGGAAGTATTAGTACACGAAGGGCCAGGGTGGCAGAAGGACACCCAACCCAATGTCTGACGACCATCCTAAGATGACATATGCCTGCAATTCATTATTACTTCATTATTTTACTTGTTACTCTGGCATGTCTTTGTTGTTGCAATTAGCTGCAGTTTTGTTCTGTTCCATTTAGACAGTCTTTGTTGCCCAAAGTTAGCATGGCTTGAGGGGTTTACTTACATGGGACTTACTACATGCAATGTAAACTTACAGAACTATTCTGCTTGCCTTTCTACTGAGTCGCAGGTCAAATGTCAAATGTCAAATGTCATCCACTCTCTGGGGAGTTCATTTTGTTCCTTTAAATTCATGCGTTTCACACTTATCCCCCTGACCTTGCTCCATTGTCCATGCATTAAAAACAGAGGGGAAACGACAGCCTAAAATGCAACTCTCTACTTAACCAACATGGCTGCCGCTAGAAATGAGACACCCAAAAGGACTAGTGTGTGAGTGAATGTGTGTGTGTGTGTGTGTGTGTGTGTGTGTGTGTGTGTGTGTGTGTGTGTGGATTTCAAAAACAGTGCAATTTTCCAAACAATTTCAACAGGGCCAATATCTAAGGCACAATGGCCAAGCGCTGAAGGAGGCACAATGAGAGCCTTTCACCGCTGCTTTAATAGTCAGACGGTCGGCCCATGGAGCACCTGCGGCCGGTTAAATAAATTAGATAAATAAATAAATAAGCCGTGGGCTCAGACCATTTCATTTCTCTTCATTGTGTTACCTGACAGGATCCCTGGCCATGATTCATTAGGACTCCAACCTGCAAGGCCAGCATGCAATCTCCTCTCTCTGACAGGCGGTTAGGTAGCGGCTAGTTCGGCCACTCAATTAAATGTCCTAGGCTTTAACTCAACGTCGATAAGTATCTGGGAACCATGAGGGATGGAGAAAGGCCACCATCAACGTGGGCACGCTAGATCCTCAGCACCAATCGTTTTCGATGGATCCACCTTGTCCTGTTTCATTCCATTTCATTCCATTCAATCACTGCAATTACTCAGGACACATCTCACGATACACAGTTTGCTGGTTTGTAATGAGCAGCGAAAACCTCGCCTGATGAGGTGGAATCAATTTAGTCTAATGATCATGTGAGTCTCAGTGGACAGAAGGACAAGTAGGAATAGCAAATTTGCATGTCCATCTATTGTCCCTGAATGCACGCACCTGTGGGTGCAAGTGTAATGACTATTATTACCGTTCATCAAGACTGTGACTGCTTTCTGACAGGTGCAATAGAGCTGCGTTGGGATTGACACAGGGTTTTGCTTTGAAAGACAGTGTAATATCTTACAGAGGCCAGAAACTAGTTAGCTTTTTTTCTCTCTCTTTCTTTTCTTTTCTGTTCCACACATAGCCCCTTCAACACAGGACAATTACCGCATTTTTGCTTAAGTCACAGGTAAGGGCAACGCTATCAGAGAAAGAAAACATCTGAGAGAGAGAAAGAGACGGAGAGAGATGGCGAGAGGGAGAGAGAGGTATTATCTATGACACTTTTTGCCCTGCTTTTAAAATGACAAAGAGTTGAGGAAAATATCGAGTGGCATCCCCGCTGGACAGCTTTTTGAAGTGAGTCAACACACTGACACACCTAATCTCAGCAAATCCCTTCATATATCTAGCCAATTAATCGCCCGACTACACTGTGCTCTGGTTGCTGATTTTTAGACTGACGTAAGCGCTAGACCTTCCCGGGCTTACAGAGCATCTCGGAAGAGGCTAATCGGGCAACTCCATGACTCGGGAGTCCCCGACGCCAAGAGGCTCAACGTACGGGCTGAAAGTGTTGAATCCCACCACAGCCATGATCAAAGCTTTCCACACACAACAGACGGCTAAATTTTCTGTGTGTGTTTGTACATGCGTGTCCATGTATGAGGTAAGAGTGTGTTTGTGTGTGTGTGTATGACAGAGAGAGACAGACAGAGAGAGAGACAGAGAGACAGAGAGAGAGAGAAAGAGAGAGAGAGAGAGAGTGTGAGAGAGAGACGAGGGGGAATAAAACATTTTGAAAGTGAAACTATTAGTGATCTGAGGGAAGGTAGCCGCAGGCAAAAGAGCCGAGACATCCTGCTCTCTTTCGCCTCCATTCCCTTTGATGATCCCGGGAGAAAGGACTGAGGAAATATGGAGGAAGTGATCACTTGAAATAAAAAAATGATGTAAAAAATTATGGGTATGGACACAGACCATTACCGACATGCCCATCAGACATGGTATCAGCAATGAATACAAAGAGATGATTTACAGCTTTTATTAAGGTGTGTTATAAAAACCCATTGTTGTTGGGGACGCATGGAGGTGGTTGGGGGTTGGGGGGGGGATGGGGGGACATGATTAGCCATTATATTGCGTAGGAAAACACAGTAAGAACCTATTGCCATGGAGACAAAAATGCGTGTGAAAGAGCTGGAGGATTAGCAGAGGCGGAACACATAAAATCCCATCAGTGTATTTCAAGATAACAGTTGGACTGCAAGGGAGAGGGAGAGAGGGAGAGGGAGAGGGGGAGAGAGAGGAGAGAGGGAGAGAGAGAGGGAGAGAGAGGAGAGATGTGCCAGAAACGGGCGAAAATGGAAAATGTGCACATGTGCAGGCTTTTTTGGAAATGTGACAGACCATGACGCAAATGTTCTCATGCAGACAAGAAGCCACCCCAGCTGGTGTAGGCAATTAACGAGATGGTCTGACTAGATGAACGCAGAGCACTTGAAGTCACCCCATTCCGGTCTTGCAGGTGAACGTGTGAGGGACTGTGCATATCCGAGAGCATGCGCTGGCCGAGAGAGTGAGAGTGTGAATGTCAACGTGTGCGTGAGGCTAAATGAGCATGTGAGTAAGTCAGAGATTATGTAGTGTGTGTGTGTGTGTGTGTGTGTGTGTGTAAAAGATTGAGAGACAGAGCTGACAAAGGATCAAAATGATTATTTACCTTAACATAGGAGGGCTGCTTCTCCAAGATAAGATCAGCAACTTTTTTTGACACCTAAAGAAAAAAAAAAAAAAAAAAAAAAAACAAGGTCAAAAGGTCACTTCAGAAACACCGACCACAACCTGTCAACTAAGCACAGCTAGGAATCTCCTTCATCCTGGAGTCCTGAAGTCCTTAGCCAGCATCCTCCAGGCACTGAAATCTGATCATCCACCATAATTTCCCACACCAGTGCTGCAGGGGTTTTGAATGTAAATTTAAATTCTCCAAAGGGCTTATGCCATGAATGCATAAGAAGTGTCTGCTCAGGCACTTGGTAAACATATTTCAACAACCTGTCATTGAACGAAAAAAAAACATGAAACAACACATTAAGTCCGATGCCAAGGACAGAGACCAATACAGATGGGAGATTGAAAACAGCTGGAAAAGCTATGAATGTTTTCTTGTTTCCATGAACTAAAACACACACACACACACACACACGTGTCTTTGGGGAAGGACAACACAAACATGACTCAAAATGTGAGCACTGGAGAGTGTGTAGCACGCACAAATTCAAACGCACACCCGATTGACCGTATGTCCCATAGAGGACACTAGAGTGAACAAAAGCAATAAACAAAGCCCCATATGAGGCTCCTGAATGTCATCTCTGTTTGCATGCCGAGATGAATAACTAAATCAGGCAAAGTGGACACATCACTTCTACACCCGACGCAATAGGTGTTACAAACTGTAGGAGTCGTTTGGAGGCGCACGGGGTGATGGAAAGCAAGCCTGACGCCACGAACGAGGTCAACGCGGAGAGGGGGAATTAAGAGGGGGAAAGAAAGAGAAAACATCAACATGGGATGTGAATTATACATTTGGGGCTGTGTGCGGTGAGTCAGACAAGGCGCCATGCCCTTGCCGCCCATCACCAGCACTGTGGCTTTCCCCCTCTATTGTTAGCTATCGCTCTCTCGCTCTCTTCTCCACTGCCCCACCTCTTTTCTCTCCTGCTCACAGTCTCTTTCCCTTTCTCTTACTCACTTTTTTCTTACCCTCTCTCTCTCTCTCTTTCATTCACATTCTCTTCCATTCTTATTCTATTCCTCTCTTGCCTTTTCCTTCTCCTGTTCACTCTTTTTCATTCCATTCCTCTCTTTTTCACTCTCCAGATCACTTTACCCCCTCCCCCCTCTCTCTAACTATATGGAGATGGGGAGGAATAGGACGAGACTCACAGAGGCTGAATGGAAGGGGAGTGAAGCAGATGGCAGAATCAACAGAGCAACAGAGTGTGCCAGCTCAACAGACAGATCCATAAGCGGAGGAAGACTGACAGCTAACACAGCTCACAGAAATGCAGATAGGGAGGAAGAGAGTGAGTGCAGAGAAAGAGAGAGAGTAGGAGAGAGAGAGGAAGAGAGAGAGAGAGGGAACAGAGATAGTGAAAGAAGGAGGGCAAACAAACTAGGATAGACAGAGCAAAATACATAAAGAGAATGAGAGAGAAAAGGAAATTAGCAACACACTGAATGAATGTCAAGGGCAGGGAGACAAAAGATTAACAGCGAAATGGGTGTATGCCTTTGAATGTAAACACAGAGTGAAAAATGATAACAAAACACAGGCATATAGGTGCTGCACAATGGGTACAAACAAACACACCCAAGCAGACCAATGAAACAGACAAACAGACAGACGGACAGAACGCTTGAAAGAACAGTGTTGACGGAGGCCTGACAGGGAACGATCCAGTGAGAAAACCTCTCCTGGAGAAAACCACACACAGAGCAGCCGGGGTGGTAAGCTCCCCTCCTGTCCAGTAGCTGGAAATGGACACCCAGTCTGGCCTGGCCTCTCTAGTCTCCTTTCCCACACAAAAACACAACTACCCCTCCCAACCCCAAGCCCAAACCCAGCACAACTCACACATCACATGGTATTGGTGAACCATGATGTCTGCTCATTGGCCGGTCGGCTCTGCCTGTCAGGTTCAAGCACACACCACTGCAAATGTACATTTGTCTGTGTGTGTGTATGTGTGTGTGTGTGTGTGCATTTTCAGGAACCAGCTATGAACCAATCTCATTGCACCACCTATTGGCCACACAAGTTTTCCCATAATCCAGGCAAGAGTAATAAAACAACAATGCAAGTCTGACTGAACAAAACACAAGGTCATGAATAAAGGCGCTCTGACCGTCAAATATGCAGTGTTACGCTTTTCAGTTTTCTTTCGTTTATCCAAACAAACAGACAGCACCCAGAGGACCCCCAAGTCTGACTGTTCAGACACTCTGATGTCCAGCCTCAGCCTCGGTCCTCCGATCGCATCCAGTCGGAACCTCTGGGCAACAGATAAGGTAATGAGCTCGCTTGTTGCGTCTGGTGCGGGACTAGAGCCTCAAGTCAGACAGGGAAGACTAGCGGGCATGTTATTATGAGTCATGATGCGAAGAAACATTGTCTGGATTAACACCTCTTCATCGCCTGTTGCTACGTGAAGAAGAAAGTTAAAAAAAAAAAAAAAAAAAAAAAAGCAGAAAGGCTACCCTTGGGTCATGAAGAAGAGTATGTGGGAAATCTGGTAGAGTCTCAATGTGGGGGGGAGGGGGTGGGCGGATGATAGGTTTACCATTAATGATGGCAGAGAGAGTGAGAAGTAACAATGTTAATGTTTCTGTGCTCTTTGTCTCTGTCGTTTCCTTGTGGATTGGAGTGGCGAAAAAAAAGGAAACGTGGAGCTAAGAGACGGCAGAAAAAAAGCAGAGGATGGGAGGATGACTCAAGTCGAGTGCCACTTGTTTATCGCACAGTGACTTCGTCATGAATTTCATTAAGTACACCGCAAATTAACAAATACGTAGAATCACATACATACGCACCAACACACAGTGTCTCGTTCACAGCATGGACACTGATGCAACACACACACACGCGCACACGCACACGCACGCACACACACACAGGCCCTGGGGGAGCCTCATGCAGTAGGTACTTTTGATTAGAAATAAATTAAACATGGCCTGATACTGCTTAAAAGCAGGAAGCAGTAAACACATCTCTGTCTCTGGCTGCAGCTCAGTGAAGCCAAAATTACCCACGCAAAATTACAAAAAATGCACTTTGGTACATTAAAACCCACACAAACATTTGGTACATTAAAACACACACACACACACACAAACACACACACACACACACACGCTCTTGCTCCCTCTCACTCTTTCTCTCCCTAATTCACTTTCCCTTGCTCTCTCCCTCTCCTCCTAAGGCTATGAAGTTACAAGTTATACCAGAAACTAGACACTTTTTCCTGTCAGTCACTCCAGTATCATTATGGCAGAGACAATGGATTCCTGGAGCCACAGGGGAAAAAATAAATAAATAAAAAAATAATAAAAAAATCACACACAACCTGTGGAATTTTCTAGAATGCACTGTTATCGTCAGGGTGATTTCTATCTTCATTTCTATCTCCATATCTCCAATTACAATGTTCATTGGCACTTCACTTTTGACAGAATCAGTAGAATACCCTTAAATAGAGGAGAATAATCTCCATACTGGCAGAGGAGTGAAGTGAGGATCAGGCAAAGAGTAAGAGCGGGAGACGAGAGAAAGAGAGAGTGAGACTGTGTGTGAGTGTGTGTGTGTGTGTGAGTCTTTGTGCTTACTCAGTGGCCAGCCTAAGTAAACGTGAAGGCTAATTAAAGAGTGTACAAGCGTCACGGAGCCCCTCGGGTCAATACCAACCAGGGGGTCAGGCTGTGTGAGCTGGCCGCACCACATCGACTAGGATAAGGACCGGATCAATCCATATGCACTTACAGCACGAGTGCGTAAACGCATTCGTACATGGGCACGTTTGTGAGTGCATGCGCCGGGCTGATTAATCATCAGACTGCTTGCAGATGGGGTTTGAGAGCTGCCACCCCCCCAGCCACACACACACACACACACACACACACGCACGCACGCACGCACGCACGCACACACAAACGCGCACACACTCAAGAGATCACACCAGAGATCACTATCTTTCGTCTCCAGTGCCCTGCTCAACTGTGCACTAATCTAATCAGGACTGTCTTGGTACAGTAAAAGCACACAGTTCTGTCCAAACAGAGCCCTGTCCAAAGTGTTTGCCTGGCCAGCCAACCCAGAGAAGGGGAAGCTGAGAGCGACTTCAAATTCTTTGTGCAGAAGCGAACATTGCAGAGAATCCTTTAACAGAAAAATAATTCTTAAGTAAACATTTAATCTCAATGGTAAAACTTCCACGTTCATGAAAAACCACAGTACCTGCTCAAACTGCAAGTGTTAGAAAACGTTTATGGAAAAGTGTGCGCAAACATTTGAGAATGTTTGGCTATGTTTGTGAATTTGAACGCAACTCTGAGCTTGCACAGCCATCAGCTCTCACTCACCACTTTCACATATGACACACTGTAGGCCAAGGGCATGTAGACAGCATCATACATCATGAACAAGACTGTGTGTCTGTGTGTGTGTGTGTGTGTGTGTGTGTGTGTGTGTGTGTTGAAAAGAGTAAGAAAATTGAGTAGCAGAATCCATAGGAAGTGTGCGTACTGTGTGTGTGTGTGTGTGTGTGTGTGTGTGTGTGTGTGTGTGTGTGTGTGTGTGTGTGTGTGTGTAAAAGGCCAATACCATGATAATTGCATATGTCCTAAGCCCAGAAGAGACTCTCCTCCTGTTCTCTCTCTCTCTCCCTCTCTGAGCCCTAGCGTGAGGCTGCAGCGACAACGCTCTTAATCTGCTTGCCACTCAAAACCGCCGACAAGCAATTAGCAGGGTGATGAGCCACTGCCAAAAAAGTGTCAGACCTGCCGTTCTCCTCTTCTCTTTCCCTCTCTCCCTCTTCGTCTCTCTCTCTCTCTCTCTCTGACAATCCTTCTCTCTGAGAACAGGCAGCTGCTGCCAGTACCGGAATCTTCCACAAAGAGGATGGGCACAGTGAAGGGAGCTAAAGCACAGTAGGGATGTCATGGTGTGCCCGGCAGCTGTAGCCTGGCCGTCATTCACTCAGCCATCTAGGCATAACTAAGTAGATGAAAAAGACGCAGGCAAAGAATGGATCGAGGGAATTAAGATGGCAGGCAGGGGGGTGACCCTCCATCTCACGGATGATAATGTGTGACCTGCTTTATACTTGAAATGTCTGTCAGAGGGTGAGCGAGAAAGCGAGAGAGAGAAAGAAAGAAAGAAAGAAAGAAAAAAAGAAAGAAAGGAAGAACTAAAGAAGTGAGAAGCTCTCATTGTTTCAAACAAGTTGGATCCCACACCACTGCTCCCTGTCAAAACGATAAATAGGTGATGTCACTTTTACATGTGCTGAATAGAATATCTGCGCACTACCGGTTGGGGTTGGGGGGAGTTGGTTTTAATTGTCATCATATAATGTCTTGAAATATTTTATATTGCTCATAGTGTCATAGATAGTGTCAGTTTTCCTGCAGACAAAGTAACACAAACTGTGTGTGATTAGCCCTTGTGTTTCCTAATGCTTCATACATAAAACCAGTCAAATGTGTTGGTCAAAAAGCCACATCAGGAGCACTCGCTGAGGGCAGTAATTCAGGGTTCAGCCATTTCATTTATTCACAATGCCAGATGCACTTTAATTAACCTTATACTCAAATTCATTTTGCTAAAACATTATTTTTGGGGAACACACAGACGACTGTCTCAAGAACAGAAGATTATTTATGACAGCCAAAATCTAATAATGACTAAAAATAGAAGATACTTTGTTATTATTAGATTTTAGCTGTCCTAAACCAACTTATGAGGAACTGTAACCTTAAGGAACCATATCTGTGGCTTTACGCCAAATCTCCTAATTGCCGTTACAGGCAGGTCTGAATCAACTTGAAATTGCTGCACAAACAGAACTTATTTCTTACTCACAGTGCCTTACTAGAAAAGCCACTTTCTGGGGAGGGATATATGTGCGGGTATTATGCCGACAAATCTGGCATATTGCAACATTTCAACCTACCACTCAAAGGCAATCACCATCATAAGTGCTGTCTGTGGAGCGGTTGGTGAATAGGAACAGGACTGCCTCCAAATATCTCTTGTCAGGCCATTTGTTTGTTTCATAAACCCTGGCGGCAGGATGCTCGTAGCTTATACGGCAAACCTGGAGTCAGAGTGAAGCCTGTATGCTGTCTTTCTCAATTACACAAAGCATCAATGTTGGTGTGTATTTATGTGTATGTGTGTGTGAGTGTGTGTGCTGCCCCTGGCTCTGACAGGTCCTTGGATGGACTGAATGCAACAAGACACATTGCATAAGAGCAGACAAGAAAAAAAGGCTGGATCTGTCCCCTTTCTGCTTCATTTTACTAGAAATGGACATTTAAAAAAAAAAAAAAAAAAAAAAGTCAAAGCTCTCATGGGGGGACGGGGGGTGAAGGGGGCGAGGCAGAGGCCAACTGAGGTTGCCGGGCAAATGCTGTCCCTGCCATCACCTCAGCCAACCAGTGCATCTATGGATCACCAGAACAGAGGCGAACACATCCAGGGACAAGGGGAGAGGTTACAAGGAGTATGTGGCGTGTGTCTGTGTCTGTGTGTGTGTGTGTGTGTGTCATACATATACATATATATATATTACTACTGGATAACTAAGTCTTACCAGGATATGGGAGACTTCCTGGTAGGATTTGAGGGAAGAGGTTGTGGGTTTACAGCTAGTCTAGCAGAAAAGCCTGCTTTAAGGGACACACTATAGCCATTTTCATTAAGAAAGGATGCCAGGCGTGTACGTGTGTGTTTGAGGGTATTTGACAGACAGACAGACAGACAGACAGATAGATAGATAGATACATACTTTTTACTTTTTTTAATTCTGGTATCTTTAAGCTTCTGCAACATGGCATATAAATGACATACATACTTTATAAAAATACAAAGAAAAAAACTATTACGTGTGCCATTTTGGGTACTAAGTTATTTGGTGGGGAGGTAGTTAAATGTGCAGGAGGATGCTATGGTAACCCCAGTGCAAGTACATTTCCAGTGCAGATTCTCTTGTTATTAGCAGCCTACAGAGGAGAGTGATGGAGGACTGAGAGGTGCGTGGGATCAGCTACTCACCGCTGCCTGCTGCCGCTTCAGCTTGTCCCTGTATTCTTCAATCTCCTGGAGGTTGAGTTCAGGGGGGAGTTTCTGTTGGAACGAGAGGGAACCCAAGGACATAGATTACATACATACATACATACATACATGATCCATATGGGTGGATCATGCCATCAGTTATCAGGCATTTTACATTTGCATTTTACATTTATGCATTTAGCAGACGCTTTTATCTAAAGCGACTTACAACTTGTCAACTATCAATTGTTCAGGGCCAGTCTCCCCTAGAGCAACTTAGGGTTAAGTGACTTGCTCAAGGGCACAACAGTGGGATTCGAACCCACAACTTTTCAGGCTACTTGCACGCTTCCTTAACCACTACGCTACCACCGTCACAATTTCGCTGGTATGTGCTGCTTTTTCTCAGGTTTGAGAAAAGCTCACCAAAGGCCAAAAGTGGAAAAGTTTTGCTGAGCTAAAGGTTGAAAGCAGAGACTTGTTCTTGTCTGAAAACAGATCTGCGAAAAATGTGCACTAGCACAATTTGATCTGTGGAACCAATTAACAAGCTAACTAATTAGTAGTACTGATCAATTAATTAGGAGCACAAGTCAGTACATTGCGTGGCCGAATGCACAACAGTAAGTGAGTAAAATCCAGTGAGGCAAACCATGGACATGAAAGCAGTGTTGTCAAGTTAGAAACAGCCATTTTCAGTGACTTTGCTCAAAAAGCACATCTTCTCAAAATGATTACCATGTTTACATTTCATTTTCTTGAGGTCAAGTCAGTAAGTTTTTCAGTGCCCCCCCCACCCACTGGATTTTCTTGCGCATCTGTTTTATATTGTGGTAATACAAGAGCCCTCCTGTTTAATGGATGACATGACTCATGCAAGAGACAAGGACATTCCTTAAAACAGAACAGCGCTTAAATTTTAATAGGGACTCGGGAATGGCTTGGCTTCTAACTTCTATTTGTGAAGGTTACAACATGTTTAACTGCATCTCAGGAGAACACATTGCAGTCAGGGCAGTGGGTAATCAATAGTTAAAAGCTACAAAAGTTACAGAACTGGGAATATCACTATATTTATTTATATATATATATATATATATATATATATATTATTTTTGTGTGTTATATATTTATATATATATATATATATATATAATACATACACACACACATATATCACTGATTGCTTGACTGGAAAGTTTGCAGTGACGACCCTACTTTCTACTTTAGGAAAATGTTGCATGTAAAACACACTGCGGATACCATATTTCATCGGATACCATATTACACGTTTCATCAACAAAGAATCGTTGACAATCACGACAATCAGCCCCATCCCCGCCCCCCTAATACCAGAAAAAATAACAAGAATGGAGGAAAAAAATACATCATCAAATAAATAAACGACTGGTTAGAAATAGAAACTCCCGGAGACGAGTAATTACTTTCCACTCGGCCGCCGCCGCTTCCTCTCATCTCTTGCGTGGTGTGGTGTGATGTTGTGTGGCGTGGCGTAGTGATGCAATATGATGCGCTGCGCTGCACTGCGCTACACTACACAGCACCGCCGTGGAAACCTAATGAGATTTCACGCCAGAGCCTGAGCGGATAATCCATCAATCTGCCTGTGCCTGCGCAGATGTCACGCAGGCGCAGGCGCCCTCACTACACTTCGTCTCTCCTACACACACACACACACACACACACACACACACACACACACACACACACACACACACACACACATTTCCCCTCCCAGCCCACAAATATCCAGCGATCCACCTTTCCAGAGAGAGCCCTTGCTCCATCGCTGGAGGGGGAAATGAGGGGGTTAGTGTCTAGATGGGTTCCTGCGTGCTGTTCTCTGGAGATAACAGGAGGGAAAAGGGGAGGGGGAAACAGACCCCGAGATGAGGCCAGTCGGGTGTGCGGATGAGACGAGAGGAAGTCTGGGGAAAGACATGCCACACGTTTGCTGGAGGACATTACGCTAGGAGGCTGTGCTTAGGGGACTGTAGATAGAGGGCAAGTCACCTGCATGCCACTATATGGAAATGTATTGCACTCCTAAGATAAGGTCTACACTCTGGGAGGTTACCAGAGCTATACTGTAGGTCAAACGAAAGCCAGAGCAAGGCAGGTGGCCTTAATGCAAAGAAATTGCTAAAGTGGTAGCAAAATTGCAAGTTGAAGCAGTGGAACCAATGTAATAATGGTTCTTGTGTTGCTCTTGCAGGTGTAATAACCTTCCCACCTCAACCTCAGCACTGTACATCCTGGTTGACAAGAGATCGATTTCACTGGATTACCTATTACCCAGCGTGTAAGCACAAACGAACAACCCACATGCACATGGATGCTGTGTTGTGTGCGTGTGTCACACAACCAGGATGTACGTACAGCGTTCCCAATCTCGGAGAGGACAACCGCAGGGACGTTACCCCTTTTGACGTTATCACAGTGGGCAGGCGGGGGGGTGTGATCGAGCTCCTGCGCCTCCCGTTTTTGCTCACCTCCAACTCATGCTGCACCATGTCGAAGGAGTCGCTGGAGAAGTAGACCTCCTCGATGCTGTCGATGATCTCCTGCTCGGCCTGCGGGTCGATGGGCTGCTCACGCATCTCCCGGAGCTCCTCCTGGGAAAGGGATAGAATGAGTCGGGCAAGGAGAGAGATAAGGAGAGATTGAAAGAATGAAAGAGCGAAAGACAGATAGAAAGAAAAATAAAAGAAAGAAAGAATGAAAGACAGGATAGACAGATACAGAAGACAGACAGGTATGGACAGAAAGGGAGAGAGAGTGAGGAGTCAGCAAGAGAGAGAGGGAGGACAGAGCAGGAGGTGATGGACAGTGAAAGAGAGGAGGAGGGGGTATTGAGCAAAGATGGGGGAAAGAGAGACACAAACATTGAGACAAGAGTTGGACCAGTCTCCCCGGGGGTTTATTGTTGGTTGGAGGCTCCATCCACTCGCTTAAAGATTACCACCAGAGAGGAAGAGAGGAGAGAAGAGGAGAGGGGAGAGGAAAGACATTTCCCTGGCGTTGGCGTGGAAGCCAGCAGAACACATTGATTTCCAGCATCGAACTGCCTGGCACATTTAAGACCGCAGATTAAGTATTTCAAGCTCTCGTCCCCAGAGACAGATATTCATGGCATGTAATGAGAAGGAGAGACATCAATAAGGGCAAAGAAAACTTAAGGCTTAAGAGGCGTTTTCTGCAGCTTTGAAGATTTAAGCACGAAGGACATGATGGGTGAACAACAGAGCTGATTATAACAACCTTGATGCTAATTATATATATAGTGCACAGATGATGCTATTCTATCTGAACAGAAACACGTTTCACACAGGTGAATAAAATATGCACTAATATGTATATTCCCCTACACATAACCTCGACCTCCAAAGAAAACGTATTCCCCATGCCCCAGTGGCTTTCACTTGCCCTTTCATATGGTAAACCAGCCCCAACTGCCTCAGAACCAAAGAGGCCAAACCTGTGAAGTTCAGCTATCTGAGGTATTTACGTATATGGAAAGAACAATTAAGAGAGCACTGCCTTGGGAGGGTGGGAATACTGAACAAGCACCAAAGGCTTGGTAGCTCCAGGCAAAGCTCTGAAAAACAGAGAGAGGCATTCTTTGTGGAGACCCAACAGTCTGTATGTGTCTGTGTGTGTGTGTGTGTGTGTGTGTGTATGTGTGTGTCTGTAAGGCTCTGGTGCATTAGGATTATGCAGTGTCGGGAGTCATGGTTACCCCCGATGCAAGAAGGGCGATTTAGGTCCAGCTCCTCACCTCCCTCTATCGATATAATCACGGCTGAGGCACAGTCTCTGGGTCCAGGGAAGGAAGGCATGACAGCGCAAATTGTATTACACACAGGCCTACGGCCCTACGCCCTACACACACACACAACACACACACACACACAAACAACACACACACACACAACACACACACAACACACACACACAACACCTACACACACACACACACACACACACAGAGAAAGACTGGTGGACCAGACGACATGTCCAAAGTTTTCTATGTTGTTTATACACCTGCACATACATGTACACAAATGCAAACACATATGTGCACACACCTAAGCAACACACATAATGCGCACACACACACTTGAGTACACCCACTTGAATTCACACAGATACACACACACACAGGTTTCTGAGCTACTGGTGAGAAGGTAGATATGAGTGCTTTCACGCATTCATTGAAGCTCCTGTACCAGAAGCAAGCAGAGATGACATAGAACCAGAGCGCTCCAAAAACTAGAGAGAGAGAGAGAGAGAGAGAGAGAGAGAAGGAAGAGTATGAAAGAGGAAATCCACTAGAGAAAGATATTTAGATGAAGGGAACAGGGATAGAGTGGTAGAGACAGAGAGAGTAAAAAATAGACAGATGCAAAAATATGGAGGGGAAGGAATGGAGTGCAAAAGAAAACGTGAATGCGTGTGTAGGAGCTGGAAGCAGAGGGCTAGAAGGCATCATCCCACAGTGAGGGGGTGGATACCAGCGTGTGTGGACGTGGATGTTTGAGCACGGGTGGTATGTGTGTGTTTGGGGGAGGGAGGATGACTCACACCAGTAAAAAAAAAAAAAAAAAAAAAAAAAAAAAAAAAGAGGGAGACAAAAGGAAATAAAAAGTGTCAGACAACTCCACAGACAACTGTGTGTTTGTGTGTGTGTCTGTGTGTGTCTGTGTCTGTGTGTGTGTGCGCTTACATCCTCACGGGGGATTCAACGCTTGTTGCCGTGCAGTCTCCAATTGCCTCCAATTTGTCTGTTTGCCAAGCTGACGGTTGTTTGTTTGTTTGTTGATTTATTTATCTATTTGCCTTTTTTTTTGTCTGCTTTGTCACAAAATTCTTCAGAAAGGCTTTAACTTTGAGACAGAGTCGCAGTCTGATGAGCTCCCTTCTGAGGATCTGTCCAAAATAGTGTCAGCCCCTCCATATTAAAGACCATGTGGAAAAGAAACCTGGCGGCTCTTTATCCTTGCACAGGGAACAGGGCTCGACTAAATTAAAGGAGAGCAATTGAGCTGGGCGTCACATACTGAAGAGCTTAAAGGAGAACTCCAGCCATTTTCAACACATAGCCCTGTTGGTCATGGAATGCTCTCAGTAGGAAAATAATTTTAAAAATGTTGTACAACATTGACCAAATAGTGGATCAGCACCTAAAGGTAACGCTAAAGCTAACGGGGCAAGTTAACTTAACTTCAGTTTCCGGTTCACTTGCCCTTTTACTCATCCGGTAGCCTTGTAATTGTACTTTTCTTGTGCTGTTGGACATATCTAAATCAGCATTCATTCATCACTATCCTCATGGGTTACTAAACTCTAGGGCTTTTAGGACTTTAGCACTTATGTAATCATGTGTGAACAAAACACATTGATCAAAGAACTGCTTTTGCATCACTCTGCCAGCATGGGCAATAGACCTCATTTCAGACCCCTCAGAGCTTTCGAGCCAATTAATTAACTGGCTCCACCCGTCAAACAATAAAGGCCAAAATTAAGGCCTCTCATCATTTAATTGTATTTTTTTCTCATTCTACCTCACTCTCTTTCATCTGAAATTAACAGGGAGGAAGAAGGACAAACAAAACCGTTGAGCGCCCCATCGGCACATGAAAGGAAGCTGCCTCTGAAGTGGCGGTCACTCAAACACAACAGCAAAAATAAAAGCCTCAACACAATAAGGTGCCAACACAATAGCGGAAGGAGAGAGGTACAACGGAGCTCTTGGGTAGGGGTGGGCTGTGGAGAGATGATTGGCTAAATGGGAGAAGGGCAAGAGATGAAGCAATGGCGATGCGGAGGAGGGAGAGGTAACTGGTGTGGATGGGGTTGATTGGGTTCCAGCTGCTAAATCGTTGCTTTTTTTTTTGTGAAGTGCAACTGCGTCACTGACACCACGATCACTTCACAGGCACAGGCTTGCTTGCATGTTGAGAGGTGTAGGTTTGGGAGCAACGTGGGAGGCTGGGGCATAGCCTACTCTAATTTGCACATCTTTTTTACCCACTTTGTTGTACTGCGCAACACTTTTACTCTTCTCTCTTAGCTTTCTGATGATCTCCACAGAAACATACCGTGAGAATGAGGATCGGGTCAAATTAACCTCACCAAAGACTAAATCATCATCACAACTACATCATCGTCGGAGCACTTAGGTCTACTCGTGACTGTGCAAAAACACACACACACACACACACACACACACACACACACACCACACACACACACACACACACACACACACACACACACACACACACACACACAGCATCCCCCGCACTCGTTTCATCTCTCATCTCCGCTCTGTCTGGCCCAGATCTTGTTCTCATTACAATGGATACAGTGCCCCCTACTGGACAGTCTATTATACAATAATGACACGTTTCCCAGGAGGTGCTTGGTGTCCACTGTGAATACATTTCAAAGGAGATGCCTGGGGAGGGGGTAGCTTTATTTAGGCTCTCTCAGTAAAGGCTTTTGGGGAGGCTACAGAGAAAGATAGTGGAAAGAGAGCTCTTTAAGCAGACGGGTTATCGAAGAGTCAGATACTATTCCGAGAATAAGCCTGAATGAAAGAAAATAAATAAATTTCTAAAAAAAATAAAAATAAAAAAACTTGGCCAAGCCATCAGAGTGCTGATAAAAGACACCAACAATATGATTGTGTTATGAGCCAGAGAGACACACAAGCTACCTAAGGGGGAGAGAGCGACAGAGACACACTCACAGAGAGAGAGAGAGATAGAGAGAGAGGTGTGAGTGGGCACATCTTTATCTAAAACATCTCTCAGTAGGCTGAGCCAGGGCACAGAGAAAAAGCCAGCCCATGCAACCTTACTCCCACTTTTCTTACTTTCCTCTAATCCTATCTAACACATACACACTCTCTCTCTCTCTCACACACACTCACACTCACACTCACACACACACACACACACACACACACACACACACACACACACACACACACACACACACACACACACACGTACTAAGCTCCCACGACTGTCTCTGTTTCTATATGCTTGATTAGAATAACCTGCCATCTAATTAGCTGATCATTTAGTTCTCTGTACCTGACTCCCCATACAAGGCTGAGCTGGGTGTTCAACTTGCCTGCAACTGGCTGACTGGCTAAAAATGCATGTTAGTGTCAAGGTTTATGCAAGGTCAGGGGGGTAGCTCCAGCAGCCAGCAAGTCCTTTGTGAGAAAATACACTGGTACCAGTGCTTTCAGACCAGTGAATGTAGACTATGAAATTCCATGTACAAGGAAATTATCGTTGTTCATTTCACTGTGTTCCCAACATCATGGTCACTTCCAACACAAATGGATGGATAAATAATAGTTGCAACGTGCAACAAATGCATGGGTGTCAGAAACCAAGGTTATCTGATAACAGAAACCTTTGTTGAGCACAGTGCTTTATCATGTACAGATAAAAAATGTGTCTGCTTTGATGTTTGTATTACCTTGTTAAAAACAAAACCCTACTAATAACCCAATCTCTCTGGTTGACCAATTCTACCAGTGACAAAATTCAACATTTTCCAACATATAATTTATCATGATATATTATATTTTCTCCACAGGCTGGGTTTAACCTCACTAAATGGAAACTAAACAACCAACTTTATTTCAATTGAAAACTATATCAAGCTTAAAAAATGTGCAAAATAAACGAATAATGACAATACCGAAAAAAGAAAAAAACAATAAAGCAACAAATCTCAATGAACTGGGTAAATTCCATTACTTTTAAATAGGCTAGATTTTAAATGTCTTAGCTTTCAAGCCATTCAAAAAAAATGGAAACCCAAGAACTTCAGTGAAGTTTTTTTCTCAATCCAGCTTTTCAGTTTTTCTAAAACACTGTCAACTCAAATTACTTCCATCATTCCAAAAATGTGGGTAGGTACTCTCAAATTCCTTTTCAACACCTCCTGTAAACAATTATCCTATTCCTGAGAGTAAGCTGGTCGAAGAAGCTGATTAACATTCACAAGACATTACACATATGGACAAATCTTTGAGGGAGGGGAAAAACACAGATGTGGTTTCATTTACTTGAAGAATCAAAAACTATGTTTGCTATAGGAGATGCCTACTGGCATCCCTTGTACCATCCATCACCCTGACACAATCAATATTAATTCTGAGAACAGGCAAAAAATATGCAGTCAAATATTCTAATTTTGCATGGTTGCGGTTATTAATAGAAGTTTAAAAAGCAGCATCTCATCCATTTTGCATTCATCTCGTCTCCAGCAGCAGCTTTTGTTTACTTTCTTGTTTGTTTGTGTTTATTTTCCCCTCTTTCCCTTCAATCATGGCACACTTCTGTAATAACGCTGTGCCTGCCTGCGTTGTCTTCACAAAGCAAAGTGGCAGGAGTAAACCTCTGGGAAAAGACGACCAGATGTTCTTCGAGGAGGAAGAGGGAAAAAAAGAAAAAAAACTGTTCTCTCATCTTGCATCTCACCCGCCCTTCAAAAACAGTCAAGGGTAAAACGATGAAAGTGCTTTTTTTTCTCTCAGGAATACGAGCCTGTGGTTCTGCTTGTGGAAACTCAACTACACAAGCAACAAACTACAGAAGGGCCACCAGAGAGCTTATTTGGAAAGTAAGGCATGGAGGTTACAGACAGTTTAGCTGGTGGTAAGCACTGAGATCAGTTATCACACAGCCTTAAAAGTTACCATGGATCATTAAGGCTTGGAGATTGCCAATCCATAAGACCCCACAGCGTACTGGCAAGGATGATAGACTACTGCCACTGAAAAAGCCTAGCGGGGAAAGAAATTAAAAGTCCTGTTGAATCAACATCTGAACTAGCTGGTCCCAGTTCAACAACCCAAAACAAAGAACACGACAAGTCAAAAAGCTCCCCAAAGTCAAGTGGCCAACCCTGCTTCTAAACTGCTGATGCTGAACTGTGGATGCTTAAAAGTGAGTAGGAAAGGATCCACCAGCTTTTCAAGTTTTGGAGGGATTCTGGCAATGTTTGGCCTGATTACTACCTAATGCCATCTAATGGCTAACGTAGGCTTCAGGTTGATTACCGGAATTGTGACTAAATGTTTCATGGTTCACTTCAAATGATTGCCTTGGCTTTTCCAGACGATACAGAGATCTGTGTCTAAAATCTATTTATAATGGTGAAAAGGCACCACAGACTAGACTAACTCCCCTCAGGGCCAAATCTCATGGCCACTGCAAATGAAAGCTTGTCCATGTGTAATGAGATAACCATCACATACAAGATGGCTGACTGACTACTGACAGGAACAGACACCTTAAGTAATATGACCCTGCAACATTGTTCTCACGCAAGCACGTACGCACACTGTTAATGGCAGTGGGCTGGTCTGTCAAATTAATGAATTAAATTAAATCCAGATTTCCTCCCAGCTTTTTTTTCCTGAATCCCCAAACAAGTGACCCAGGAATCAGATCTGCCAGCTTCTTTCAAATAAAAATCCTCAAACTGCATCCATATTTATTTATTGCGGACTAACTCGAGACTAAACTGACTATAAAGCTGGCAAACTGTCACATTAAATATAACATTTTTGAATTTATAGCCCTCACCGAAGAGGCATGCTCAGCTCACATGGCATTGTGGTTTTCATTTATGCTGACAATTCCTCTTGGATTGAGACAAAGATAAGAAGCCATGTGCATCTTTGTGATTAGAACTTTCTTACTTCAAACTCTCTGTTGTAACTTCCATATGACACAGCACAATTCATTTGTGCATCAGGAAGTTTGCAAAGAAAAAATTTAAACAGCAAGGCAATGCATTACACTTCACTACTGATATAGCAAGAACATTGTTGTGGGATGTCTGTAAAAGTATCAACATGTCTCAGTTTAAAATACTATGTAGCCTAAATGTACCACAAAATATGTGTTTTCATAATCAATGCAAAATTGATGGTGTTTTGTCAGGCCTATTCTGTTACAGATTATGTTCAACAACACGTTAGACTATTATCTACACCAGTATACTCCACAGTCTCATAAGATAATAAAATTGAGGTAGACCTAGATGTTTCAACAGGTTGACTGTAACGTTGGCCGTGGATACAGAAGTAGGCTGCATTAGCTTTACTGCAGTGCTCCAACGCTGACTCACCTTACTTGGGATCCTGAAATTCTCCACGGGACTCATGTCCGTCATGCTTTCCTGGGGACTTTTAAGACCCTTGGGGGAAGAAATAAAAGATAAAAAGGGATAAAGACAATGTCCCCTGGCTTTCTCATTGTGGATCCACTCCATTCAAAACCCTGCCTCTGACATCAGTGAGGGTCAGGCTGACAGGTAAGCAAATAATCTCAGACACCTAAAGAGAAAACGTAATTTACCTTCAGAGTGACTAACGCTAAAACAAGCGTATTCAGCCAATAGGCCTACCTCATTCAAGTGGGCTAGCAAGTCATTGTCGCTAAACTGAACAGCAGCACATTAAAACGTCGGGAAATGAGATTGCTGACATCTATTTGTACTTCCTGATATGCTAACGTTGCCCCTCTACGATGCCATCTAAGTTAACGTAACATAGCCACCTGTCACTTGTCTATTGGGAAAGGGGGTCGACACTTCTGTTTTTCAATTGACTCAGGCACCAACATCCCTGTCAACTGATAAATATCCCTTCTTTGCTAGCTGTTGTCAAAGCCACAGCTGGTTAGCCTGTGTTTAGCTAATATGGGGTTGCCACTGGGCCCAAGTGAAAATTACAAAAGCTATTACTCACCTGCCGGGTCATTAAAGACTTGATTTTCTGCATCTTTGCACCACGTCAGATAACAAAGCTGGAGAATGTTTGAAGCATAAAGCTGAGTGTCTCTCTAAGCTCTTATCTACTACTGCCAAACGAAAGGGGCCATGATAGTTACTGGTCACGTGCTAGTAGTTTTTCCCGGTGTAGACGGGATATGTAGTCTTATGTGTGGAGAGGCAGCCTGTCAAACTGGTCCTGAGGCAAACTAGAGTTGAGCCTTATATAAAACCAGGATAAGAAAATGTTCCTCTGTATCGTTTATTCAAAGTATTCATCGACCACTGTGCACAGTAAATAGGCCGTAGTTTCCGTAATAATAAGAATAGACTAAGACATGGTCTGGGTCACGTTAAATCATGTTTTATCCAAAAACGTGTCGTCACCAGAGACTGCATTATGAAAACGTCACGTCTAATGTTATTTGCTGTATGTCTACCAGCAGATGGCAGTAATGTAATTATTGAGTAACCCCGGGTAAATCTCTGCCAGGCTACATTCAGCCAGGGACAGCACCCCTTTTCTGAAGGACCCCTCAGTTGTGTAGGCTCTTCTTTCTTTCTTCTGTTACTGTCTATGTGTAAGCTACACTTCAGATGTAAGTGGAGGAGATGTCCGTGATGGCAGGAGATCATCTAGAGATCTGTAGAAGGCCTAATCTCCTTGGATCATTGAGTGTGGCTTTGTAACAGCTCATTCAGGGGTGTTTACATAACACAGAAGGGACAAAAGAAAACTTTTCTCCTAAAAAGCAGTGTCCAACACTAGGGAAGCACTGCACATGATCTTAAGAAAGGTATTGTGCAGAAGAGATGTCCTCATTATAATGGCAACCCTAATGATTTCACTGTCAAATGAAGGGGTGGAGACACCCACCCGCTGCATGGCCCAACTGTCTGAGTGGGTGTTGCACAGGTAGCCTATGGTTTTATGGCGTCTCTTGCAAAACACACACACGACACAGACACAGGCACAGACACACGCAAACACAAACACACGAAAAGTGGAGCAGATGGCTCCTCTGCTATACGGGTACACCATAAAAGACTGCATAGATTAAAAAAAATTTTCTTTGCATGGTGGATTGGGCTGTTTTGAAAGGATGTGAGCCTATACCTCCAAAAAACATCTGAGAACTAGTTGTATATAGTTGTGGTGCAAAATAGGTGACAAATTCTTTCAGAGAGCCAACAAATCACCACACACACACACCCACACACACACAGACACACACACAACAGTCGTGACTGGGAGTCAGCGTGTGCAGGTGGAGGGCCCTGCTGCCACCCACTGAAACCTTCTGTCGCCGTTCGCATTCCAGACAGGTGAAACGGCGCTGTGTGTCCTCCAGGTCTACTACCATATTACCACTAATACAGCACTCACTGTTTGAGAATCTAGTTGTGATCCCACACAGTGTCATTCGCTAAGTTACATTTGCTATAAATCTTTATTCAAATAGAAAATCACACTTCAGTTTAGTGTGGCTGTACAAAATAGCAGAAAAAGAAAAGCTTTTGAAACAATGACAATAAACTTGCACTCATTACACGTAAAGTACATAGCAAAAAAGTTGTACTTGATATGTATATATTCTGTATTAAATGTACGTATAATAGCAGTTACTATAGCTTTCAAAAATAAAGCATTATGGTATAATATAAAGTAAGCAAATATAATTTCACATCTGTGATTTAGGATTATGTCTAGGATTTAAAATTTTTCCCAACTGCAGAAATGTTATGGGAGGAGAGAATCCAGTGTATTCAAAGCATGTATGCTGCCAATACAAACTCCAACTTGGCACATTTGGCTGCTAAATCATTCATGTGAAATTCCCCTTATTTCACTCCTACAGAGAATAGCACTGGAAATGCTTGGGACCATATGCCTCAAATAATCCCTGCCCTCTCAGAACTGAAATGTACTCATTTCAAATGAGGGAAAATGAAATACATAAACACATATACAGTACATTAAAATGGTTAGAGAGAACCCTGAATTTGCAACGAAATAAATATTTGTTTGCAGAAACACTGAAAATAAGCCAAATAAAATTCCATTCAAATCACCACATCTGTCCCATGGTTTTCACTGAGCCTTCTCACCATCTTCCAGAAATGGTTGGACAGGGAACAAGAGCCATTCTTGCACACGACACAGAACGCACACACACACATACACACACACAAAAAAAACATAGGGATTTGAGTGAAGCACCGCTTCACTGTATAGGTGGCACACTACCACCAAATTCATCTGAACCGATGATCTCATCCAAACATTCATGAACCCTGCCCTCTGGCCCTGCCTCACTTCAGCAGACTCAGGGTGGGAGTTTCCGGGATCCGTCTGATGACATCATAGATGGTGGTATGCAAATCCTGCGTGGACTCAGGGTGTGCCAGTGATCTACATGATGCCTGCAGAAGTACGGAATACAAGGAATTATTATTTGAATTTTTACTTGTCCTCATTTGGGTATTAACATACAAATAGACTGTGTGCCTGGATTAGATGAGATTACACTAGATGAGACATCTTTTTTGTGTTTCTTTACAAAGACTTTTTTGTCTTAGTCTGCAGAGACTAAGACGCACCTGAGTGGAATCCAATCTTCCAGGTATGGCAACAAATTCATAGATGCCAAAGTCTTCTGTTGCATCTTCATGACCTACCAAGAGAGCATATGCATTATTAGATATCATCAATCTGATGCCATATGGCACCAAAGGGTATAATCACCATTATGTACCAGTAATTATGTTAAATGTCAGAAGATATGACAAAGTGCATCCATGTCATTGTATTTTAAAGCCCAGTCATAAATATCATTCCTCTCATTTTGTGTCAGTCCACAGAGGCTGATAGCATCGCTTCCGTGCCTCATAGTCAAAAAACAGGACTTCTTTCCACATCACATGTGCTTGTGGAAAGTGTTACTTTAAGAAAGTTGCTTACACTGCCTTGGCCTCTCTGTCTCTTGGCTCAGTTCAGGGCCCAAATGTGTTTACAGATTCGTGTTGGCAAAATTATGGCGCAATATGGCTGTGATTGTAACGTTCTGATCTAAAGTCTGTTCACAGAGCTCAACAGCTGTTTGTGCTGGCTATGTACACAGCAGTGCTTGACAACAGATAGGCGTCATGGGCATATAAATAACCGTGGTGCCACGCATGGCTTACCTGAACGGTGGGGTCGCTTTGTTTCTGTTATCGGCCTGTGAGGGAAAGAGAGACAGAAAGAGAGAGAGCGCCACGTTTAAAGATTAAAAGTCATTTGGCTGTGTAAACAAAGCTAATATTCATCACCCTACTAGATCTAACTGCCATTGACTACCACAAGGCTTCTAGGAACTAGGTCTTACCTTTTGGAGAGGGTGTCTTTCATCGTAATTATGACTGAAAGGCAATGAAAATACACAGTGAAATCAAGCCCATGAGGAAAGACAAACAAATGCTTTTGTTGTTGATATTAGAAATGTTATCAGAATCCACTGCTGTTAGACTCAACCCGCAAGCCCGGTTTGAAATCGAGTTTTTTTCCAATGGAAACCTTCATTCGGGTTCTCTCTTAGTCCAGGACTAGCCTGTATCAACATACAGGAAACCAGTCCATAGGGCTCTTGTTGTGTGTATGCACTTTGGAGGTTAAAGGCAGTGGTAGCTTTTGACATCAACGTAAGAAAATAAATATTCTGCAGTTCACTAGTTTACTCTGTTAAAGGTGCAGTTTGTTATTCTAATCCAACACACATCTTGTCAAATGAAGCAGATTGCCCCATAGGGTTCTGTATTTGGTTGAGGTATGCACTCAGAATATTCTGATTTATATGATACACACAGTCCTGGCTCAGTAAGTGGAAAACAAACATAAGAACATTCAGAACATTTTAGATTCATTAATTAACTCTAATGCTTTCGAACACTCCTGAAATGGTTAGTAATAAACTAGAAGAATATCACACCTGAGCTTGAAGTAATCAATGGGAAAACGAAGATTCCATTCACTGCTAAAGCTTGTGCATTACCTTGCCTGGGGTGGCATGTCCTCCTGAACACAACCAGCATGCAGACACCAATGATAATCAGAGAGCAGAGGACGATGACAGCCAAAGGAGAAAGGAAGTTTACCTCCTGGGTACTTTTTTGCTTTCCTATCAAAGAAAACAAATAAAACACTATCACCCTGTTTGAGATACAGGTGTTGTTGAAGTATGAGGTTTTCAAAAGAGCATTTACATATTTTTTACTGTGTAAAGCATTTACTGTATTTATACGTGGATGATTTTAACTCATTCAATGATTAAAAAAAAATATCTGACATACTTTTTTAGACAGTGTGAAACCAAACACTGAGAGTTTGCTGATGATTTTGCACATCACTGGGACTGCAGAACACATAAACAACCTCACTTCCTGCTTCACAGTATTCCATGGTATTTATCTGTATGCTTTTCCACCCTGAAACCGAGACAGCCCCAACTATAGCCACAAGCAACTTCCCACATGGTGGAGAGCGGAGCGCAAGGTGAACACCTGCTGTCTGCTGTTTACTTTCCGACTGCCGTTTTCACCCAGGATACAATAAATGTGCTTAGCAACTAAAAGGGGGAAGATAAAACCTTTCATATCCTTATCTAAACCATAACTTTATTAGGATTTCATCTGGAATATTCTATAACTGGTTCTCACACTTAACAGTCATGCACCATGTACAGTAGTTTTAGTAACCTAACGTAAGTTACATGCAGTACAGTTCTTAAGCTTGAATGGAAAGAACCAGGATGTGTATCTGATTTCTCACTATATAGGTATATGCCAAGCCCTTGAGTGGGCAGAAGGAAACATCTGGTTATGTGAGAATGACTGAACACTGACAGCAAAACACCATTTTCCAACATTTGCTAATGCTTATCAGGCTGCATCTTCCATAACTGATCTCGATTCACAGGTGCTATTATGGCTCCACTAGCATTCATCCACTGAAAACATAATAGATGCAAATGAAATGCAAGCCTGAGAGGTATAATACATTTCCATCTGTCGGGAAATGTTGCTTTTCACCTGAGCCAATGCTGGCCACTACGAGGGTGAACTGGGCCTCGTCCTCTTTCTGGGTGATGTTGTTGAATGCGCGGACCACAAACTTCTTAGCCTGGGCCAGCTCGTGCGGGTTGACCTCGAACCGCGGACCGGTCATGACCACTTCCGTCCTGTTTCCATTTTTGGAGATCCACACGCAGCTGTTGGGCGGGTTGGAGTCGGCCGAGCAGTCAAAGAGCACCAGCTCACCCGGGTCCACCATAAACACTTCCCCGGTCTGAAGGCCCTGGTGAGACCTTATGGCCAAGTTATATGGACCATCTGTAAATCCCCAAATAGAAACATTATAAGTGTGTTATTAAAATACATGTATTACAATTAGCATTTACGTCAATAATTTCAGTTTTGCACGATTGCTGATATTAAAATACACAGCCAATCATTTGCTCCCCATTTCCTTTCATCCCTATAAAGCTTAATGCTATTGGCTGGGATGGTCAGCCTGCGTCACTGTGTTGGTTTCATATTAACAGACATGACAGTGTGTGTGAACACAGTTCACAAACAAAACACAAAGATTTATAGAGCCCATACACTGAACAAACAGCTAAAGAAGCATGTGGGCCAATATTCAGAACATGACAATAACATTATAAATTATAAATTATGTTTTGGTAGTTGTGCTTTTTTTCTGCATAATACATTTGATAGGTCTGACCTCTGTAAAGATGAATGACCAGAGCTGACTGACTTCTTTAGCACATAAGGACATCACTGTCAAGCCCATGGAGGTAAAGTTACCATAAAAACCGTGTACTGCATAGCCATAAATGGCTAGGGAAGGCCTGTCCTGCTCTGTTTCCTGGTCACAGATGGTATTTATTTTTATTGCAATGACCTCTTATCAGTCCTAGCCTGAGGCAGGGGCACATGGCACTCAAAGGACATGCTAAGTTTTGGTCTCTGGCACATTTGTGTTGCTATCACATCTGATAGTAAATACCCTCTCAGTGTTTACAGGCTTAACAGAAAGCTCTAAAAAGTTTTAATGAAATCTTAATCTATTTATTGACCCAGGACCCATAGCTGTAGTAACATTTTTAGACTGTTCAGGCTGTTGTAATTCTAACAGAGAGAAATTTAATGTGTTAAAAAAACAGATTGCTTCCACATAAAATAAAGTACTGCACAGTATAGACTGACACTTGTGGAGTGATACCAGTAAACAAGTAAACAAAAGAACTCTTTCTTCTCATGCAAACATGCAAATACTAGTTTCTGTTTTTTCTAGACTTTTTTCTCTAGAATTTATACTTGTAAGTGTACATTTGATTTGGATGCATCCTTTGCTCCCTGAATGTCTGTCCTAATATTGAAAAACAGGACACAACAGATTTTACCCCATACTTTTTAAAGGAGGAATTGGGTGCTGTAAGAAAATAAAGGGGGTAAATAAAAAAGCTTTGAAGGAGAAAAAGCAGCAACGCACTACTTTACTCACAGTAGATGTTGAGATCCATGCTTCGGCTCTGCCTCTGACTGATGTTGTTTCTGACCAGGCAGGTGTACCGGCCAATGTCCTCTTTACGAACAGGACGGACCACTAGTGTGCCGTTCGTGGGGGAGAAAATGTGCCTCTCGTCGGGTCTGATAGGCTGGTTGTCCCTCAGCCACTGGTACAGCACTCTAGTTCCATTGGAAACAGAGCAGGTCCATGTCACATTGTCCCTGTCCTCTATGAGTTCATAGGCAGGCCTCTTTTCAATGGTTGGAATGGACACGGGGACTAAGGGAAAACAACATCATGAGTGCACAGCGCTAAGCAAAAGAATCTATGAAACTGACACAATACTATATGTGATGCAACATGTCTTTCATGTGGCTGAGACTAGGCGAGCTGAAGGCCAAGTTAAGAATATGGTGTCGGGGGGAGGTGAGACGCAGTTGGTTAAGGCATCCATACCATAAACCTGGAGACCTGGCTTTAACTCCAGCCTGAGGTCATCTCCTGACCCTTTTCCATCTCTCTCCCCCGGTCATTTTGTGTCATATCTCTAGTGTCCTATATGATGAAAGGCAATAAAAGCCTCCAAAATATACTTACAACCAAAAAGAATCTAAAGAGTCAACCAAAGAACCACATATGAAAGAACTACTGTAAAAAGACTTGTAGGTCTCGCATTTAGATGCTTTGAACCATTGAATGCAAATATTTGCATTTGGACTGAAACAAATAACTGAAGTCATCATGAAAGTGAAACTATCCGTCCATGATAAGGCAAGGTGTCTAAAATGTGTGTGAAACCAGTCTCGCAAAGGCAATGAGGAAATGAACCTCACCATCTACAGTGACATAGACCATTTCAACCTTGTGCAGCAGAGTTTCCCGATGGGCCTCTGGGAGCCCAATGTTCAGCTCCAGCTTATACTCGCCCTCCAAGCTCTCGTCCAGGTAGTGGATGCGCAGAGAGGCATCCGAATGGTTCAGTGAGATCCTTTTGCGGAATGGCTGTGCGACGATGACCTTTCCGTTCTCGAAGGACACCAGATGCGAGTGGTCAGGCTTGGTTTTGGACCAGCTGCCCTGGATGTCCACACCATGCAGTGGGAAGCGGGTCATCACAGGCAGAATGAAGGGCATGCCTTTGGTTCCATGGAGGATCTGAGGCTTTGGAGATTTGGAGCTGGTGTCTGAGAAAAAGAGAGACAGACACACAGAGAGATAGAGAGACAGACAGACAAACAAAGAGAGAGAGAGAGAATGTAAGTATCCACCATCAACTGACTTGTGAGCCAAAACCAAGTTGATGTGATATCTCACACTACTCAGAGTCAACAAAGGAGCAAAGTCATGACTCAAATTGCATCACCCATTCTCTAAACTTCCCTAACATCTTGAGATTTAGTATGTAATCTATATGGGCCAGGCCAGCATTATAACCCTAATGTATATAATGTATATGACTCAACAGCTAGAGCAAGGTGATCAGCACCAAGGCCATGACTTTGACTCCGTTCACAGGAAGACACATAAAGCTTAAATATTCCCATTGGTCCCAATGTATTTGTGTTAATATAATAGCATTTTTTAAATGCACAAATTAATTGTTTTTCATTTTCATTTCTGAAAATTGCATTATTGATCTTTTGTAAGGGATTAATCATGCTAAATATTTGTTTTTGCATTTCATGTGAGTGTGGTAGAGCGGAGGTTACATTGCTTGACTGACCATCGCGCAACCTGGGTTTGATTCCTGAACCCTATGTTGAGAGTCTATGTCACTGTCATGGGTACAAGTGTCTACTAAACACCAGTCAACTTTACTTTCATTATTTGCTACCACTGCACTGTGTATTAATAAGATCCAGTTCAGGACAGCAGTGACACAAACAGGAGTCTAGCACAGAATGTTGTGGTTTGGGATCTCACAGCTTACTCTTGTTCTTACACATGTTCTCTTGTTTTGTCTCGCTGGGCATTTGACTACACTGTGTGGGAGGGCTGCAGCCAGGGCCGGCAATGTTTCTCATTAGACACCTGTGCTTAGCAAGGTGCTCTTGAGATTTTCAAGGTTTGTATTCATGAGATTGCTCTCAAAGTTGTTCAAACCACACATGATGACACACAACCAATACAGTTTCAGTCCCATAGATAATCTCCATTCTTTTATGAATTGACATATGAGCATTTGCTGAACAACGTGTCAATTTAACTATGTGTTTTGGCTGGGCGGCCATAACCATATTCTTTCAGTTAAGCTCGTTCCTGTATCTGTGAAGAAGATAAATATTTACCAAACTCTGAACTCTGACATTCACTTATGGGCCTGTAGGAGATTCCTGCTATATACCTTTTTTCTTTTTCGGAACAGGTCTTAAAACAAACAGTTAAGTGGTGTGAAGGATCCGTTAAACATCACAATGAGTCGTTTAAGTTTACACAGTGGAGAGTGGGCTTCTGTTGCCTAGAGGAACCTTAAAACATTGATAACTGAGAGAATGCTATCTCACTGGATGTACACATAACACCAAGACACAATAGAGCAGAAGACTGTTGGTGCTTGTTGTCAGGATTTAGGCTAATTAGTAGATTTGGTAATGGGTCTAATTACCATTCAGTGTTGTTGAGCAGCCTAGGAGCAATGGTCTGCTGGAAGACTTGTGTTGAAGTAAAAAGGTAAGGAGTAAGAGTGTGTGTGTGTGTGTGGGCATTACTGGCAGCTGTGTATGGTGTGTCACACATATCGTTGCCTGGTCATGCAGTGTGACAGCAGGCAGGTAGGCGATGTAGGGGTAAACACACACCAACACACACATGTACATCCCCTCCTCTCTTTCTTGTCCTCCTACTGCCTTCAACATCGACCCTCTCACAACACACACACAGACACAGACAAAAACAACCCCTCTCTCTCTCACACACACACACACTCACTTATACACACACACACACACACACACACACAAACATACACCAACACACTGACGCCTGCCCTCTTCTGTGAAGCATGCCTAACAGGCAAGTGTTGTGAATGACAATAGCTTACTGTGTGCCTCGTGTTATGTGCTAAATAATAAATATGGCCACCCCTATATGGCTCATGCCATGGAAGAGGGCGTGGGTGTGAGGGGTGTGTGGAGGATGCAGGGGTGGAGGGCGTTGGGGGGGTTGGCCGGGGCAGAGGGGTTTGCGAAGTGGACGTGTGCCGACGCCACAGGCACAAAAACGAAGGATCCCCCATGAATAAGCCAGCGTGTGCTTGGCCCTCTCTGCTCCTGTTGTCTCCAAACAAACTGAAGATTGTTGTGGAGATACAGTCGTCCAAGGAGGAGAGGGGAGAGGCGGGAGGGTGAGAAGGGGATTATGGAGTGATAATGGACACTCAGAGGTGAGGAGCTTGCCTTTTACAGACACAGTGAGACCATCAGCATAATACAAACATGGCTACACATAATCCATTTAAGCCAGGGTAAATAAGAGAGAGAGAGAGGGAAAAAAACAGCCGTTGAAGCACTTTTTCTATGCAGCACATTGTTGCAGATGGCAATGAGAGTATTTGTGTTCCAATGAGGATGTTTGTAACAACTTCCTCAGGATTGTTTTTTTAATTCCACATTTTGCATGTGGAATTAAATAAAAAAAAACTCTCACCCAACTTCTTGTATTACTACACTATTGATTATCGCTCAGGTGCCTTTCGTGCAACCAAGAACAGATATGGGGACTTCTGTAAAAAGTCATATGATATGGCCACTCTTACGCACCAGTCTCTCTCTCTTCTGCCCGTTATCAGAATAGACAATGAGTCAGACCGTCAGACCACCACTGTACATACGGTCATTGAGTCAGACACTTCAGGCCTTTTTCCAGTGTTGCTACCTTCATGATGGACTTCATGCATGCAGTGTTCTCTTCTGCAATATTGTGTCGTGGGATGAGATGGCCTTAGCAAACTAACTACATCTGTCAAGCTGTAGGGATGTGCTGGAATGATAATTTAAGCATTTCGTACCAGCATTTCTAAAGTTCTTCACAGACTATCATACACATATTTTCATAAGGCCCTCTCCATATATCAGAATGAATACAATTGCTGAAAAATAACTACATTTAAGCTTCACATTTCCTAGACTAGACCTAAACTAGACCTATGACTAAAAATTCAGAAGTTGAACAGAGTCTACAGAGTCAAAAGTGAAAACACCTGACCCTTGGTTGCTTGGTAATGATGAACTGAAGTAAACCCAATACACAATGCATAATTGCTCTTTTTAAACACTACACCACTCAGTCCATTAAAAAATTCTCTCACACATTGTTTACCCCCCTCCCCCTTTGGAGCTAGGACTAGATATCATGCCAGGAATATAGGAAGTCTGCCAACATAAGTATGATGACATGCCCATCTAGCCTGCTGGTGCTTATGGCCAGCTATTTCAATAATATTGCCCTTACCAGACAGTCCCAACACTGAGGCCGAAATCAGCAGGAATGCCATACTCCGAACGGACTTCATGTCCATGTCCACATCCACGTCCCAGGTCCTGTCCTGTCCTCAGAGGAGAGGTGTTTGTCTTGTGACAAGAAGAGGGAACTGATGACAGCATTTGCCAGGGAAATGAGAGGAGCCATTCGGCCCCTCCCACGTGACACAAGCAGGAGAGAGAGAGAGAGAGAGAGAGATACACCTGGCACACATTTCGCTGTGTGTTCAGCCGTGGTGCGGCCCCCAGAGCACCTGAGGCACAGTATCAGTCTTCACCTGTTTACCGAAACACAGACACACACACAGTTTCTCTCCCTCACACAGACACACATACAACCACTCTCTTGGAACACCCGATACACACAATCTTTCTTACAGCAGCCCCCCCCCCATACACATAATAGAAGTTGCGTTCCTATGAGTTGCTTTTAGACCATTTCAGTGTGACGTCTAACTGTGACTTGAAAGGAATACATTGTAAGTAAACAAACGTAAACAGATCAGCTCACTGTCTTACACCTGCAACTGATGGAAATGGCTCAAAGAATCATTAACAGCCTAAGTACTTTACCACCAGCCATGACCATCAGTGTAAATATAATTTGAATTTACACTGTTGGTCATGACTGGTGATGAGGATTCAGTTTGTCATATTCAGAGTTATTTACTAATGCACACCAGAATTAAAAAAAAAAAAAAGATCCAATAAAATCTTACTAAATGTCTTTCATAGGTTATCTGAGCTAAAGCTAATGATAGACAAACCAACCTGAGAAATGTTGCTAAGCAATCCACTTGAGAATTGCCATTTCAATACCCTACCTCTGATACTGTACATAAATGTCAAAATCCTACAGCATCAATAAGCAAACGATCATGACCTGTATGTGGTTCCTAACTACACTGCTTGGATGGTTGTTCTATGCATCATCACCACAAGAGTAAGTGCTGCTTTGTCAATACAATGGCTCAATTCCAATACAACCGCTCTTACAAGGCACTATTCAGTAGTAGTGTGTGTAGCAGCACATTCATCAATGGTCTCACACACTCACGTGCCTCATGGCAATGGTCCCAAAAGCAGCTTTTGAATGACCCACTGAAATAAACTCCCTTTACTGAGGTTGTTCCTGACTATCCAGTCTTGTCTGAGTGGCCCCATCATGCTGACATACTACTGAATTGATGACTACTAACTTAAGACAGGATCTGCTGGAAAACAACTAGAATCTTGTATTGGTTATGTACTCATCACTATCACTCTCACTTTCGAGAATAAAACAGAAACCCCGAACAATCTGGGCATTCAACATTTTTTAATGAAATCTAAAACATGTCGCCATCAGCTGCCACGCTCCTTCCACTGCCTTGCTTCGAAAGGCCCTGCAGCAGCGCAGGCTTCCTCCTACAATTACTGTCTCACTCTTTTACATTCACCATGACAACTAGAATGCCAGGCAGGCAAGGGTCCAGTGGTCAGGTTACATGCATGTATAAGCAACGGTGTTAAAAAAAAACATACTAATGGCATGGCTCAATCCAAGGGTTCCAACTGAACAAGGACATGAATGTTTGTTGTCATCACAGCAGGGGGTAGATACAAGTGAACTTTCTGGAGGTAAAAATATGCTACAAGAAGAGATTCATTTTTCCCCCACTTCTAGCCCTGTTTGTATGTAATAGTGTCATCCAAAACTTTACAAATTAACACAGCGTTAGAGTTATGGTGGAGTGTTCTATCACCAGATCCAATAGCATTTGTACATAGAAAGTTTATCACTTTGGAAAAAAAACAACTTTATATAAAAAGTTACAGTCCTGCTGCAAGTTTTTTCGTCCCAGTTACTTCCAGGAATACCTCTATGGATAGACAGTTTAAGCAACAAATGACAAGTTTCTGAGGAGTCACACTCAAACAACCCACGGCATAATTGATTTTTTTTTTTTATTTGGATTGCTAAAAAACAAATAAACAAAAACAAACACAAGCGATCCCTGCAAGGGCTGGAAGCCCGATGCTCTCAACTCCCCTCTCCCACCCACTCCCAAGTCCCATCTTTTTTTTTCCCTCTCAATAGTCCTGCCATATTGTAGATTCCTGAGCGGACGGGAAGCCATCTAGTCCATCACGTGCACCAGAAAAAAAAAAAAAAAAAAAACAAAACAAAAAGAAAACTTCCTGACTCTTCCCAACCACACTCTCCACCTCGCCTGCTTCCCTATTTGCTGCCTCCCGCTGCTCCCACCCCGTCGGATTCTTCTGTGTCGTCGTCATAACGTGCATTCCCCCTCCTGCAGCCCAGGCGAAACTTTGCACAAACACTTTAGTCCGAGTCCGTGCTTGACCTCTCCCTCCTCTTCTTTTTCTTGCCATGTTTCTTGTGCTTCTTCTTCTTCTTCTTCTTTGATTTATCCTACGGTAACACAACGAAAGACACATGAAGAATGATGTCATGTTTAATCGATGGGATAAACTTCAATATTTCTACACAAGTTATCACTCAGCATCAGCTTGCAAAGCCCAAACTAACATAAGTTGTCTTCTTCACAACAGAACTGGAGGATTATAGTTTCTGTCTTTTTTGATATGTAATGGGCCAAATGTGAGTCACCAGGAGAACGTTTGCATTCTTGTGATGGTTGAGGTAAAACAAAGTGCTGGGGGATTTTCAAACTGCTGTTTGACATCAGATATACTAAGTAATATGGGTATATGGTCTCTATAGGCAAGTGGATATCTAGTTTAATGCATCATTCGTGATACAGTAATGTCTAGTAAATGTTTTGCCAAAGACAGCACATCAGTGCATTTAGGAGTCTGCAGGTGCTTACTGTGACTTTCTCTCTTTCCTCCGAGCTCTTCTTCTCCTCTGTGTTCTTCTTCTCCTCTGGCGTCGGCTCCTCAGGCGGTTTCTTCTCGTCCACTATCTTCCTCACCTCCATCCTCCTTTCCACAATCACAGTCTTCTTCTTGTACTCGCCCTGTCATAAAACAAGCATTTTGGTTATTTCAGAGAGCAGCACACAAATAAAAGGACTTGACGGTCAACAGTGCTGGTATCTGGAACAGTGAGAGGGTGTACTGAAGTCCAACTCATTCCTCTAACAAAAAAGGCTAACGAGAAGGTACCAAAACACAAAAGTATTTGGACTAAATTACTTCAGGCGCAAAACGTGACAAATATACCCAATTACTTACTTCAAATTCAGCATCACTTGGCTTCCATCCTAAAAGAACGAAAGTCCTATCGCCATCCTGGAAGAAGAGATTCCAGTTGTTTTTCGTGACCATCACTGAAGTCACACAGGGACATGTATGCTATACACAGGCTCTCCCTGAAGGGTAGCTCCACCTGTAGGTAGCCTGTCTAGCAATGCATCTACCCACAGGCCACATACAGATGAACTCAACCACCATTTTGTTCACTCTGATGACAAAAAATAATTTGCAGTGCTAAATTGCAGTAGTTCAGCTCATTTGAAAACGCTGTGATACAACTAAACAGCCACTGAGGAACTAAACAGCCATTGAGGTACAGATGACGTTTACAGGTGGGAGTTCTGAAACCGATTCCAGAGTTTGAAAAACATATGCCACATTAAGAAAAAAAAACAAAAAATAATACGTAGAAAGTGTGGAACATAACTTCATTGCTCATGTCCCGCTCATTCTATTTAACTGGACTGACAGTTCTTCAAAGAGAACTTATGCACATTCACACATGCCTTCAATTAGGTCATGTGATCTACACTTCGGATTCAATCCTCCTGACTTAGCAACTGACTGATGCAGTCTCCACCTAAAATGTTGTGCTTTCACAAAACATCCTTGAATAAAATGCACGGTTGAACGGTTGCATTACTTTTGTGCCGCAGATACTTTCCAAAGAGTGAAACAGGCCTTGTGTTATTGCAAAACATGACTATATCGTTAGAAGTGTAAGTTAGCAGTGTAACACAAAATGGCAACACAAACATACAAACACACAGCTGAGCGTTAAAATCTGTCTCTTGTAGTGCATACCTCTTTCTCTTCAGACTCCAGGCTTTCCATCTCATCATTTTCAGGCTCCGCTTTGACTTCAGCCTCAGTCTTCACTTCTGGTTCGATCTTGACCTCAGGTTCAACCACATCAGCCAGCTTCCTCTTCTTCTTCACTGTTGAGTCCTGTACCGCAAAAATCACAACAGTCTGAGCACATAGCAAGTGCCACATCAAATTGTACACTTGTTTTTTTATTTTCTGTTTGGGTCCATTGTTTACATGTTGCCCGTTTCCAAGGTCCATTCAGCTTTACCTGCTTTACATATGATGCACAGAAAAGTGAAAATTCACACAAAACATATTTGATGCTGTGAGGGGTTAAAAAAAAAAAAAAAAAAAAAAAAAAAACTTTACCTTGCTCACTGAATCTGAATCTGAGGAGGAACTATCTGATTCTTTCTTCGCTGCTGCACGTTTCTTCTTTCTCTTCTTTTTGGAGCTCTTCTTCTCATCCTTCATATAACAACACATTTGTCATGTAAACTCTGACCAAATACCTTTGCACAAACAAATGCAATAATATGCCTTAGGATGTTTCCTTAAAGGTACTATGTGGCCTTCCTTTTAATATCCCTCTGAAACATTCAAAGATAGAAACAGCAACAAAACGCGGAGAAACAACCATCTCGATATAATGTCAAAAATAATTAAGCACTGTGCACAGATACGCTCAAAGTTAATAAACAACCAACTAACTTATTAAATACTCAACTGAATGCAAAGCTGCATTGAAAACAGATAGGAACGCCACATAGTAGCTTTAATACGATTACAAGTACAACTGACACTATTTGTTATAACAAACAGTTGTCATGTTCATTGAGTAGAGCAGTATGGTAGTGATTCAGTTATAAAATAGATTGTGAAGACTCTTCCCATACCTCATCATCCGATTCTGAAGAGGAGCTGCTGGAGGAATCAGAACTCGATGAGGAGGAGGAGGAGGAAGATGAAGAATGCTTGACCAAGGACAAGATAGGCAAAGCTTGTTAGATGCCAAGAAGTGCAACCACCTCTGTTAACTAGCACGAGAATGTGTACACAGCTCGGGCACACATAACTATTAACTAAATCTGCAATTGTAACATAACACAATTACAAGAAACAATTGACATCATTATGGCTTGTGACCGAACAAAATGGGCAGCTTCTCTCACCCTACTGGATTTCTTCTTGTCCTTCTTCTTTTTCTGAAAGCCAGAGACAGTTAATGGTTAAGCCAGACCCATGGCAAACAAACGTGATCACTACTACTCCATGGCTTGTGTCTTTCAGACTCTTACCTCCTTCTTGTCTTTCTTGTCCTTTTTTTCACCTCCACCTAATACTCGTTCTCTGTTCTTTTCCAGCTCTTTTTTCCATCTCTGTGAATATTGCACAGAAATATGCACAAATATGTCATGTGTCACATTTAAAGCGAAGGTCTTGGCAATGCACCCGTTTGTTTTAACATTTTACATTTCATCACTTTGACACTGCGCACATATTATGCTGCATGTCTGCAATTCATCCAGGACAATCAGGTTACTGTACCTCATTCATCTTGTCCTCAAAATCTGCCAAGGCCCTTGAGCCTTTCTTCTTCTTCTCTAACTGTTCCTTCACCTCTTCCCTGGTGTGAAGATGGGGCACAGTTTTTGAAATAAATCAAGGCTGAATACTACTTGCTTGACTCAGGATAATAGTGCAATTAATTACACAAAATTCTTTGCTATATTTATTTATTTATTTAGGATATATAAATTCAATGTGATCAAGTACAAAACTAACTACAATGACAAACATAATATAATTACAGTTCAATAAGTAAGTATAAGTACAGTAAGTATACAAAAAAAAGTATACATCATGTCAGATGACAGAAACCACAATGAACAACGGTCTTAATCCCTAACTATTTCAATACAATTGGTACGTCACTCAGGAGGAGCTGCTTGCTTACCATGTCGGCCTTGGTCTGCTCAGGTAATCTTGAATCGAAGGCCCAGCATTCTGGACGGGCCCTCTGGCTCGGGCGGCTGCTATGGGGTTCAAATATGCCTACAATTTAATGAGCATAAAACATCAACAATTCGCGCGGGGACAGTAAAACAGGGATAATTCTACGACAGACGTAGATTTATTACATTAAAGCCAGTGATTCACATTCCGCTAATCGCGACTCTCTTCACATGTATGATAGCATTGGCTAATGTCGGCTAGACAGCTGTAAGCGAGGTGTGTTAGTGAATAAATTTATCAAATGGGTGCAACAGTCAGCAAAGTAGATTGTAGGTACATGAGACTGCATTTATCAGTGATAAATACAATTTAAAATAATAGAAGTGGAATGGCAGAGCTCTTTCGAATACATTAGGCCGCGTTGATCAGACTAACGTTAGCTTGCAAGCCACGTAGCTACCCTGGCCAACACATCGCTGGAATAAGGATAACTTTTAAATCAAAATGATTCCTTTAGCTTGCTAACTGAAAGTAACAAACCAGTCGCTACGAGAGCGGTTCTCTCCGATGAAAATCGTAGAGTTTCTGTGCAACAGAAATATGCGTTCTTATATAAAACTGACGCAGCATTGCAGCTAACAATCGTCTAACAAGCTTGTTAAGCGACACAAATATAGCTAATGTTGACTAGCTTGCTAAACTAGCCGGCTAACTTATACACATGACACGTTTCTTATATATATATAAAACTATGGGCTGCATTGGTAGAATTCAGAGTTATAGAACAGTTCGACGGGGTATCGGATTATAGTTAACTCACCACTCTATTGTCTCTTTTCCCCATTTTCTCCCCTAAGCACAAACATAAATAGCGACAGGGTCTTTGTTTACATGTCTTCTGAAGCTGTTAGCCTCCAAGCTAGTAACTGAGTGAGGACTTCTGTGCTGAAGACACTTATTGACTCCTGCCTCCTAGTGGACACATAAATTACACAATGACATGATTCAAAGAAATTTGCTTTTGATAGGATGCTCTGAAAAACATTTAGCCAACAAACATTGAACTTTACACACAGTTTATTTAATTATTTTTACAAAAATAAAAAATGATGTAAAGCAGTTACAGATACAACACGTAAGCGGAAACTCAAGCAGCTCTTTATCAGAAAATTTCATTTTACGGGTCATAATTTATCAAGCCAGAGCAAAACAGAATTAGCAGCAAACCCACAACAAAGGAAAAAAAGAGAAAAAAAATACCAGCCCTCCCATCTGTGTCACAATGCAGTGGAAAATTACATACCAAATTAGGTTGTGATGTTTAGACAATTGTTTTTTGATTTGGTTCATGCGAAACATAGGCTTATAGGTCAGTTTGCAGGAAGCCTTAGCCACTAGGGCTAGACAGTTAGCTTTATGGAGACAAAAACCAAAACCCTTGCTCTGGGTTCAGAACTGTGATATAAATAAAATCAAATAAATGAAAAGATATACAATAATTATTTATGTCCATTACATAATTGGTCTGCCCTATTTGTTCATAAATTAATCCACTGGAAGAGAGTACTGAATGAATGAGTTAGTGCCCGTTAACACGTGCCAAAAAAGCCAAAATCGATGTTATGAAACAATTCCGATCTAAAGCACTTTATGCTGGCTAGTTGCCTTACAATTTTTTTTTTTTTTTTTTTTTTTTACAAAACAAAACTTAAATCCGTGTGTACAAAGCACTACATTTGAGCAGCAAAAAAAAAAAAAAAAAAAAAAATCCAGTCGATCTTAACAAAAGCAACTGAGTTGGTACTCTACATTTTAACAAAATATCACACATTAGCTCAAAAACAAACTATTTTGGGCAGCTTTACCTCTTTTTCATCGTTATATGCGATGATAACAAAAACATAAAATACATCACTTATAATTACAACACATCATATCTCACACATCATGCTTCAGGGGAAAAAAATCATAACTTTCTGCATTAAACTGGATTTCATTTATCTGTACTCCCCACTTCACCTTCTCACCAGTCTTACATAAAATACCATAAAACCCTGACTCTTTCTCTGGATACTCGCGTGCATGTTTAAAGCCACACTACACAATAACATAAGTAATATATAAAACAACTAACAATAATAGACATCATTACAAACAGTACTAAAAAATACAATTTTCCCAGCAACTATCATTTTGCAAGACACATTTTAGGCCAAGTAAAATATACTGTAAGACACACTACTGTGTACAGATATGCTGGATTATCCAGTGAGATTTGAATTTACTGTTATATTTTATAAATCTGTGTGACAAAAGCTGTGAAGAATCTGATGCACACAACTGTGATGTCAATTCAGCTTTCTGCATCCTCATTAAGTCACGAACATAAGTCAAAAATGCGTCCCCCATAAGAACAGATGAGGATGCACAGAATGCAGTTTTGGAATTAGCTAGAATGCAATGCAATTTCATATAAATGAATATTAATGAAAATTATTAAAAGTCATTGAAAGCGTGAAGTTAATATATGCCTTAACAGCTTAAGATATTGCTCTGTCATAGTCAGAAGCACAGTACTTTATTCAAGCCATAGAGCAGGTAAAATGCTTAGAAATTATTAGGCCCCACACGGTGCATAACAATTTTGCCATTGCCATGTTCAAATTAAATCTGCGGCATAGCAAACAGCCACAAGCATTCTCTCCAAAAAACTGAAAGAAATACAGAATAACAGAATATTGAACCTCACAAATCAAACAATAACACACACATACATACACACGCACACACACACACACACACACAAAACATACTTTCTTTCTGATAAGGACCATGCAGAGAGTGAGTTCCATCACAAGTCTGAGTCCACTGAACATTTCATTTCAAGTCTGAAGTAAGATTTGCAGCACCATCATTGAATGGCAGATTCATTCAACAAGTTTGGAAGAAAAGAGAGGTGGGTTGGAGGGGATTATTACAAAAAAAAAAAACACTAACTGAAAAAACACAAACATAAATGTCTAGACTCAATAAATAATCATTAATTGAAAAGAGGCTATTTTAAGTACCAAAGACCAGCAGTTTACAAATCAATCAACCAAAAAAAAAAATAGCACTTTCAAATATTTTATTAACTATAAGGAATGCATTGTAATACACTGCACAACATTGTAAATCATTGTTGATACGGGGCCTACACTCTATTCTCTGCTAAGACAAAAATGAAATACATTATATTTACACACAAATATTAGGGATAGGAGATTTTAATAATTGGAGTGAATTTTGCCAGCTTTTAACCAATAAAGTTAATGCATCTCTGTGTTTTGTCGGAGTCGTTGGGCAAAAGACGCACACTGACATGTATTCAAAGGCATTAAAAAAGGTGCTAGTCTTTCAGCATGATCACAACTGAACCTGCTGCCACAAACATTCAAGTTCCATCTCAGGAACAGACTCACATACATTCCGTAACTAAAAGGAAACCTACAATGTTCAGCACTGAACAATCAAAGATACCCAACAATAATACCAGGTATGCACATTAATCTTAAATGTGAGCAGAGGGATATTATTGTACTCTGCTGATTAAATTCACCATGAAGCGAGCATTTCAACAAAAGTAATGCCCTGCAAAGATGCAAAAAATGTATTTATATGTACAATTAATTTGAGCATGCACTGTGTAGGCTGTACCATGACAAAAAAGTCATTACACACACACACACACACACACAAGTGAAGACAATGCATCATCAAATCATTTTCTACCCTAGTTGTCCCAATCTGAGGCCCGAGGGTAAAAGCAACTAAACATGAAGCACCCACTATACATAGGTGCATTTTCCATCGACGCTTGTGCTATAAAACAAGAAAAAAAAAATTAAATAGAGATGTTGTCCACAGATGCTTTAAGTGTATACATATAGCATGACTGACAACACAACGTCACATAAACCCGGCTTGGACATAAATATGTTCTAAACTACTTCATGGTAATTAATGACATGAACATGAGTTTGCACAGAGACGCTAGTTAGCATGATGTAGTAGCAACAGAGTTATGACCTGCCTGAATGAAACCTGAAAAATGTAGGTTGAACTATATGATCTACAACCAACCAGAGGAACCTGAGTGAATGAAGTGTTGAATAATGAGTCTGACAAAAAGTCTAAGAGAGATCCTGAGTGGGTAAAGGCACCAGTGCTTAACATCTGTTTGGAGTTAGTGACATTGTGTACATGTGTTGTTTATGCATGTGTGGATGTGGTGTGATGTGATTTATGTGTTTGTGTGTACATCATACAGTGCCCGCTTGTACTAATACATATACGTGTACTTTCACAAAAAATCCATCCTCCAATGACTTTTAGTCTGTAGACTGACTCGAACAGTCACCTTGAACCTGCCAAGATTCATTCAGTCATTCTGGGCCAGTTCGTTCATGGAGGTGGCACAATGAGGTGGCCGCACAAAGACCATTGATAAGTTATCAATAAGGATATAGCTTCTCAACTTTTTGCCTCAGGCAATGTTTCAACTACCTTTTTTGCTTTAGGCAATGTTTCGACTACCTTTTGATATTAGCAATCTCGGACCAGCTTGCTTCTCACCTGTGTCCTTCCCTTCTACTTCCCACTCACCAACTAGTTAGTACTCACTTTGAACCAGATTTTCTAACCCGCATAATCAAGTAAGCCATTATTGAACATGCCATCTACCTCTACCATCTAGTTTGGTTTGACTATAAACTAAACTCACTCTAAACCCTACATGCATCTACACGCAGAGTGGACTGTCATCTCTGCCCACATCTTCCCCCGACCCCCGCTTCCTTGCTAACAAGACTGCCGACAACTCCATTTAGTTTCAGTATCAACGGCTTCAAGTTCATAAAGTAATGGCAGAAAGGCCAGAAACACCGGCATAAACATTACATAGAGGACTACAATTGCATGCCCCTTGTTATTAGGAGAATGGGTGTTGTTTCACTAGTGCTCATGTTGTGAGTTCACTGCCACTTTCTTTCTTCCCAAATCTCAAATTCATTGACATACTTTTTGTTTAGTTTCATCTTTCCACAATGCTGCAGTGAAATGCAGAACCTAAAAAGAGGAAGTATAACCATTGATCAAACATGAATCAACTGCAGATAAAAATAACCCTGTGGAAGCAGTCCAACAGTGGCTCCTGCTTCCGCCTGCCTGCACTGCTCCCTCCAAACCACAAGATGACAGATCAACAACATTTAACCGTTTGTATTCAGATGAAGTGGACTGTTTTTTTTTTGTTGTTCAGTGTGTGTGTGTGTGTGTGTGTGTGTGTGTGTGCATGTGTATGCATGTGTGGAGATGTGTGAATACCAAGTGAGAATCTGTTCAACGGTTTTCTGCTGTGTTAGAGGAAGGATGAGGTCTGGTAACTCTAGAGGAAGCAAAACCCTAAGGGACACACACGGAACACAGACGAGCTTCTGCTGCAGCCTTGGCGAGAACTTGGCAGTTAGCTGGTGGCAGTGATGCCAGTCTGAGCTAGAGCCTCACCGAATCCTATGGTGTGAGACCTGGATCAGACAACATGAAGATGCAGAGACAGTGGTGGTCGTTTGGCAGTAAGACCTAACCCAGGTGAGACATTGGCAGTGATGGACATGACATTGAGCCCTTGCTGTGAGTGAGACCTTGGCAGTGTGATCATAGTGAAAAAAGGTTGGCAGTGAATTCTTCTAGGGAGTTTTGAGGGATATCTTGGGTATATCTTCACCAAGCGAATCCCATGCATGCTCCCTCAAAGCGTGATATTGGCAGTGACATGCAGATGAGACGATCTTGAGCAGCGAGATCTCACTCAGTCTACTACACGTTGCGCAGACATGGTTGCGCACACTTGGAACTAAACCGCCCCCCCTCCCCTCCCCACCCCCCTCCAAGCAGCGACCAGGGATTCCCCCCAGTCTCACCAGCCCCCTTGGGAGTGAACAGGAAGCAGAGAGCTTGTGGAGTCTTTTTCGTTCTACTCCAGTGCTCTGGTAGCGCTGCCTGGTCTTCAAAAAAACTAAAACAAAAAAAAAATTTTTTTTTTTCTAAATGAGCAGAACAAACCAGACCAGCCAATTGTTCGTATCTCTTTTTTGTTGTTGTTGTTGTTTGCATTTTTTTGTCTTTTCAGAAAACCAACAACAACAAAAAAAAATAAAATAAAAATAAAAATAATAAAGCAGCATCCATAACATGGCTGTGACAGACTAGTTCTGGGGGGTTTTGGGGTCGGCGCCTCGGTCGCTGACTCCACAGCGACTAAAGGCCTCGGTAGTCCTCTCCTCCAGGGAGCGTTTATTGCTGGTGAAGGGCTGGTTGTACAGATTCTTACTGGGACTGTCCAGGTCCAGGAAGTAGGGGTGGGACAGAGCAGCATAGGCCGATATCCTTCTGGAGGGATTGAACGAAAGGAATTGCTGTGGGGAGAGAGAGAGAGAAATTAGGGCATACTAATGGTAGAACAACACCAAATACCCAAATTCATACAAATATGAATGTACAGAATAAGATGTGTAGCAAAGCCAATGCAATAAAAATACAAATTAACAACTGTCCAATGTGCAAGAATCACAAGTTGTTATTTGGAGTAACAAGCAAAGAACTTACGAGTAAAAGGGACCTCCCCAACTCATCCATATCAGGAACAAGGTCCTCAATTGGTTTGGGAGGGCGAGGAGCAAAGGCAGTTTGAGGCAACCCCACGTTCTGCGGCCAGTCTTCCAGAGATGGCACCCCAACCACACTACAAAGTCACAAACATCACCAGAGTCATGAGTACCAACATCATCCCATTCAACAATAACTTCTTGTTTTTTTTAAATATATATTTTTGAGACGTTTTGCCTTTATTATGACAGGACAGTAGAAAGTGATAGGAAATGAGTGGAAGAGAGATGGGGGAAGGATCGAGAAATGACCTTGGGTATGGTGTGACGCCTTAGTCCAATGACCCACAGCGCCCCCATTTCTTAACTTTTATGTTACAGGAGAACCTCAGCAATATTCATGTTTCTTAGAGCACTTCGACCTCATGTGTTGAAAATGGCAGGAATTCATCATAATGTCATACAATCATAATTGCATGACTTAATAATTGTCAGTAAATATATGGACAATGTTTTAGTTAGTGAGAAGCACAATACTTACTCAAATATTTTGCCTAATTGGTCGACATCCGATTTCCCTTGAAAAAGAGGTCTGAAAAAGAAGACAACATAACATTTAGCCATGAAACCGGAAATACATCATAAAAGTAACAGTGAGAACAGTTCAGCGTTACAAGAATAATTACGCACAAATAATGGCTTCTTCCTCCATGTACAAGCAAAATGTTGAAACAAAAACTATACACGGTCACACCCTGCATCTGTGTTGCATCAATAAAGTCATCAGTTTGCTTCACAGTCAACTTGTCTGCTAATATTTTCTCATTGCCTGTTTGTTTTCCTGCCTGTGCGTCTGCTTGTCTATTTGTCTGTTAGCCTGTCTGCCTGTTTCTCTCTCACAGTCTCACTGTTGGTCCATATCTTTGCATCACTATTTGGTCTGCCTCATTGTCAGCTTCACAGATGGTGTATATTTTTGCATCTCTGTTATCATTGTTGCCTGAGGTCTTGATGAATGCTGCACCCTGATGAATGTCTCTCTCTCTCACTCTCTCTCTCTCCGTGGCGATTGGGAAAAGAAAATCCCCTCTCAGCTTTATTGCTGTTTGTGACTTTAAAACAATGCAAGGAAGTCAGTGCCGCATTTGGTGCTGGTTCTCCAATGGCGGAGAAATGAAATCCCCCTCTTTTTCCTTTCACACTATGGGCCCCAGTGGTGGTGGCAGTGGGTGGGAGTGCAAACACACACACACACACACACACACACACACACACACACAGAACCACTGACGTAATGATCTATCCAGCAAGCCCTACTGTAAAAAAAAATAGAGGGAGAAAGAGAGAGAGAGTGAAGAAAGACGAAGTGTGGGGGGGAAAAAATGGGCCTGAATTTCCTGGCGGGGCCCAAGGAGAACTGAGAGCTTTTTCAGCACATGCGAGACAGCCACACATGCTGGAAGTCCTGTGGGGGGTGTGTGAGGGGGTGGCGGAGAGAGAGAGGGAGTGGGGTGGGATGGGGGGGGGTGTTCTGAGAGGCTGTGGGGGCACCAGGGTTGCTGCTGCTGGTTCCTGTGGCTTTGGGACGCCTCGGGACAGCCGTGGGCGGGCAAGCTTCCCCTTTGGCACGTGCACAAATTCCAGCAGACATCGGCGAGCGACGGCAACACAAGGCCCTACTCTCAGAACCCCAAACCACCAGTGGCAAAGAAGGAGAACGAGAAGAGAGAAAAAAAACCAGGAGAAGAAGGAAAAGAAGAAAGGGAAAAAAAGGGGGGGGGGAGAAGAAAAGCTATTTATCCCTGGCGTCTGCTGCAGCTCTTTACTTTACTGTGTGGGAGAGCTCTGTAACATGTGAGGGATGGGATGGGAGGAAGGAGGAGGCGGAGGAGAGAGAGAGAGCGAGGGAGAGGGAGAGGGATTTGACTGACTAAGCTGTGAGAAAGCGGGGCGCATGAGCGCATTACACTTCCTGTCGCTGGGGCACAAAAACGGAGCCGTCTCACTGGTCAGTCTATTCCCCAGAACACCTGGAAATGACATCTGGACAGCCGCACTAACCCCCTGTAGTCCGCCCTTCATGTGACGAACACACGCAATGTCATGTCACTTAGGCTTGCACTCTGATGAACAGAATAACATCCTCCCTGATGAGTTTGACAGGATGACATCCTTTCTGATGAGTTTGATAAAATGTAGAAATGCTGTGGTGCAGTTGCTCTTATGTTGTTGCATATAGGGGAAGTCAAAGAAGTTAGTTTTAACACAATTTGATTTCACCACTAGAGGTCGACCTTCTGCAGGGCATCGGAGGACAATTTTCTGCCAGACAGACCTCCAAGCTTCTCCTCCAGACCTCTTTCTCTCTCTCTCAGTCTCTCTCTCTCTCTCACTCTTTCTCCCCCCCTGCCTCAACAACTGTGCCTCACTATGCTCAAACAAAAGGCCATGTAAAGAGGGGCCATGCGCTCCGGTTCCAAAACCTCCTTCGCCCCGTGACAATCTCCCAGAATGCCGAGCTCTGACACCTCCCTCCGCACTCTCTCCACACTTTGAAGATTAGCTTTTTTTTCAGCAGCCAGGGAAGGGGTGGGGGGTGGGTGGATGGGTTGTCGACTCGTCTGTTTCACATACGAGGAGGCCAATTATGCTGTCAGGGGGCCTCTGATTGTCTTAAGCCCCCAAGATACTGGTCTGGACAGAACTATCTTTGAAATCACAACATGACTTAAGCTCTCTCTCCCTCTCTCTCTCTCCCTCCTTTCCTTCCACACCAACCACCTATGTTTGATAATAAGTAGGCCTCCCTTTCCGGGAGCCTTTTTTTCCCCAGAAAATCAAAACAGAGCCGTGTGTTTCTTTATGCAATTAGAGACGGGGAGATCTGAACCAAATCAGTTCCTGAGGTAAAGCGCCAAGGAAGGGATGCTAGGAGAGATCAAAATGCACCGCCGTGCCAAAACAAGTACGTCTGAAAATTCTTGGGGCATCGCATTCGCCCGCGGTGATTTGTTAATGGGAGTGAATAAGATGAGGCTCACAGAAGGCATAGATTATGCCAAGAGAGACAGAGAGAGAAGCACAGCAAGGAGCAACCTGGTAAACGGCAGGAGGAGGGAATGAGAGACAAAAGAAGGGAAAGAAAGAAGGAGATAGAGAGAGGGTATGAGAGAGGTGCAGAGAGACAGATTGAGGGTTTTACAGAGAGAAAGAGGCACAGAGTGAGAGAGAGAGAGAGAGAGAGAGAGAGAGAGAGAGAGAGAACTTCAGACAGGAGAGGCCTATAGCTGTGTGGTCCTTTCTGAGACTGTGTGGGCACAGTGAATGGGCTCTGCCACACAGCTGAGTCACACTCCTCTGGTGCCAGCCTCGCCGTCCACATTCCACAGGGACAACCTCTGGAATGTGTGTGTTTGTACTTGCATGTGTATGCTGGCTATGCTCTGTGTGTGTGTGTGTGTGTGTGTGTGTGTGTGTGCCCTTATGGGTATGGGTGTGGAATGGTTGATAAGTCTCTGTGTGTGTGTGTGTGTGTGTGGGAGAGAGTTAATATGTATGGGTGAAAATGAGGATACGCTTGAGTGTAGGTGTGAATACGTGTTTGAGACTATGCAGAGTGTATCTATGTGCAGTTTGTGTTTGTGTATTTTTCTCAGACGTGCTTGTGTAACAGTGTTGGGTTTTGGTTTGTAAAACCTAGACTGCATTGCAGCATGCACATATTGCTCTGGTCCGATGTGTTATATCTGTGAATATCTGTGGTTGCATCTTCTTTGATATGTTACAACTATAAGTTTGCCTTTCTATGTTCGCAGTCTTAACAACTTGACAGAACATTTAATGTGTGAGATCACTGTACTGTGACCATGAATGCAACATCATGGCCTATAGACTGACATACAGTATCAAAATATGAATGTATTACACATTAAATGCTTAATTTCCTCCATTTAATTGATACGGAAACAAGTTTGAGTAATAGGCTAAATAATAAAGCCATTCATATTCAGGTGAATCACCACTCCTCATATGTAGGCTTGGTTGCTTGATTTGACTTCAAGAGGTCCGCCAGATGCCAAAACCTTTCGAGAAAAAAACCCTTGGTTAAATTTCTCGGCACATAAAAAAGATAAGGGAGAAGATTCTGCGAGTTCGAAGAGTACTGACACGTCACTGGCGAGCCAGCAGCATCACAAACCTTCTCACTTGGAGGACCTGAGAACGACCTTGATCTCAGGACATGACTTTTTTTTCCCTTCTAGAAAGGACGCGAATGGAAAATGAGTCAAGGTACTCATACAAACACACACACACACACAAAAGCTGCTGGCTACGATTCAGGAGGACGCACATATTGCAACGCTTGTGTGAAACGTCAGCCTCCATTAACGTTTCTGTGACAGCAGGCTGTGTGTTCTCAAATGCTATGGTGGAAGCAGTGATCCCAGGTGCCCTTTAATCTCTAACAGGTGGCCTTTTCTAAAAAGCCCAGTGAATCACCTGTGGAAGGTGGGTGTGTGGTGGGATGGGGTGGGGGGGTAAGAGAAAAGCAAAGTGAGGGGCGGAACAAGGGAGAGCGAGGAAGATAAAGCTTAAGAAAGAAAGAAGTAGAGAGAAAGGAAAGAGAAAGAGAAACGTGGTTTCACGAATGATCAAAGGCACCTCGTTTGTGCCTCCAGGTGGCTTTGAATTGTCGCCAGCTTCTGCAGTGGCTTGGCCTGCTAGCTGTGCTGCTCCGTGCTGCATGGTGGTGCATTGTGGTGTGGTGTGCTGTCTTGTGTGTCTTGGGCTCACTGGTACGGTCGCCTCATCTCTCGTTACTGCACACCTGAGTCTAAAGAGGAGCCGCAAGTGCATGCACACACACACCTTTTTACATAGGCGAGCCCAGAGTGTGCCTCAGACTCAGAGCTCATGGATATAAATAGTTCACTACTGATAGCACCCCCTACCCCCCATCCCAAATTTGTTTGACTAGATGCAATAGCTGTCATGTCATAAAAGGTTTACTTATTGTCCACATAGCGGAAAGAAATTTACTATTAGTTTTCATATTATCTTTTACAATTCATTTACTCAAACCTGAGAGTAAAGCCTGCAAGTTCCTCACAATGAAAGCTGTTAATCTAAAGTACACAAACCTTGTGGCAACCTGTGTTTCTCTTTCAATGGACAACTGCTGGGTCTTTTCACACAGCTCACATATAACGAGAATGTGCACTCCCTTTGGATGATGTTGTTATGAGGGCTGTTGTCCTATTACTATTCTATTCATGTTACTTAGAGTCACTAGGACTTAGTAGCATACATCTCTGATTGTACAATTATGAGTATATGCTAGATGGCTAACAGCTAAAATCAACACTATATATGCATTTCAATTCCATCCATTTCCTCTTGATGATGTATTATAAACTTGAGTACAACCTAGTATTTCTAACAATCACTTCCAGTGACAGAATCATAACATTGGAATGCCTTGGTTAAAAAATATGTTGTATGTCCACATATTCAACACCAACAGACTTTCCTGACACAATTTTAAGCCCAGATAATTCTTTTGAAATTCCTGAAATAATGCCATGATTCTTAACAATACCACAAAAACAACAAAACAGTAACAACAGTTCCAACTAAACACTTTGAAGTTAGCGCTTCGCTTAGCTATCAAAATTTCCTGTCTTAAAAGACAGCTTTCTTTGTCTTACAGGATAAATGAGTAAATAGCATCACATTAAAAAAGAGATATTTTAAGATCGTAACTTCAACTCGACTGGAAAATAGCCCTTCTGTTGTCTCATTCAATCTCATTTAAGTTCAATTTAAGATCTCAAAATATCTTTCCCAATCGTAATCTTTTCATATCGCACCTTGCTTCTCCTGGGAGGAGTTTTCGAGCAACAGGTTTAGAACTCATTTCAAAGTTTGCTTTCCAAAGGGTGTTAAGTAGTGAGATTAATCATAGACAAATAGGCCTAATGGCTGCAGTTAAAAATACACTACGTAGCCGCAGTGGCAGATCAAAAATGTTCAAGCAACTGACTCAAGGGCAAATAGAATGTAACTGCTGTTTTGTGCAATGATGAGTAATTTCATCTACACAGATTAACCACTGTGTTCAAATATAAACTACTGCAGCCAGCAAAACTGTACATTTCTCTGACTATCTACAGGCCAGGGCACCCATAAGGGAAGGTGTTTGCCACAATGCTGCAAACTGGCCTAAATCCAAAGCTTTCGCTTCAGTATGAAACTTAAATATCTCTATATTTCTAGACCAAGGCTCATGATGTACATTATACAAAACATACATTGAGGCATACCCTGTGGGGGCTAGATGTCATACAAATTCTTGGAGGCCTAAACGTATACTATTGTTTATTGTTTCACTTTCTTTGAATACATATAGATATGCCTATATCTATATGAACTCATAACAACACCTGGATGCAGGCAATAACACCAGTAATGTCTTCCCCATGGGCCCAACCAACACTAGAAATGCATTTTCATCACAAAACACTGGAAACACTTACGTTTGAGTCATTATACACATATTGAATGTTTTGAATTTTGAATCTTGTGTGTGGATGCTAGAACCTGAAAAATAGTCCAAAATGGTACTGGCTCCTGAGCAAATAATGAAGTGTTAGACGCATTGTGCTTTGACAGGCTGGCAAGTGCCGTGGTTTCCAGTATCTTCACTGCTCTGCTCAGTTTATGAGATGTTCCAACCATGGAAAATGCACTCTCAGACACTCACAGCCCACATATTGTCGTTATACACACAATCTTCTCTACACAAATCTGAAATGTGCTTTAGCAGGTTTCCCCCTGAACACATAATGTTTGCTCTCCAAAGACCAAACAATGGTGTATTTAAACACTATTAATTTACCAATATCCACAATACAACAATGTTGCTTAGACTTTGTCTTTTTGAAACATAACTGTCACATTAATATCAGTCATTCTGAAGCACTATGTTTAGTGTTGGTAAGTTACTACTCTGTCACACACACTCTAAATGTTTGTGGGTGAGACGGAATTGTTTCGGGGCTGAAGTTGATCACTGGTCTATCCTATAGACTGTAGTCTCTACAACAGACTATATAAAGTTCCCCACATCTTTTAAATATAAACAAGTCATTCAGAGGTCTAACTATGAAATGACAAGCTATCAGTCCACTTGGTATTGGGCTTGGCTTCATTTTTTGCTGTTGATGCCGGATACAGAGGGGAAGAGAGGGTATGAAGCTGATTAAGGCCAAAATAAATGACATTTCTCCACTAATTACATTCCAGATGAGTTCAGCTGTACCTCAGCTGAACTGAAGGCCAGCTGCTCGACCAAAATGTTAGAGTATCTATTCGGATGGAAATAGGTCTCCCTCTGTTCTCTATCAGAATTTAAGTTTGAACCCAGATAGCAAGAGGCTGGTGGGCCACTGCTGGCCCACTGTCAACACCCCGCCATTTTGTCCCTTGTGGTCCAAACACTTAAAAATGTATCTGTTCTACTTCAACTTTCAATTTAATTTAATTCATCACAAGTTAAAGCAACACTACATAACTTTTTGCCACAGTTTGAGGTATCGTTTTTATGAATTTGCTTTGGTACCATCTCCAAATCCATTTAGATGGCATATAGTCCTATGAACGGTAAGTAAACACAAGTGTTATTCCCACCAGCCATCCAGGATGGATCCGATCTTACTACTGGACAAACCTGCAAAGTGGACAAAAAGTGATGTAAATTGTGGTAGGACGTTTGTCAGTGAAACATGGTGAACTCCACACGCAGGTCTCTCTCATTTTTCATGTTTCAGGTTTGATGTCATAGTGATACCTCCAACACTTCCTTCTTTTCAACTGTATCCTACAGTATCCTACCCACTTACCCACATCAGAAAAACATGTTGTTTAAGTCATCATTCACATTACCACAGAGCTCTTAGCATAAACCTAGGAAAGATGTCCTGAAGATATGGTCTAACTGTACTAGATCAGCACTGTTTTAACCACACCAGAAAACAGCCCACTGTGCATGACTGTCACAGACTTCATTGTTTCAACATACCAAAAAGAGCGTGCAACACCCCAGAAAAGAGCAGTTTAACATTTGTGAGTGTGAACACTGTGGCTGCCAACCCAATAGGCAGTAGGCTACATGAGATGTCTACAACTCAACCGTCAAACAAGCTACGTTCATGAAACATGCACTTGTCTGAGCTTGTGCTGCATTTCGAATAGGACCTAGTGGGCGTCTTCCATTTCAATTGTCTTCTCAAGGGGAAACATAAACAGTCCCAGAGTGGGCGCTAATGATCCATTAACATTAGCTTACTTACAGGAAAGTAACACAGTGTGGAATACATCACACCATGGCTCCTGTCCAGTCAATTTCACCATCACTGACAAGTGACACAACCTGCTGATCATATGTCTCAGCATATCAGATGAGGTGAGAGAGAAAAAGACAGAGGAGGGGAAAAAGAAAGACACCTCCAGGCCAGGTCATCAGTGTGGGACTATAGAACCTAGCTGATTAGCTGATGGACCGCAACCGTGGCTATATGCAAGGTTGGCTCCATCTGGCAGGTTTTCCGTATCTTGCTCACCCACCCATCCGCTCTGTGTGCCTGCCTGTCGCGCGTGGACGCCACGTGGCAGGCAGTGGAGGCTGCTCTCGTGAGGAATCACAGGGGCAGGTGGGCAGGGGAGAGAGAGAGAGAGAGAGAGAGAGAGAGGGAGGACTGGGGACACTCCAAAAGGTCAGTCCTCTTTGTGCGCAAGCGAACATAGAACATGTGAGTCACCGGGACAGGAAGAGAGACACTCTCTCTCTCTCTCTCCATTACATTCTCTCTACATTTTGCCGCTTTTTGACTCTTTCTCTTTCTTCACCTCTGCCTGCAAGAGGTGATAGCTGGGCCTCTCACATCCGTCTGAATACAATGGGGACAATCAGCCCACAATCTGTTTATACTGGAAATGGGGGGAGGGGGGGAGGTCAACACACACACACAAACTCCCACATACACACACACACACACACACACACACATTTTCACACCACGTGCCTTCGCCCACGCAAAAGAAGCATGCACACCCACGCACACTCACGCGTGTAAAGCAAACACACACCCACATCTCTTCCGAAACCCACCTGTGATGCCTCCGCCTTTAGAGAATGGGGACGTGTGTCCTATTAAGCGTGGCTAGTGGAAAGGAAGTACAAATTGCACAGTGAACCAGTGACTTGGCTTCATGCCCACCTCATGAATGGCTGCTTATCTATAGCCCCATTGAGCTCTCTCTCTCTCTCTCTCTCACTTTCTCGTCTCACTCTCTCCCTCTCTCTTTCTCTCTATCTACCCCCTCTCCCCTCTCTCTCATTCACTCACTCACTCAGTCTTAATTAAGAAATAACAAATATGCTGCTTTAAGGAAAAGGTTACATTCCTGCCATGGGGATGTGGATGGGGGTGGGGGTGGGGGGAGTTCAACTGGCTGCTGTTGTGTCTTGCCGTATCAGTGACAGCCTTAGGCTGGCAGGGGGAGAGATTCGTTAGACCGCGGCACGTTGTCACGTCTATCATTCCCTCTCCTGCCCTCGACGCCCGAAACCACAGCAACTGTTCCAGACGTTGCATTAACGGCTTAATAACCTGACTGCCAAAAAAAACCCCAAAACACTGGTGTTTCTTTAAGTTGCAGGCAAGTATGTATTGTCTGCTGTTAGCCTTCTTGCATTGCAAGTTATGTTATGTCGAGATCTCAAGGAAACTGCAGCAGTTAAGCCAAAGGTTTCATTTCACCTTTTTTATGGTTATCAGGATGTCTGGGTCTTTGGGTTCATGCATGCTTGTGTGAGTGAGTGTGTATGCATGAGTGTGAACATGCATGTGTGTGTACCCTCATTACCATTTACATTTACTTTTAAATGCATGGCAGGAGCTGAGAGAGGAGGGTGATTAGGGATTGTGCCACTGATGGTCTGATGACTCCAGCATTGTAGGTGATCAGGCATGCAAGGGGACAGTCCCATTTGAAAGCTATTTTGAAAAACAACATTCTTTCAGTCTGACTGTTATTCAAAGGATGATGATGACTTTGGACAGATGACAGCCTAAGTTTGAAAAGGCATGAATTTTTCCTGTGTATTTCTCCGTCTGGCATTAACAACAGTTCAAATTAACATACCTTTGAATTGAAATACCTCCCTTGCCAGTTCTGTTACAGGTTTTCAGTATATGTGCCCCTCCAAGGCACTGTGCCAAGGACAGTTTGATTATACTTCCTACTAGTGACAATTCATGTAGAACTAAACTGAAATGGTGGATGTCATTAAGTCACTGTGAACTGAGTACACAGACACCATGTTTCAGTTCACACTTACAATAAAAAAAAATGTCTGAGTAAGTGTATCTCCACTGTCAGTATATCTCATGCTTGCTTGTATGTTCTCTATGTGTTAATTATGGAGGATGCACCGGCAGTTATCATTTCATGCTAATGGAACCAGACCATTTCAACCTCAGAGGGTTGCTTCAAAAGTGTGTTTGCTTACTATCCAGCTGGCATATTAGGACACTGGATAAATAAATATCCAATAGGCAAAATCTTTTTTACTATATAGGTATGTCTGAGGTCTATACATGAAGCTGCAGCCTATTTTGGCTTAGTGTTGTATGTCTTACCTCCTTCTGAACATCTCTGCGAAGATGCAGCCCACACTCCATAGGTCTACTGGTGTGGCATAACTGGACTGCAACAGTACCTCAGGGGCTCGGTACCACAAGGTCACCACCTATAGGACATACATACACACATACACACACAGGTAAGGTATAAGAGACCACATGTCTGAGGAAATATTGCTTTGCAATCTTTGCACATACATGGAACCTAACAAAAGGACCCAAAAAGGAACCTTCCTAAAAAGGACGTTTTTACAGCATAAATCGAAATCTCTTCATCGAGTTCAGTGCAATAATAAGTGACTGTAAGCGAACCACAGAGAGAGAGAGAGATAGCCTCTTGGCATCCCAGCCCTGGAATCACTAGTCATGAGTATCCTATTTGGCATTTGTTTAACTGTGTTGGGCGCTGTGTGACTTTGTTTGGTTTTCTGTACACTCGAGAGATGCTCACGGGTGACTAAGCAAAGCAAAGCGCAATATTTTTGGCAGCATCTCCTTTAGCCAAAGACACAAAAGGCACAAAAAGCTAGGAGGAGAGAGAAAAAAGAATCCAAATCAAATCAAATGAAAAGTCCCCGTGCTCCTGAGTGAGGCTTACGTAAGGTATGAAATCATATCTGGCAGCGCAGGTCGCCGAGCTCCCATTTTGGTATGCCGAGATCACACGAAATTTCCATAGCGAGCCACTGGGGATATCTCCCATGGTGCTTGTGAGCGAGTGCCCATTTTTGAAGAAGAAGAAAAAAAAAAAAAAAATAGCCAAAAAAATAAAAAACACACATATCCACGGGCTTCTAGTGGATTAACACCCAGGCTGCCAGTTTATAAGCTGATCCGAGTCGCCCCCAGGCTCAAAGGCCTCTTGCTCCTTCTCATGGCTCCTCGGCTTCTGCCCCCTACTTACCTATTCGCAATCAATACGCAAACCCCAAACGCCACCGGAACAGCGGGTAGGTGGCTTGACGCGGGTGGCGAGAGTCACGGTAAAAATGCCTTATACAGACAGCTGGGGTGGGTGGAGGAGGGGACGGAGGAGGGGGGCGTGGATATGTAGTAGACAACGTTTTTGTGTACAGGAGAGACAGCATTGTGAGCCGCTACAGCTAGGGAAAGCCTCCAGACGAAACTCAGTGACCCCGCTCGAGAAAGTGGACGCCTTCCAGGTGCTTTCCCTTCGCTTTCCAGCTTTCCGACAGCGCTCTTGGCTCGGGCGAGGGGCCGGCAAGAGAGAGAGAGAGAGAGAAAGAGTGTTTGGTCGAGCTCAAGCTTATCAGGGGGGCTGGAGTGGGGGAAGAGAGAGAGAGAGAAGGAGAGACGAGCAGTGTTTGTAAGCAGGAGTGAAGAGAATAAAATATGTATTCTGAGGAGCTGTGAGAGGACAGCTTGAATGCTCAGGCAGACAACGCTAGCGGACCAGGTACAGCAGAGAAATGGGAAATACAAGATGGCCGTCTTCAAGAGTTTTGTTTTTTTTCACAATGACGGTTTCTGAGGCTGAAAATTGTCAGGACTCAGATCAAGTGTATGATAGTGTCCACTGATAATAATGTGGCAGTGAAACAGCTTTTTGAACGGTTGTGAAATGAAATACTGTCATCTGAAGGTTGGCTAATAGCCTAATGATATCTAGAGTGGCTTCACTGGAAAGGTGCAACTAAAAGATCAAAGGCACTTATCAGCTTGGTTGTGTGTGCGTGTGTGTGTGTGTGTGTGTGTGTGTGTGTGTGTGTGTGTGACTGAGTGAAAGCACGATGGGGGGGGGTGCTCTCATGTTTTTTCTGTTGTAAAATGTTCAGAGTTATATTTAGCACAGATCTTGTGCGAAGTTGACACTTTCTTAGTGAGGTCTTCCTGGTTTAGCAGAAACAAGGAGGAAGTCAATGCACTTAAAAGGATGTGAAGCTTTAAGTCTCTGCAGTCATGTGACTAAATGCACATATGACCCATTCTAAAAATGAACCCACAAGCTTTCACAGCCCCCATTCAACATCTGACTTCATTCAGCTCTCTGGCCACACTTGACACATTTGCACAAACAAATAAAATTCATGCTCACCACTTGTTGAAGAGTAACGTGTGCATGGAAGGCGAAGAAGCCAATCGCTCGCGCTGCACATTCACAGCTGCAGACCAAACTGCGCACAAAAGCTGTACAAGCCGTACGAGAATAATCTTATCTGTTTGTCTTGCACAACAAACCAAACACATGCAGACAGATGCAAGAAGTCACATGCACATACATTAGCATCTGAGAGAGACAGAAAGAAAGACTGTGAGAGCAAAAGAAAAAAAAAAAACTGGGGTAGCTAGGCTGATTTCTAGGAAGAACCACACACCACTGCTAAGTGATAGTTCAGAGGTATATCCGCTCAGAACTGAGACGGGTAGAATTATTAGAAGGCTACACCACAGAGGAGCGTAACAACACGCTAGCTATAGGCCGTGATCGTTCGAATAACCATCGTAAAAAACTCCAGGACGGGGGGCGGTGGTGGTGATGGTGGTGGTGGTGGGAGTGATGACGATAGTGGGTGGATGATTTAGATAAGCTGACGGCATCTTAGGTGTGTGTGTGTGCGTGTCTGTGTGTTCCTTGCGTGCACATGTGTGTACAAGTGTGTGTGTGTGTGTGTGTGTGTACGTGCAAAGGCACACACAAATGCACACTGTGCACGTCTGTATTCCTATGAGACTCCTTTTTGCTGTTTCGTTTCATTTGTTTTTTGGGTTTTGTTTTTTTTTAATCCCCGCAGCTCAATTTCTGCAAATGTCTAGGTGCTCTAGGACAGACCTGATTTGCATGGTGGGGTAAGACAGGGAAGCGAGCGATGACGGGGCCCTTTCACCCGGCCTCTACTGAGGACTTTCCCCTTCGCAGCCCCTGTCTGCCTGCCTGCCTGCTTGTCGGCTTGCCTTGCCTGTCGACCTGCTCTCCCGGCGCTGCTGTGATTGGGCTCAGGCTCTGCCCCGCGGGCTTATTTTCATTTCAGCACACAAACAGGCTACTGTCAATGGCTACCACTGCTGCTGCTGAGCTGAACTGAGCTGAGCTGGGGAGCAAAGAAGCTAGACTGAGCTGCCGGCACTTTCTCTCTCTTGTTCTCTCTCTCTGTCTCCCTCTCTCTATCCCTCTTTCTCTGTCCTCCTTCCCTCACTCTCTGCATAGATACTCTTTCTTGCCCTTTCTTTGTACATTACATACCTTTTCAATTAAACTGCATATTGCCATGCCATTTCCTGCATGAGTGCGTGTGTATGTGTGTGTGTATGGGGGCGTGGAGGCGGGGTGCCGGGGGTGTGGGGGTGGTGTGTGTGTCTCATGCGTCAGAAATGCACTATGTTGACATTCATGGAGAATGTTTCATTGTGTGTCATCAAATGTTTAGACGTGTACTTTGAGGCCTGCTATGCTATGCTGTGTTGTGCTGTGCTATGCCATACTGTATTGTGCTGTGCCATGCTGTACTATGCTGTGCCATGTTGTGCCATAATGTGCCATGTTGTGCTGTGCTGTGCTGCTCTGCTATGCTGTGCTCTGCTGTGCTGTGCCATGTTGTGCTCTGCTATGCTGTGCTCTGTTGTGCCATGTTGTGCTGTGTTTTGCTGTGCTGTGCCATGTTGTGTTGTGTTGTTCTCTGCTATGCTGTGCTCTGTTGTGCCATGTTGTGTTGTGCTCTGCTGTGCCGTGTTGTGCTGTGCTGTGCTGTGCCAAGTTGTGCTGTGTTGTTCTCTGCTATGCTGTGCCATGTTGTGCTGTGCTATGCTGTCCTCCGCTGTGCCGTGTTGTGCTGTGCTATGCTGTGCCATGTTGTGCTGTGCTATGCTGTGCCGTGTTGTGCTGTGCTCTGCTGTGCCGTGTTGTGCTGTGCTGTGCTGTGCCAAGTTGTGCTGTGTTGTTCTCTGCTATGCTGTGCCATGTTGTGCTGTGCTATGCTGTCCTCTGCTGTGCCGTGTTGTGCTGTGCTATGCTGTGCCGTGTTGTGCTGTGCTTGCTGTGCCATGTTGTGCTGTGCTTGCTTGCTTTGTGTGTTTTGTTTTTTGTGCTTGCTGTGCATGTTGTGCTGTGCTATGCTGTCCTCTGCTGTGCCGTGTTGTGCTGTGCTATGCTGTGCCGTGTTGTGCTGTGCTCTGCTGTGCCATGTTGTGCTGTGCTATGCTGTGCCATGTTGTGCTGTGCTCTGCTGTGCCATGTTGTGCTGTGCTATGCTGTGCCATGTTGTGCTGTGCTCTGCTGTGCTCTTCTGTGCTGGGTTGTGCAGAGCACCGCTGTGCTGGAGCAGCATGGCAATGTGAGGGTCAGATAAAGAGGTCCAGCCTGACTGCAGATTAAAGGAGAGCATTCTGTGCATTCCTTTCTGGTGAGAACGCTCTCCTCTCTCTCTCTCTCTCTCTCTTGCTATGTCTCTCCCTCTCTCTAACACGCGCGCACACACACTCTTTCTCTCCCTCTCTCTCTCCTCGTGAGCGGGGGGTGGGGGGTTTGGGATGGAGGGAAGGGGAGGGTGACCAGCAGGCCAGCTGGCCCTCTCTGCTCCTGAGTACTGGCTGACCCACCCCAACCCAACATCCTCTCTCTCCTCCACCACAGACTCAAGACACCAAAAGAGAAAGAGAGTGAGAGAGAGAGAAAAAGAAAGAGGGAGAGAGAGAGAAATGGCCTTTCTGAAGCCCCGCCCCATACACACACACACACACAGACACATACACACAGACACATACACCCACACACACACTTTGCTATACTCTACTGTACCAGTGTGTGACTTCACTCCTGTGAGGAAAAAAAACACTCCTGTGTCTGATAAGCGAAGGGCTTGAACAAACCCACCACCCCCACCCCAAAACACTACCCCACTCACTCAAAGACACACACACTCACACACACACAAACGCACACATGCCCCCCAGCGCCTTTGATTTCTTGTGTGGAATTAAAACAATAGCGGCCCAATGTGATTAAGAGCAAATGGAGGAGATTGGGGTTGGCGGGGGCCCATGTTTGCATTCCATCTCTCTCAAAGGAAGCAAAGGATGAAAGAGCTCCTTCGATATAGAGCCTCCATCCGCATTCTTTCAGGAGACTGGCCCCAAGACACCACTTCTTTGCCTTCCTCGTTTTTTTTGTTGTTGTTGTTGTTTTTTTTTCACCTCCTTTTTTTCTTTTTTTTTTTTTTAAAGGGACAACTCGGCAAGGCAGACCGGACGGATGCTGCTTCCTTAAGAATGGTGACCACCACGCTAACAATAGCCCCACACTCATAATAGATGCTGAGATGTTAGCCCAAGCCTGACCGTGCACTGCCTCTCTCCGCTTTGCGGATGAGTTTGTCAGATAAGGATGCACATGGTTTCTTATTTTTCAAACACAGCCCTTGTTGCACAGACTTCCTCGAAGAAGGTTGTTGTGATGGTGCAATGAAGTATAGCATAGTATAGAGTCTTTTTTGTTAGTGAAAGCTTGCAAGCTTTTAGGAAGAAGAAAGCTTGGATTTGTATGTATGTAAATGCATTCTACATGACAGTCCCTACATGTTACATGCATCTATTTCTCGTGCGTTGATCACTGAACCGTGAAACACTACCTCTCATTGTCTCTTTGACAGTTTAGCTAACCCGGAATGAGTCGAAATGTTGTGGAGTGATTTGAATTCCAGTTTTTTGCATATTTGTGCAAATTCTGAGAATAACCCAAAATCTAAATGCCACCAGGAAGTGGACTGGTGTCACGCACAGAGTACAGTGGTCACAGTGCGTGATGGGCAAGAGGGGAAAACGCTCGTCAAAACACAAAGCGTGAATGTCGACAGTGCCCTAAGGGCTCAGCCTCTTTTCCTCCTGTGCTTGCTGTTTTGTCTTGAGCGAGGACCATTCTTAGCCCTACGGTCCCACAGGCAGTAAACACCATTATTTTGAAGCCCCTGAGTCATTCGTTTTGTCTCTGTTGGGTGTGTGTGTGTGTGTTTTCTCCCACCTCCTTTTCTTTTTCTTTTCTTTTTTTCCTTTTGTAAAATAAAGACCATTTAAATAGCAACAATAATGTTTAGCCTTGCCAAGAAAGGAGTTTGAGAAAGAAAAAAAAAAGAGGCATATGAAGTCACAAAGGAGCCCTGAGCATAAACTGTATACAGATTTTAAAAACTCCACAACTGCAGCCAAAGTATGCAGGGCCTACAGGAATGCAGCATGGGGCCCTCTCAGCTCGAACAAAGAAAGCACAGTCAGGCTCTTTTTCCCCAGCACCGCCACATCCGCACATCATTAGTCGGAAAATTCCTGATATATGCTGTCATTTTATTCTGTTTTTTTTTTTTCTTCTACTTCCTCCTCTTCGGTGATACAGGCAATGCTTTAATATCCAGATGCCACCCTCCAACACCATGAGGCCCCCAATTCAACCCCACTCCCCTTCCCCCAGTGCACGGAACTAAAGCACCAACACCACCACCACCCTCTCCCTTCCTCACCAAAACACACCAGCGCCATCCTCAATCAAGGCCCCCCTCCTGTGCTGGCCTGCTGCCAAGCCCCCGTCAACAATCACCGCAGACAAGCGGCCCGAGAGCAGGGCTGCACACTGCCCCAAGGACGACCGACGGCAGGGGTCACACAGGAAATACCAAATAAGATGGACGGGACGTGGTAGAGCATTGTATGGGTGTGTGTGTGTATGTGTGTGTGTGTGTGTGTCTGTTTGCCTTTGGGAACCCCTGCCACACACACACACACACATACAGAGAACGTGCACCTCCCTCTTTCCCTCCCCAGGCTCAATTGTTTTTGTAACCAGTGGAGTTTGAGAAAGTACTGATTTTTTTCTCTCTCTCTCTCTGTCTCTCTCTCCCTCCTTCTCTCTCCCTCACACACACACACACACACACTCACATTTTTTCCCCTTCCTTTTTTTTCTCCTCGGAATACTGGAGGAGATATCTAAACATTCCCAGAGTGAGCGGCACGTGCACTCCTGCGTGCCATGTTTTTTTTCTTTCCCTCTCTCTCTCTTTCTCCCTCTCTCTCTTTCTTCTTCTCTCTTTTTTCTCACACGGCTGCTGCTGCTTTAGCTGCCACTGCTGCTGCCTCTCTGTCTCCTGTAACCAGAACGCGAGCAGCCCACTGTCTGGAGGAGCGAACGTCATAAATTTGGGCCAAACACTCGCAAAGTCAAAGTTCGGTCGAGCACATCACGTGACCACTGTACCGGAAGTCGTTATCTTGGTCATCGATCATAATCAAACCTATTGATCTTGTCGGTCCAGTCGTGCGTACGTTGTTCCAATCCAGCAGCTCCAGGGTTAGGGTGCACCACTGTGTCAACATTGCTCCAGATTACTGTTTTCATCGGTCCAGTACAAGACAGGTTTACTGTGCTGGTGAGCTCCGCAGACTGAAAGGTAGTCTGTATATGCTCAATTGTGCATGGAAGTCATTAGTAATGTTTGTTTAATTGGAGCGAGGTGAAGGCAGGGCTAGAACTCCTTGCCTTAGTGTGGAAATCAGAGGTGCAGTGGGAACTGGGAGTCCAGCATTATTTTTCTAGGGACAAAGACATTGCATCACCAGTTATTCCAGGTGTATGACCACAGTGATCCAGTTACCCCCTGTTCAACACCCCCTACACCCCCCCCCCCACACACACACACACACACTTACTTTAACAGTCCACACTTATACCAATTACTGACCAGCACATTTAAACATTTTTGGGTGTTTTATGATAATGATTCTGTGATTAAACAATTCATAAGGTTCTAAGGGGTTTGCTTAATTGCTGAGCTATTGGAAACCCATACCCAATTAGCTTCTATGGTAACACAGAGCACAGCAAGGAGCTGAGAGCTAAGCTAGGCTAACTGTATAGTTCACTTTCTAGTTCAACTCTGGTTTTGGAAAACTGAAATGATACTATCTTAAATGTCACATTTACACAAAGGTTATCGAGCAAGATATATGCATAAAAAAACACTCACTCCCTGCACTGTACTGATAACTTCTGGAATCTTGCACCATCGGTAGAAACATGGTGCTGCTGTAACTAAGTAACCAAACAAGCACAAAAACTCTATTTTAGAGCAGAACTTCCCCTCATTGACTCGGCAAGCCACCCAAAGACTTGTTTAACTGCAAAAGGCGTTGCACTCTGCGTTGTCTGTGGTCCGTCGTCTGATTCATTGTGATTTGCAGCCCATTCGAAGTGTGTCTGATGGCAAATGCTAACACTGAGCTATGAGGCAGCATACAAGCCAGATATGACAGAACAGCTTGGCCTTCTGACACTCAGCGGCTTGGCAGTTTTTTCTTTTTCTGTTTCGATGAGTCATTTCGTGCTGCTCACACATAGTAAGGATGAGGATCGTGCTTACACATATCGAAATCAATCAGAAACTACCTTGGTGGTAGCAGTTATCAACACCCATCACTGACAAGCAGACTTATAACGAGACCAGAGGGAAAGTTCAATTTCTGCTGAGTCAGGTCTGAGTACAAGCCAAGCCTTCACACACAGCCCGAGTTCGTTAGTTGAGAATGTTAGCCTCCTCACCTTTATTGCATTTGCATTTATCTACTTAGCAGACTTCAGTGACTTACAGAACAGGGAAGGTATACATTTTATCACTGTGTAAAAGTCCCTTGTAATCATTCCCATGACCCCCATGGTGCTCTCTAGAATCTTATTCTGCCATAACGTGGGGAGGCCATTTTGCAATTACACTGGTGAGGACAGATGGGCAAAAGACAACCGTTGTAAGTAGACAGCGTCTGTTGGCACACGCCACGCATTGCGCAGACTTTTGTCTGTTTGGCAATGACAACACTAGACCTACAGTACCTCATCTACAGTTCTCAATGTCGCGTCTCATCCACACTACAAGCAGAGAAGATGGAGACTGAAATGGAGACTGTGGCATGATGGTAACGGCAAGATTGGGTTCAAATATGATCAATGATGCATGTTCATGCCTGCACACATCTCTAAAGTGCTTTAACGGCAAACACATTTACATGTCTCAGTTTAGAGTACACTTTATTACTAGTGACTGAATCTCACAGGCAAAGTACACATTTTATCTGATTGTGATCTCCCAAATCCCCACCTAAGACATAGACAATTATTGGTCCCTCTGGTGGTAAACATTGACTTATACACCACGCCTTAATTTTTTTTTTTTTTTATGCATTTAGCAGACGCTTTTATCCAAAGCGACTTACAACTTGTTAACTATCAATTGTTCAGGGCCAGTCTCCCCTAGAGCAACATAGGGTTAAGTGCCTTGCTCAAGGGCACAACGGTGGCAGCTAGGATTCGAACCCACAACTTTTCAGGCTACTTGCACGCTAGCCAGGTTTTGACATTGTGCTCCTGCTTACCACAATATGTAACAGAACTGTGACTGGGTTGCATTGTGTTTTTCATATTCAATACATGTGACATGTGACCTTTCTCTAAAATGTTACTGCTGGTGTAACCAGTGCGTGGGTGACTTGAGGTGTCATGAAGATTCCAAACATGCCAAGTGAAATGCCTGTAACCAGTGTGAAAAGTGCTTTCAACTGCAATTCTGTTGCAAACACCACTCTGGGGAACATGCACCCAGAAGCGAGATAACTTTGCTGGGATGAGCATCTCAAAATGTCTCATCTTACATTCAGGGTTTGTTTCAGTGGCCTGAAGTGACCAGTGGTGTGTTGGTGAGACATTCCACATGCAGTTCCATCAGAGTACCACACATCTTGTGCACTTCTCTTCACAGCATTTCCTTAAAAAAGGCCTCTATATAGCTATATGTCAGGCCCAACGTTGCAAACGTTGCACATGTAAAAGATTGCAATAACTGATGTCAACAACAGGTGAGCCTTAGCGCTTGGTTTGGAAACCTGATTGTCAGGATGATGAGACTTAAGAGGAATGAGGATGTTAGCAGGCACTGGGGTGTGAGCTCGCTCAGGCGGTGGTCTGTAGGTGTTGCCAACATGAGGAATTCATTCCATCGGCGAACGGGAAGGAAGTGACAGACCCAAAGGACTCCCACTGCAGTGGTTGTTTTGGAGTTTGTGGTATGCAAGGAAGAGGAAAAGCAAAAAAAAAAGAGACATTTTCTGGAAAAGTGGGCTTTTTCATGGGGGTGGTGGTGGGTGTATGAAGGATGCAGGGGGGTCTTTAAGATATCTGCAGTGCAGAGTTTCAGCAAGTCCCATCTCCCCTCTTGCAAAACAGCTGTATGACTTGAAGGCTCTCTCTTCTCTCTCTCTCTCTCGCTCTCTCTCTCTGCATAATAAAATTTGCAGCAGACAGATTCTATTTTGGTGTGTACTCTAAATATGGTTTGGAGGAATCGGCTGATAACATTTTGGGGCCTTGAGGCCTGGAGACACTGCGGGCCCTGCAAACAAACAGCATTGCACTGCAGAACACGGCAAGCAATTCATTAGCCTCTCAAGGGATGGAATGCGCTTAAAACAGGTTCTGAGACTACCCAGGAGGGGGAAAAGAAAGGAACCCAAAATGAGAACTTCTCCGAGAGACGCTTCTCCAGGATGGTGCTTCCTTTCTTTATTTATGTATTTCTGGTCACTCCAAAATACACAATTGTAATCAGCTGGAAATAAATTATTAGTGGCATTTCCCTGCTGTTCCCAAATCCAATTTCATGTGCAATGTGGTGCACATGACGCTAACAGAGCCTGGCTCTTTAATCGCTTTCATGGGACAATCCAGTCTGTCTCCTATTACAATGACTGCTATTGGCACAGAGGCCAAAATCAATTTTAACAACACAGCGTCACCACTACTTTAGAAGTCTGTTTGAAGAGGGGTGGAAATGAGGGCTGGGAAGGGGAACCGTGTGAAAGCTGTGGTCTCAGATGTCCAGCAGGCACCAGGGTCTACAGGACAAAGCCTGCGAACACAGGCTTCATAACGCAAACTGAAGGCAGACCAGGAGAAGAAGAAAATACTAACATTAGAATTAATTAAAACTTTAATGAATAAAAATATAACCTTTAAGTAATTATCCTTCAGACTGACATTCAAATGTTGAATGATGTTATCACATGTTTTATTTGAGGGTTTGTTTTTTTAAAAAATATCATCCAACTTGTTTCCTCTAAAGGCAAACAATTGTTGTCTTTTGATTTGGTCGACTTCTCTGGTATCAGGTCTTGCAAGTTTTATCCAGCAGCCAATGAATGTCATGGACAGAGCTGTTCTGGGTCCCTGTTTGACCCCAGCAACTGACACTGTGACACTGTGCCAAAGAGTCATGCCTGAATGCCACATGTTTCGGTTCTGCTGAGGAGTGAAGAGACTTGACTTGCAAGCCTTGGCCTGGTCTTGTCAGGTCAGGCAAATTGTTGCTCGATGTCTAGCCTACACCTTAAAAGTCTTTTCTCTTAAGAAAGATAGGAGGTGGCTTAATGGTGTTGGTTATTTTCAACTTCAATAGTCTACAGTCCTCATATCAGGTTGTGGTGCTTACTGTAGTTTCCTTACAGCTTTCCTCTTGCAAACATCAGCATTCATGAGGAGGCCATGTTTCTTTCAAGCCATATGAGTGGTTTAGGAGCCACCAGGACACCGCAGAGAGTCACTGGCTTACCGAAGTACAGTACAAACAACTGGGCTTAGTTGACATCACAAAGACTACTGCTGATGGGAAATTCAATGTAAAGAAGACAGCGGAAAATAGTGTGAGTCAAAGCATGACCTGAACCGTCCCCAAATCTGTCACATAATGTATTTTTTTGAGATCAACAGATAGAATGACTGTTTCTCAATGCATAACATAATATTGCACAAGGGCAAAAAAAATTGTGTAATGTACGGAAAAAAAAGATCCCAATCTTATCTCCATGAGACTATGACATGCAAATCTAACTGTGTAACATTGCGTGAACGAGCTGTGGTAGTCAGGGCATAGGATAAACCCCATGGGTTCAACTCCTATCCCTTCTGATCCTACAGTGTTCCCAACATGCAGCCCGCCACTGCCACCACCCTGTTCATTCCTGGAGTCAGAGGCTTAGTGCTGTCAATCAGACGATGTGGACAACGACTGGGTTTGGGGGTGGGGGTGTAGGGGTGAAGGGGGGGGGTACTAGAGGGGTGACAGGAGTTCATCTGAATATGCCACAATGCAGTAGGACCCAGGAGAATTGTATGGTCATGCTAATCTCTAACTCTTGCACAGCCAGATGGGTGGTCTGGATCTGCTATGCTTTCTGCAGTTTCACTCTCCTTCTTGTGTCATGGTGACTGAAGTGTGTGTGAAAGTGTTTCTGTGTGTGTGTGTGTATGTGTGTGTTGTGTGTGTGTGTGTGTGTGTTGGAGGGAGTAAGGACTGTTGTAGGGTGGGGTTGGTGTTGGGGGGGGGGCAAGTGGGGTGACTACAAGTCAGCCTCCAGCAAACATGAGGCCAAAGGAGATTACGGAGAATGGCACAACCCAAGAATCAGCCAAGGCCACTTAGCAAAAAAGAAATTCCAACATGTCACGAAAACTTTCTTCTTTCTGTCTCGAGCCGGCTGGTGGTTCTCTTCGCAACATAAAGCCCCGGCCTTAAAAATGTACAGTGAGGGGCCTGGACAGACACATGAAACATTTATGGGGGAAAAAAAATACTTCTGGTTCACAGAAGAAAGTCCAGCAAGAGATAAACTGCACATTTCTCATAAAGAGAGATGACAGAGTGGTGCCATTTCAGTTAAAGAAAATCCCCAACAGGACTCCTTATGCAAATCAAGATGGGCCTATGTTTTCTTTTTCCCCTCAGCCGAGTCATGTCATGAATGTGACACAACCCCAGACCAACCCTTATTTGAATCAGGCCACCTCTCTTCCAGGCCAGCCACACTGCTGCTGAGTATGACTCACACAACTCACACACACACACACACACACACACACACACACATATGCAGGCCACATATGCAGCATGCACACATGACCGTGCACACACAACCACACATACACTCATACAAGCACATACTTACACACACACACACACACACACAAAACCAAACACACATGCAGGCCACAAACACACATATGCACATGCATGAATGCGCACATATGTACACACACAACCATACACACAAACTAGGTCACAAACACACACATGCACATGTATTAACATGCACTCAAACAAGCACACACAATCATACACACATTCAACCAACCAACCCGCACACACATGCGCACACACATACACACATACACACACACACACACACACACTCACTCACACAAAGAGCACAACCACACATTTGCACTTGCATTAACCTGCACATATGTACAGAATCACACACACACATACACACGCATACACACACACACACACACTTTCAAGTACACGCACATACCATTTACCTCCATCCACTCTCTTCTTCCCCCTGTAAAGTTACGTGCCTAGTCCCACCAGGCTACCCACACACTGATGGCTTACACACGACTCCACCGCGGGGGCGGCTACCACCATTCATTGTGAAAGAGGGTATGAGACGTTTTGCATCGTTATGACGGTTTCCTTTTTTTTTTTTTTAAAAAAAAAAGGTGTATAGTACAGTGCTGTGAAAAAAGAGGAAGTTTTTTCTCCTTTCTCTTTTCTGTTTGTTATGACTGTTAGGGTGGACAGGTGACGGGGGATTCCAGAGGCAGGAAAATCAATCAGGAGGCATCCATCTGAGATGCCATGCAACAGAGTGCTGATTCACCCGCTGCTGTCTCAACACCTCCATCTCTCTCAGGATCTCTCCCCCTCTCTACCCTTTCTTGGTCTCTCTATTCAGAACTCTCTCCCTCTCTCTCTCGCTCTATTTCATACTCTTTCTTTCACGCAATCTCTCTTATCCTCATCTCCCTCTCTGTATCCCTCTAGCTCTCCATTCCCCACTCTCTCCCTCACACAGTCTCTCCTGCCTTCAGCTCCCTCTCTCTATCCTTTCCCAATCTCTCCATTCACCATTCTCTCCCTCATATAATCTCTCCTGCCCTCATTTTAGCACTTCCCATCCTAAAGTCTCTTATTCAGTCCCTAAGTTAACCCGATCTCTCTTCCCAGAGAAAAAAACCCAGCTTCTTACAATTATCTTGTCTTTGTTTTTCAGAGACAAATCAAATCTTAAACTGAGCTAAGTTTTTTTATATGTTTATTTTGTACGATCTGGTCAATGTCTCATAACATTTTAATAATTTAAAGTCCTATGACAGATGTTGTAAGAATCTTTTTTTTTTTTTTTTCGTAGTAGCATCTTAGTAGTCTATTCCACCCACCAATATCTTTTTTCACTCACTCTTTTACTTTACTCACATTGCTATCTTTACTCTCTCCCCAAACTCTCCCCTCCATAATAGACAAAAGCTGTGAACAGTAAGGCGGTACTTTCTGGTGGCTCGGGTGGATTCCCAGGTGAGCACACAGTGAGCACGCGTGAGTGACCCCAGATGAAATGAGTGCAGCCCAGGCAAAGGTCGTCGGGTTTGGTGAGACGACAGGCTCAAAGTCAAAGCACCACCGAAACCACCTAAACCACACAAATGACACTAGGGATTGCTGACAGCCCCATCAAGACAAGCAACGGAGTTGCTCTCAAACTTCACAGGACTTGAGTCAATCAAAGTTTTCCGCCGTTAAGATACCAATGAATATTTCCTGGAAACAGTAAACATTCCTTTTAATATTTTCTGCTAAATAGTAAACAATTGTGTACATATAACTGACTAGGAGCAGATGGAGGAAAGATATGTTGATGTTACAATATTATCACTTTAGCTCTGCGCTAGTTCCACACAAAGAGAACCGCATGGTTGCTAATCTCCCAGAGGTACGGCAGACTGAAGGGTCTTGTCCCTGTCATCCTCCACAATGGAGCGAGAGAAAGAAAGAAAGAGAGGGTGAAAAAAAACCCACACAAAGTCCTTTCAGACGACGACGATGTAGCTTATCTCTTGACATCAGAACCCTCTGCGAGAGGCTTCGACTTCAAAGTGCAGGGGCCGCAGGAATTCACCGGCCCGACCCAATCTCATGATCAATTTCACCTGAGCCCTCCGCCACTCTGTGAATCCTGGGCCCCTCAGACCGCCGCTGTCATTCTCACTTTACAGATTACATGCACAAGGCTCTTTGGTTGCTGTCCAATTGGTGGCCATCTCACGCTTGTCACATCTGATTGGTGGCTTTCCACGCCAGTCTCTGGAGACCAACCAATAATTTTGCCATCAGCAGCATGTGTCGTGTTCCTCAAAAGCCAACAACAGGGGAAAGTACTGAATATTATTGCAGACTACTTTGCCAACGTAGATGGCCTCTACAAACATATGTTTGAGAAGTGAGACTGGGAGACAGAGCTGACAGATCAAAGACAATACAGTACGATAAAATGAATGACAGCTAGGAAGATAAGAATTGAGAGAGGGAGGAATAGCGACAGAGAGAGAGACAGGGACAGAGAGAGAGAGAGAGAGAGGGAACAAGAGATCAGGTTTTCATAGGAAGGGCCTCAAGCAAGCCTTTTGTTCCTGATGAAATGCCCTTTGTCTTTGGGATGTAGGAGCAAAATGCTTATGAGACATTTGCTAAATTTAGAATCCACTTCCTTAGAAGTCCCACTATTCAAATACAATGGATTAGGAAAGATAGCACCAGGGAGAGTCTGCACTCCAACAGACTTCTCCATTCGCTTAAATAAAGATGGATCACAGAGAGATAGTTGCAAGTTCAGTGGGGATTTTTTGGCTGGCTTTCGTATGCAAAGTTAACTCCTTGTGTGGGGTTGTGGGAGAGATAGAGAGTGAATTAGTTTGGTGTACTTACCACTGAGGTAAGTGCCATCTGAAAACTGTATATTCGTGCAAGGCCGAAGTCAGCTAGCTTGATCTGACCGCCACTGGTCACCAGAATGTTCTGCGGTTTTAGGTCTCGATGGACAACCCGATGGGAGTGGAGGAAGTCCAGACCCTGAAGCAGCTGGTACATCATATCCTAAAAAAGAAATTGAACAAGATGAAGAAATAAACAATCAACAAGTACTAAACAACAAGTAAAAAACCCGCAAGCACCGTTTATAAAGCTGCTAGATATGTTACCTCTTATTACTAGATGCTCTATTTGCATCATTTGTCAAGTCACATTTTAAAAAAAACAGATAATTAGGACACAAAAATGGAGGGTTCAATCGACATCCTCAACAGAATTTAGAGCCCTGTGCTGTTTGCATCAGCATCACAAACAAAATGGCTGACACTGTACTTACATGTCAATACTGTATTAGTCTGTATTCAGATGTGGTGTATTCACATGAAATGAGCTTTCAGGTTTGACTGGATAGGAAAACCCTTAAACTGCAAACGCCAAACCTCAGAACTAGAATAGCCGCTGTTTTTTTTTTGTATTAATTTGGTTTTGTCTGTTTCCGTCAGCTAACTGATATGCTAGCGCTCTGGTAGCAACTGGGAGCGAGAAGCGAGGTTTTTTTTTTTTTTTTAAGAGACTGTGGTCCCTTTAAAAGCAGGAGTGCGGCAGATGTTGATAACTGACACGACTGCGGCGAGGCAGGAAAAGCCTTGTAGCCGAGAGGCCCGGTTTCAGCGCAGCTGCCGTCTCTGGATCACAGCTAATTGTGGATCCACTTGTTTAGGGTCTCAGGGACAGCCAGAGAGCAGAGCCTAATGCCACAGGCACAGTGAGAGAGAATGAGAGAGAAAGAGAGAAAGGGAGGGAAAGTAGGAAAGAGAAAGGAAAAAAGTGAAGGTGAAAGAGAGAAAGAAAGGAAGAAAGACAGCAAAAGAAAAAAGGAAAGAAGGAATATGCTGAAAGGCTCAACGGCCATTTCCTCTTGTGGAACTTGCATAACGACATAAGGAGAACCTGATGGCCATAGTGGTGGTGGCAGTTGTCGGAGCAAGCCTGGGTGATAGACAAGAAGTCAACAAGCGGCTGACAAGACGGTAGGGGGACAGAGAAAGCGCGCGAAGAAAAAGTAAAGTTGAAAACAAAAGCAAACAAAAAATGAAAGAGAAAGAAACAGAAAAGACTTGATTAGAGTTGTGGTGTCGGGGTGGTTTTAGGGGGAGCTTGGGGGAATGGTGGGGGTGTCACAGTTGCTGCACAAATTCACTTCACTCCGTCCTATGCCAGGTTACCGGCAGCCGCCTGCAGCAGCCTTACCCCCCAAAAAGCCCACGTCCAAGACCTCACAAGTGACATGGCTCCGGGCCCACAGCTCCCATTCACTGGACAGCCAGCTGGTGAGTGATTAAAACTGCTGAAACAATGGTGTGCACACTCAAGCAGAAAGCATTTGCAAACGGCGCGGGCCCAGCCATGCTGGTTTCAGGGGGGGGGGGGGGGGGGGGGCAGGGGTGGGAGGTGGTGGTGACAGTGGGTGGGGTAGGGGGGCTGAGAGTAGCTTGATCACCTCATAGTGTGGAGAAAACAGATCAGGGCCCAGGAAATGTGTGTGTATATGTGTGTACATGTAAGTGAGTGAGTGAGTTAGAAAGGTCCTAGACAGCATGTCACAAGCATAAGCAAGGCCTCCTTTTTGAATGTCCCCCAGCCATGACCTGACAGACCTGTGGTAGAGTAGGCAGTTATTTCGAGTTGACACAATGGTATCACCACCACCACAACACCCCCCTCCCTACACACACACACACAAATACATACAAACACCTCTCCACCACCACCATCAGACCCCACCCCTCAAGTTCTTCCAAGTTTGCTTTAAATAGCCCCGTTTCACCACGTTTCCATTGGATGCCTTTGGAAACAAGACAAACAGACACACGCTCACACGCGTGCTCCCAGACCCCCATTATCTCATCAAGGTGACTATGGGACAAACACAAACCTCTCCAGGGCCTATTGTTTGTCAGCCATGAGCTAACCCATGACAGTTGTACCCGGCATATTCGCTGAGGTCTTTAAAGTAAGGATGACTCGAGCGTAATCAAGCTGCTTCCTAACAAAATCTCATCCAGAGATTTATGTCTGTGCTCCACCTTTTTTTTTTGACCGAAACGGGGGACAATAAATTTAATCATATCACTGACCATTTTAGTTCAGATTTATGTTCTTCCTGTGGGTTTTCTTTCTGTCTCTCTCTCTCTCTCTCCTCTGTGTGTGTGTGTGTGTGTGTGTGTGTGTGTGTGTGTATGGGTAGAATGCATATGTATTGCAAATGCATGTGCCTGTATAAATTATATATATATCTTGTGTGTATTGTGTATGTATATGCAGACAGTATGTTTGTGTATGTGTGTGTACATACAGTGTGACGGTGTGAGTGTGTGTGCATACAATGTGTGACTGTGTGTGTGTATGTGGTTGTATGTGTATATGACTCTGTGTGTGTGTGTGTGTGTGTGTGTGTGTGTGTGTGTGTATGTATGCGTGTGTGTTGCAATCTAACACCACTTGCTATGAAGAGACCGGGTGGCACTTTGAAGGCCTGTTGCTGCGGGTAGCCTGCAGGCACTGGCTGAGCAGAGGCCCACACAGCAGTGTCCATTCAGCCTAGGAATGCAGCTGACTGACACTCAAGTGTCCACCTGAAAGGGCCCTGTTGGGGAGAAGTGCCTCCCCACACACACACACACACACACACACAGACCCAAACAAAAGAGTGACCCAAGTCACACCTGTTGATCATACACCCCCACCAACCCACCAGCGAACATGAGAGAAAGAGAGAAAGAAAAGAAGAGAGCAAGACAGGACAGAGAGAAAGAGAGAGAGAGAGAGAGAGACGAGGTGAGGAAGTGAGTCTGAGAGAGAAACTCAGAGCCGAATAAAAGAGAAATAGACAAAAAGGGGAAAAAATCCTCACCACCCACCCTAACAACTTGCTCCACCATCAGCATCCAAACCAAACCTTGAAAAAAGCAGTCAAAACACAGCCTCCAGTGAGAGCAACAGAGGAAAAAACAGAGCAAGAGAGAGAGAGAGAGAAAGCCCTCCCTCCCCAACTCTTTCTTATGCTAATACTGGAGAGGCGGCCATATTGTTTATTGTGGCCGGGCACAATGCAGGACATCTGCCTGTTAGCGTTAGTGTAATTCCCTCCCCACGCTTCATTAAGCTCCCCTTTATGACCCTGGAGACGGGGGCCCTGTGAGGCGCGCGGGGCCCGCCGAGGCCCCCAGCCCAGCCCAAGCCAGCCGCACTCCCCTAAGGCAGAGGGAGCCGCTTGATGTCCTTCCAGCTCATTTCATTCCCGGGGCCTCTTTCATCAATTACCATGCGGTGGGTCTAAAATGGGGCAGGAGTGGACAGGATGGGTGGTTGTGTGTGTGTGTTGGGGGTGGGGGGTAGAGGGGAGGAGGTGAGAGGGTAGTGCGGGGCAGAGGGTGTGGGTTTAATGTCAGTAGGGGGTAAAGGCCTCTGCAATCTGGTGTCCTCTCCAAATGAAGTTGTGGCGATTTGGGGAGGGTGAAGGTCGGGATGTGTGTGTGTGTGTGTGTGTGTGTGTGTATGTGGGTTGAAGTTGGATGGGATGGGGGTCAGGAAGGGTTAGGAAGGGGTAGAGTGGAGGAGTGGTTGGTTGAGGGTGGGGGGTAGACCGTAGACACCATCTTTGGGCAACCAGCAGAGTTTGCCCTCACTGAACTGGTTTGGTGGCACCAGATCGGATGCGGCTAAAACAGCTCGGCAGGGTTGGGATTTGGGGGTAGGGGGTAAGTGCACTCTCCAACCAACTTCTGGATCCTTCTAATTGCTGGCATAGAGGTGCTTCTCTATGAGAAGCAGTGGTGGGGGCTTCAAATGTTTCACTAAATGCACACTGAAGTGGCTCTTTTGTGTCCTCCCTTGACGTGTGTGTATATACACTCTTGGTTCTGGTCCTCATCCACTGAAGTCAACAGAGAGGAGAGACTGGCAAGAGTCCGGCCTGATCGGGTGCTGGATCGGTTCCGAAGCCTTCTGCCATATGGGCAGGTTCCCTCTGTTCTCCGTTTGAAGGAGTCGTTGCAGGCTGGAGCGAGAGGACATTTTCATCCACATTTCCACATCACTGATTTCCTGACCAAGTGTCAAGGGTTGTTTCGAATGGAAGGGAGACAGTTCCATTCCCCTCCAAAGACTGCAGCTATAAATATCTACAATAATCTCTCATTAAAATAGAATGCCGTGTAGAACCTGAAAGGAATCTTAAGACTTACTTTCAGTTTTTTTTTATATATTTTTTTAGCCATCATAAATAGTTTACCATGCATGTATGAAGAAGACAGGTAGAAAGACTCAGGAACCTCACATCAACAAATGGTGGAGTAAAACCTTACTCATTTTTCTTCACTGTACTAAGCTATTTTAGGCTACACAAGCAGAATTGCAGTTTCTATGAAAGGGGGATTTTTTTTGTCAATCAACACTCAAGTCTGCAACAATCAATTTGAAGAGGAGTAGCCACTGAGAACGCTTTCCCATACAAAAGTGTAACAAAACTCCAAGCCTAAGGTGAGAGAGAGACGGACTGTGAGAGCACAAAGTGTGGGAACGGGTAAAAATAGACATCTATGACTCTAGGTGATGGGGGAACTTAGACCACTTCCGTTTCTGCACCTTTTCAGTCCTGTATGTGATCTCTTTGTCACTGGCCACATGGCTGTTTCCCTTATAGACCTATGGCAATTCAAGTCTATTTGAATGAATGGTGCCAAGAGCTTGTTTTGAGCCAGAAGGTCTTTCCATTAACACTGGTCTGTTCAGTATGAAATGTGAGTTACTGGGATAGCGACTGAGGGTGCACTCACATACCCCCCACACACACATACACACACCAACATTCACTCTCTCTCACACACACACACCCACACACTGAAACAACATTCCTCGACCCAATCCATGGTTTGAAAAAAAGAGAGAGGCCAGAATGAAAATAGAGAAGCATAGAAGGGCTTGGCCCTCTAATTAGGAGACCATCTACCACATGGACTGGCCTTCAAAAGGCTCAGGCTCACTCTGATGTGTGGGAGAGTAGTGCTACATCTGCCTGTGCGAGCTAAGTCAGGGCACCTCCTGCAAATAGTCAGTCGGGCCGCTTTGCCGTACCTTCCTCCACTTTCCACAGACACAAGAGAGAGAGAGAGAGACTGCAAGAGAGACTGCAGGCCTTGAGAGTTGAGTCCTCGCATTCATTGAGAGTGCATTAGCATTAGCAAATTGACATTAGCGGGTAGTACCTTAATCGTCTCTGGGGGTACCCCTGGATCTGGCGCCTTCTCAAGGTATGTGGTCAGGTCTTGGTCCACATGCTCAAACACCAGAGTCAGTTTGGTCTCTCGGTCAGTTCGGGACACAGTGCACACGTCAAAGAGCCTGGGGGGGGAATGAAAGCAGTAGCATTTCTCAGCTGTTTACACCATTTTGTGGAGACTAGTTAGTTTAAATGGATTCTGACACCATTTGAATTGGAAGTAAAAACACACTAAAGAAATAGTGTCATGAGTATGAAAGCATTATGAATTCAACATAAATGTATATATATTTATCGATGTGATGAACTTAAAATGCAAACAGACCAAAAAAAAACACACTATTGATGGATTGTTTTGACTTGCTAGTTCTAAAAAGAATCCTATGAGACTGTCTTCATCAAACGATCAAAATGTGATTGAAAAGACCATTTCATATCAATGCTCTGCAGCTTGCCTTAATTTCAATAATCATTTGATTTTGGTAATTCACTTTCACTATACAGGCAAAAAAGCCTCCACTGATGTTAGGTCACTCCACTGATGTTGTGTTAGGTCAGTGTCCGGACTACTTTGCGCTGACGGTTCGAAAGAATGCTCGCTATGCTTCAAATACTGAGGCTTTGTTGGCAAAATGAAAAGAGCCAACCAGTAACTGTGGCTTCAGCCCCCATGACTGATCATCATCTTGGCTACAGGACATCTCCCCCCCCTCTCCTTCATATCCTAGTTAACTTACACCTTTGCAGAGTATGTGAGGAATGCAACCATTTTTAACAACCCCAACAGCTTTAGCTCTCAGCAGCAGGCACAAGGAGTCTGAGTCAGCCCGCATGCTAGCGGGTTAATAGCATAATGTTTCAGGCATGAACTGATTTGCTCAATGTCCGACAATGAACATTGTTAAAGAAAGGTGTTGTCTGTTTTTACTAATCCTATTTGATGTTTTGTGTACAAATAGAATGGTATGAATATCTTTGTTAATCCATTATGTTAATCACGTCACCGTTTTCAACTGTATGCTCTTCTGCACAGTGTATTGCATTCCCCCAGATGGGTTTTTTCCAAGTTATCTACACCTACAAAGATGGTGGCCATCAACTAATTACAAGATATAGTGGGTCTTGTGGTTAAAAGCTATTTAGGGTCTTTTCAGACTAACAACCAGGAAATTCCCTCCTTTGAACCTTCAAACAACTTTTCGTAGCAACCCATGCAAAATATGTGATAGTGACCAGGGGTGAAACTACATCTAAAATCATCAGATAAAAGCAATCTATAATAAGTATCTAACTGAAATATTCTAATGTATCCATTTCTATTATGGGTAAAAGTTAGCAATGACACTCACCCAAACATCTTTATCAAAGAAATTATCAATCAAAAATGTTGTATCCATGAATGTTCATTGTGACCAACACTTGGACATATGTAATGCATAGTGTACAACATGACCTGTTCATGCTGTGCGTGCGTTTATACACATGTAATAAATGACTGACATTTTAAGCATGAAGCAGAGCAGAAGTTCAGCAAGTCACACAATGTGGGAGACACTGTGTGATCTGAAGAACTTCTCCATGTGAAGTGAGGTTTTAAATGATAAATCATCTTGGTTGTATCATGAAAAACTGTGGATCTCAGTTCAGGCTCAATTAGTTACACAAACCAAAAGCTAAATCCCCAGGTCTACAGAAAGACTCTTTCATGGTCAACCCACATTACTGGCAGTGACATCATGGACGGAGCTACCACTTGAAAACACAGGGTTAAAGAAAGAGAGAATAGAACCTCAAGGAACCAAATTGTTCCTGCACAATGGAGCCTCCATAAAACATATGGAATGAATAATGTTCTCATTAGAAACATCCAAGGGTTGCCTGTAGTAACATTAGGCTGGCCCAAAGCGCACAGCACTTAAGGATCAGTGGGCCTCCATGCTGGTTAACATTAGGGAACAGAGGCTCCATTTAGTGTAGATTACAACTTCCTTCTTTGGTAACACCAGGGCTGGCGTCAAGGGGAGTGGGATGGGGGGTTGGTGGGGTGTATTGGGTGCTGTCCGTTCAGATAAAATTTTGTCCCCTTGGTTTTTTCTTGGTAAAATTGTGAAAATGCGCATTATCTTGGTTCCATTTGATTGTATTTGTATAAGGAGAATGTAGCCTATTGAAACCATTAGTTGACCTCTCTCTGAACTTGTTTGGTATAACATAACAGTAAATGCAAACAAATTTGAGCAAGGTCATTTGTGTCAAATTCTATGTTTTCAGTTTGGTCTGGTGCGTCATCCATCGCCAATTTCCCAATCAGAAGCATTCCGATATGCCTATCTAAGTTGCCTTTAGGTTTCCACAAGCAAGCTTCTACAGAGGCAAACATGAGAATTCAAATTTGGCAACTTTGCCTGAACTGTAACCATTTATCTTAGGATGGGGAAGTGGCCTTTTGTTTTGGGATATCACTAACAGTTACCTGTGCACTTAGCTAATGCTGCTAGAGATGATAGAGAGAAAATCAATGTGCTACTTTGCAGAAGCAAAGCAAAGTTTTTCTAAAGAAACTGTTTTTTTTTTTTTTTTCAATTAAAAATTCTAAATAATTGCACAAGCTGGTTTACAAACAAGACATCACTACCAAATCTCTCATCAACTTACACTGTGGGGCTGCAGCTTGCAGCTTGACTATCAGCAGGCCTACATGTCTAAGCACACCGATACTTTAGAAGAACACCTCGAACACCAATATAATGTAAGACTGAAATCTTCAAATATACCAGTATAGGGCATGCATAGGTTTTATTGATATTTTGAATAATGGTGGAATGGTGCAGCACGGCCCAAATGTGTCATAGCTTCTTATGACAACCTTGTGTGTTCTGAAGATGTTAAATAACATTCCAAATAGTAGATGCATCATATCACTAAAAAATGAAATATTTTCACCCAGCAACCTTCCATAGCCTAATATTTTGATTTAGACCACAATTCCTGTGCTAAACATTGGTGATGAGTTTTACATAGCTCCTTTGACACTAGGAATGTTTACATTTCAAAATGTACTGAAACACTGGAAAATGTAAGAATTTCAAACCCATATATGCAAAAATTATCTCTTTTTTTACTCTGGTAAACAACTACAAATAGAAATGAAAACCAAGTTTAGGATATGCTTGAACTACAGATCATTTAGTCAATTGGTCAATGAAAATCAAAACTCCTGTCCCAAGTTGACATTGACCAAGAAATAAATATTATGTGTACAATCAGTTGCTTTTCAGTTAATGGCCATCCATCTCCCATTTACGTCCAGCAGCAAGGTTGGACCTTGGGCAGGGTCACTGTATGACGCACACTTACAGACTGAATGAAAGTGCTCTCACTTATCCCTCAGAATTAATCATGTGCAGTCTGCAGCATCTCACTGCTCAAAAGCAACAGGTCAGTCGTTTTGATTTTGAACTCACTGAAAATGTATTATGACACAGACAGAGCTCCCATACGTAAGGAGATAACCATGTATGTGCCATAATCACCACAACTGATCTGTAATGAATCACATTTGGCTGATATAGAATTTCTGGTTGTGATCTCTGCATTCTGTAGGAAGCACTCGTGTACTACTCAGCTGCAGAAGTTCACTGGGTTCACTTGGTGCATTGTGCTTTGACAGGGCAACTGTAAAGCCATTGCTGATTGGTTCTCTCCATCCAGTGATGATGATGTTGGTGGGGGGGGTGTTGTCTGGTCCTTCACGTTATTGAAAAATGACCCAGACAGGTCTCCCCTAACCACCCCCACCCCTAATAAAATATCTTTCTATTGTGGGAATCAACCTACAGTACTCTCGACATCTTGGATATAACATGGTGTGTGTCAACAGGCTACTTATATAGTCTATACAGTATATGTGCAATGACATAACATGTGAGTATAATTATACCAACCCTTTTAAGAGGAAAATTAGGGAAAATGTTTGATGGTAAGAGATTCATGCCTCATGGCTCGGCAAAATCCCCTCCGACACTGAGTTCAACTGAGGCTAAGACAGCACAGGAAATACATAAATCACTCTGGGGAAAGCACAATTTAAGGATCCACTCATATCCAAAACGCCAGCACAGTAATACACAGTCATATACAAACTCTGATACCATCACCTATCTCCCACAAACATTACGAGGGCACCCCCACCTTACCTGACAACGTTGGGGTGCTCAAAGGACTCCAGTTGCCTCAGCACTGCCACCTCGCGAATGGTGGAAAGAGGCATCCCTTCTTCCTCTGTTTGTACCCTCACTCGTTTTAGGGCGACAAAGCGACCCCCATTATTCAGATCCCGAGCCTTGTATACCTTTCCATAAGCACCTTCACCTATCTCGGCAACAGGCTCATAGGACTGGGCGACTATTTCTTTGTCCATCTTAAAAACGTTTAGCTCCTCAGTTCAATACAGCCTGCTGCGGGGAATCCCGACGAAGATTCTTTACAGGGGCATCATTGGGAAAACGGCGCTGGCACGTGTAGGCTACAGCCTGTATGAAGCAAGCACAAAGGAAGCAGAGGTAAACACAAATATAACAGGATTTATCACAAATCGTCGCACATCAGAAGAACTTTAAGCGGTTGTTTACCCTCTCTGGGCATTGCTAACCTCGATTTTGCCTTCTTCCACTCCCACTTTTTTTTAAAAAATTACCCATGTCCTGTTTCCCCATAAAACATCTGGAGTCACATGGCAAAATATAAATATCTATTCATGTTCAAATAATCACTATTACAACTAAACTATTAAACTATTAAATAAAACATTTACTGGTCATGGAAGCACATTGTAAACAAAAAAAAACTTTACAACTGAAATAAAGAAATAAATAAACATGATATCACCGCATTTTATAACATACCTAGTCTGTTGGTTAACATTAGCTCCGGTGCGTTCAACTCTCATTTTGGGTTAAATACTGTCCAGAGCACGTGGCTGCCCAGTGATTTCATTGTTTAAACTTTTCATATCACTGAATTGTCAGTCGAAACCACATGTGCGGTAACGCAGTATACAGCGTGTGTCATTTAAAAATGCATTTTATTAAGTGCAACACGGGTAAATAAGACTGTTTGAACAACTTTGTCCAAGGTAGAGCCATATCCTAAACCTTCAAAGACTTCCACACAAAAATCCTAGTTCACAAAAGTTATTCTAGGGACATGCACGTGCATATAATGCAACAAAGCCACTGCAATTCACCCTAGCACCAAATAAACTTTTACCTTTTGAAATTCAGTTAAAATTCTGCAATGACTTGTTGCGTCCTCTGGATCTGGCGATGAGAAACCGGTGTCTTCGCTAGCCGATGTTTGCAAACACGGCACAGATCTCTCACTGTCTGTCTTCAGGGCCACACAGGTAGAGACATGGTGCACGCATGAGCCCCCATCCTCCAGCGGTACCACCACTGCAACTCAAATAGATCAGCTACCAAGAGAGAGAGGGAGGGGGGTTCGTTTTCCTCGCGCAAATCTGTGTGCGCAGCTTATGCAGTGCGTTTTTGTTTTTTTTTTTTGGCTTTTTTTTTCAAGGGATCACTGTATGAAGCTGAATATATTCTTCGCGTTACTGTGTCTGTGCTCCCCCATTATGGTTTTCCCATCAATCCCAGAATATGCAATGCTTGTCTGTGAGCTCCGTCTTCTCTACGCTTTCCCACGCTGGCTCAATGTGCCTTGACCCCCTTCAGAGAGGTTTGACACAGGGCAGGAACATTTCCGCATTCCTCATGACTACAAAGGCTAAACCGCCTCCTTTTGCTTTGCTGCCTCCTGGTTCTTTACCATTCATAGTTTTAGGTTTTTGTTGAAGTGTCAAAAACAGGATCGTCACAGGTTTTAAAATATGTTTGAGTGCAGAAAAGTTTATTGGGTACCAGCTGACTTATGGGCACTGGAAGGGGTTTGTTCTAACCATGCAACGAGTAACGATTGTTAAAGCGTGTTTACCTGAAGTCCAGGTTCAAGGCTTCACTGACAATGATTTAATGTCAGATAGGATTTTATGCTTTGTTTGTTCTTAAGTCATTGAAAAACGTTAATTGGATCAATAAGTCGATTCTTTACAAATGGCGTAGGCATGCATTTCCAGTGCAGCGTGTCAACTACATTTCATTCTATACTTCTAAGTTAACTGAAAAAAATGTCTTTTGAACTGTGCATAGGGTAGTCCTCATAGTTATAGCCTAGCTATATAATTATATAAAATAAAGATGCTCTTTAGCCTGTTTGTCACATTAAACATTATTATAGCCTATGCAGAGATCCTCAATGGTAAAAAGTGTCAATATCTGTGAAAAGTAGCAAATGTTAAAAAGTTAAATGGCATACATATTTGTAATCGAGATGCATATGTGTTTAAAGAAAAAAATTAATTAGCATATTTTGCTGCAGAATTGAAAAAGTGCAAAATAGAGCACACAAATATAATCATTTAAAAATAATCATAAAATCAATTTTTTATTATCATGTAATTGGAATATCAAAGAAAGTTTTCAATCAGAAAGTCGACATCACTTATATTGAGACATTAAGTTTTTATTTGTTTATTTTCTTGTTCATGTGATGTGATTTCTGTAAACTTTTGTTAATGTTTGAATTACAATTGAATTGAATAAAATGCAGTGAATAATCAGGAAAACAATATGTTGTGCCTGCCATATTTAAATCTGATAATATAATTAAAATCTGATAAAACTGTAAAATCTGTTAAAAATAAAATATTTTTATACAAAAACTGAAAATATTTAGTAAATATATTAAAAGGTTTCTGTGAAAACACTGAACTGTGTGCAAGTGTTTAGTCCTCCACATCATTTTTATAAACAAAGTTCAGAACTTTTGTCAGTAACATGACAAAGCTTGCCTTCAAATTATCTTCATCAGACGTCTATTAGAGCCATTTCTCCATGCCCCATTACCATAGCTTTATGTGGAGGAGCGCTGTGAAAGAGAGGGCAGAACATTAGGATAAGAATATTTCAATTGATGCTTCCTAAACAAAATTATCCCAAAGGGGGCCATCGCAAAGTGCTTTGCATAAATGTAATTTTATGGTTGGGAGGTGCATAGAAACACAAGAGAATTGCTACCAATGAGAACAGCACAGAAAGATGGTGGTGGTGGGGGGTGTGAAGTAGAAATGAGTTTTGAAGTCTGTGTGGCAGTACAGTCCCCGTTCCCTGTACCTTCCCCTCCCCCCTTCTCACCAACCCCGAAATTCAACATTAGCATCACAAAGCATGCAGCATAGACAATGTGCTCCCAACCAATAACTGTAACCTTCTTCCTTTACACATCATTATTGTTCACTTCAAATGAGCGCTGATAGCCATTAGCTGGGCTGACAACATTAGTATGCAAACTTTATATTTGGAGTTTTCCAGAAAACAACCCAATTAAAATCAGTTCAGTGCGAAGTATGCGACTCCCCCTTCCCCCCACCTTTAACACAAAAACAAACACACACAGTCAGAGTAGAGGTGACATGTCATCCCAAGACATGGTAAACTGTTGTGTTATGACAACAAAATGACTTGCATGACTGAAATGATGGAAGGATTACGAAAAGACATGTCCTTGATGAGTCCTTGATGAAGGCAAATCCTTGATGAGATACACATGGCATGATGAGCTGAGCGTCTTTCATAATCTTGTATATACTGTACGTAATGAGGTTTTTCTCTGTTATGAAATGCCCTACAACAGGTATGATAATTGCCACTCAAACGACATGTAAACTTGGCAAAGGAAGACCATTTAAAAAGAGCAAACATCCTGCTTGTGCTGAGTTTGGTGTCTCTGTGTTTTGGTCTTGGTTAGAGATGAAAGGGAATTGTTTTGTGGTTAGGTTAATTATCACCTTATTGAAGTATTTAAAATACCCAAAGACACTAGCCTGCCCCCAGAGATTTCCTACAGGAACGTGTAAGTAATCAGAATGCTCTCATAATGAGTAACAAGTCGACTGCTGTAATAATTGGAGAGATAGACTTGTTTGTGAGTTCTCCCTTCTTGTGCGATGATTCGGTTCCCCTTCCCCTCTAAGCTGACATTATCCTGAATGAGGCAAAATGACAGTTTTTGATAAGCCCCGACTAGACAGAAGGATATGGAAAGGCCGTGCCGTGCATTTGTGCCTTGATAAAGCTGTGCCCCATCAATCCGTGTCTGCCAAGCGGATAAAGTGATATCAGCGAGCGAACCATTTGCCCCAGCCTCTAAGATAACAGGCGGACCAGCCACCCACTCCAGCACCACTACTACCACCCCCGCCCCCACACCCCCACCACCTCTCTCATCCCAGCGCTCAATGGGGAAGTTCCAAATGACTGTGTCTTTCATGTGCTACAGCCATCAGGAGATGGCCTGCCCCCACCACCACCACCTCCGTGACATTCGATCCCCGAGCGCAGGTCCCTGGTCTCCTCTCCGCCACATGTCGGCTCATCTGCGGGATCTGCCGAGCTGATTAGATGTCGGCCACTCCGCAGGCGTGCGGACAGAAAAAAGGTCAGGCACAGATACAGTGTCTGTTGCTCGCAAGCCCACCCCTCACTCCCCATCCCCAATTCCCTCTCACACACACACACACACACACACACACACACACACACACACACACACACACACCTCCGTCACCATCACCATCACCTCTATCCACTCTGTTGAGGTGATTGTAGGCAGCTGGACGGATACTTGAGAGCACAAAGTGGCTCAGTGCAGCAGATGGTAATGGCTGATGCCCGTAACACCCCCCCCCACACACACACACTCACACACTCACACTTACACACAAGTCCAGTCCGCGGGGAATAGACACCTAACCTCTCCCAGTAGTGCTAAGATGAAGGGGGGGCCAGGTGACTCACCTGTTCGTTCTTTTACCTCTCCTCCCAACCCAACCCAACCCCACCCCTCTCCTCTCCTCGTTAGGCCAGATTGCATCCCAGGTCAGTCGACCCCTGTCCCCCCCAGCCACCCCCTCCACCCCCAGCTGCCCCAGACTGAGAGACTGGTAGCCCTCATTGGTTCGGCTCCTCAGATCCCCTTTCACACCTGTAGACCAGCAGTGCCGGCAACAAAGCACTGCCCTTTTGTCTCCACCACCTACGCATGGGTGTGCCTTCTCACTCACCCACTCTCACTCTCTCTCTCCCCCCCTCCCTCCCTCCCTCCCTCTCTCTCTCCCTCTCTCTCTGTCCTTCAGTCTCTCTCTAGCTCTCTTTCTCTTTCCCTCTCTGTAACTATTGCTTTAGTGTTCAGAGTGCTTATAGCCAAGGTAATCAAAGAAGAATTGCAATGGCAGTCCGATCCCAACCAATCCCAATAAACTCAAGTCAAACAGGAATAATGTCCCTCAAGGAAGGCTTAAGGAGCCAGTGCTCTTTGCACTCAAACCAATTCTTTGGGGGGAGACTCTTTATTTATTGATCTGTTTATTCTCAGTGATGATGGTATGCAGTGAGTTACACTGTAAAGGTAACACTGTATTTGACCATCTGCCCATCCTTTAGTGCCAAACAGCTGTGATTTAAAACTATCAGACATGATGGAGCCCATTGGAAAAGCACAAGAGGGTCTGTGTGTCAGGAGCAGTAGTCCACATCCGCTGAGAATGTCGGCATTTAAATGGAACATCAAACTAGTAGACAATGCTAGGTTGTTTTCAGGGCTGGCAGCCTTTCTCTCTTTCTCACTCTCTCTCTCCCCTAGTATCTCGTTCTCTGTCTGTCTGTCTGTCTCTCTCTCAGTATCTCTTTCTCTGTCTGTTTGTCTGTCTGTCTGTCTCTCTCTCTGTATCTCTGTATCTCTGTAACTCTCCTTCTCTCTGTCCTTGTCTGTCATCTATACGTCTTTCTGTTTGTGTGTGTGTGTCTCTCTCTTTCTCTCTCTCTTTCTGTCTGTCTGTCTGTCTCATTCTCTCTCTTTTCTTCCCTTGCTCTGGTCCTCAGCACAGGCAGCGAGTAAAGCCTCCCCCAGTGCAGGCCCCCTAAGACAAGACTCTTTCTGTTGGCATTTCCATGGAAACCGAGCAACTAACTTGAGGAGGGACATAAAAAACCTGCTCTTTGAAGAAAGGAGGAACACCTGCCACCTCTGCAGATGGAGACCCCAGCACACACTCACTCACACTCACTGTGTGACATGAACATACTCACTCTCTCAACACACACACACACAGACACACACACACACACACGTTCTCTTATGGTCATATGTTCAGTAACTTGTCTCTCATGACTGGATTTCTCTTTACTCTCTACCTTGCGTACACTGAGTCATCATTTGTTCTTTTCTAAGTAAATAATGAAAAATGATAACAAAAGGTTTCAACATTTAAAATAATTTTTAATCTGTAAAAATAATTCAGGTCATTGTAATGGGTGTTTAGGTTTTCCCACCAAGACACTTTCCTGTTCCTGCACAAAGCTGAAAACTATTTTATTAAATATTTAATGTGGTGTCTTCATTTGATTATGTAGTGAATTGAATGTGTTTGATCCAGAAAAAGAAGTTAATTTTCTGTTAATTAGAGCTATATCCTCCTCCTGTTTTCCCAGTCTTGGCAAAGCTGTGGTAAACCCCCGTATGGCACCATATGGGGCATTAGAAATGAGCGTATCCAGTATCGAGTGGAAGAGGATTAATGTATCAAATTTATGAAATTTTCGGTTGGCTCCCCATAACTGTCACTGTTTAAAACACTGTTCCAGGACACCTCCCCCTTCCCTCCTCCTCCTCCTCCTCCTCTTCCTTCTCCTCCTCCTCCTTTCTTATGTCTCTCCCTTATACCAACCCCCAGTATCCTTCCCTCTCTTGTTTCCCTCCTTCTGTCTTTCTCTCTCTGTCTCTTTTTATCTTCCTCCCAATGTCTTCTCATCTGTTTTGAGGAGCTGTCAGCCAAGGGAGAGCCACCAAGGGGTCATCACCTCTCTTGCTGGGACTGAACTCCACTGCCCACTACTACATGCTGCCTTGCGACTCTCTCTCTTTCTCTCTCTCTCTCTCCCTCCCTCTCTCTCTCTCTCTCTCTCTGACTGCCTTGCTCACTGGTTGCAGCAGCCGCTGCTTCTGTTGTTGTTGCTGGGCCCATGGAAAGTCCCCAAACTGTCCGGCCGCCCTGCCTCTGCCCGATGCGTTCATTAACAGCATTAATGAATAACTGAGAGCACATTGTCCAGCTCCAGCTGTCTGACGCTTATCCGGCCCCCTGACTGCCCCCAGTGGCTCAACCCCCTCTCTCTCTCTCTCTCTCTCTCTCTCTCTGTCTCTCTGTATGTGTGTGTGTGTGTGTGCATGGCCATGGCTCCCATTTGTGCACGTTAAGTGGCAGCTGCTCCTGCATTCATGTTAAAATGAACCACTCTCCATGCGGGTGGTGGAGGAGTCTGGGGGTGGGGGTGGGGTGGGGGGTTCAGAGGAGGGAGAGGAGGGGGGTGAAAGCATCATTAATTACCCCACCGACTGCCTCCACCTCACTAATCACACATAATAATGCTGAAGGGGAGGAAAAGCTTTTTATTTTAAACTTTGCATGAATGGATATCTTATTGTACTTATTAATACAAATGTTCATATAGTCATTTGAAGGTCATATGAATCAACAAGAAGGTTTCTAAAGTGTTAACAAAGCATTTTTGCATCTTTTGCATCTTTTCTTTTTTGCATCTCTTCTTTAGACTCTGGAGTTTGTTTTGTTTTTATGATATGGCAACCAAGCCACTTTCACTTTCTCCCACGGTTTCTTCCAAGGTTCCATAGATAAACTTTACTTGACTCATATCAACCAACACCGGCTAAATAGTAGCCATAAACGCCCACAGGTGCTGTATTTTGGTTTATAGTCTCACGAAATGAATTGAGATGACAGTCTATCTTTACAAGTCAGGAGATAGCACTTTGTTTAAAGTTTCCCGACGGTTTCAGATTTCGCTGTCTATACGACCCATTCATTCAGAGAGTTTTCATTGAGGTCTAGCCGTCACTGTGCACATGGTTTCAGTGAAGATCTCAGTATGACTGTCTTTCTCCATCATCTCAACTGAACCACATGCACCTGGATTCAAATCAAAGGAAGGCCTGGGGCCGTCTCACACACACACATGCACACACGCACGCACACACACACACACACACACACACACACACACCCCGATATATCCACGCTTGCAGAACATGTGTTCGTCGAGTGCGGGGACAGACGCACAGATCCTGCACACCTTTTTTGGCAGTCGGACAGCAAAAGCAACTGACAGTTCGAAGCATGCGTCTGTGTATGCGTCTGCTAACTGTATATGTCTATAAAGTGCATCGGCACGGCTGTACATCTGCAGAGACAAAGGCAGCCTCATCTGGCTTTTCTTATAGCTTAAACAGTCTGGTGACAGACGGACTTATCGGAGCCAAAAGACATTGAGCTGGTTGAGTCTGGAGCCTAATGCAGTAGTCTGTATAGTGTGCTGCATATTTTGGAGAGGGGGCTGGGGGTGGTAGCTGTTGGGAGAAAAAAAAAAAAACCTTCCTTTAGATTACATCATCCCCCCATGTCTGTTCAGCACTCAAACACACACACACACACACACTCACACACACACACACACACTCACACACACACACACATTTCTTTTAGTCGGGTTGGCCTATGGGGGAGGAGACAAGAGGGTGGTGCCACGTGAGGGGGAACCAGGACTCACAGGGAAACGGTTTGAGGGTGTGTGTGTGTGTGTGTGTGTGTGTGTGTGTGTGTGTGTCTGTGCATGCGCATGTGTCTGTGAATGGGTGTGTGCATGTACATATTTGTGTTTTCTCTGTTTGTGTGGGAGCCTGTATATGTGTGTGTTCCCTCATGTGGTGCGCGTGTGCATGTGGGCGTGCACTTGGCCTTGGTGTGTGTGTTTGTGTGTGTGTGTGTGGTGATGTGTGGCAGTGGGGTGTTGGTGTGGTAAGCATGACTGAGCATGAGAGTGTGTATATGTGTGTGTGTGTGTGTGTGTGTGTGCGCGCGGGCACGTGTGCACATGTGCGTGTCTGAAGCACTAAAATATGTCCCAGTCATCCAAATGCACTTGCCATAGCAAAAAATGTTTTATTATCGTCAAAAAAACATTCACCAGTTGGCCAGGGCTGAGAACCAGGGCTTGAGGACCTGTTCTCCCTCACACCTCTGGAACATGACCTCATCGCCGGTGCTAACAATGGGTTCTTATGTGGCCGTGCTTCAGACCCTGTTTGGATGGCCTGTTTGGAGGGATCTGCCAACATCCACACGACAGCAGCATCTACATTACTGACTTTTTCGCATCTACGGTTTTAAGCTATGATTCAGGGCATTGCTTTGTGGGGGAGCTTTAGTTTAATCCAGTTCAAGGAAAGGGTGGATATTCTAGGAAAAGTATGCTGACATATAAATTCTGGCATTTTCATTTCTGTATTTACTCATTGTTTAGCTAGCACTGAATTGAGCTTTGGTGTTGGTTGCTGATCTAGTTGAGCACCAAGTTTCTTTTGCCTTTGGCTTTTGTTGACATTGTCTCCGCGACGCAACAGGTAACCAAGGTGGGCGTGCAGAACAAACACACACATTGCAAACATGTTTGGATAGGGGCTCCCAGGAGGCGGTTTGGATATGGACGCAGGGCAGCCCCAGTCGGGGGAGAGGCAAAGGTAGAGGAAGAGACACCTGAAGAACCACGGCAGGGCTCAGTTGTGTCGACAAGCAACGGTCACACGGCAGGACCCTCTTGGCTTCCACACATGCGGGTCCTTTGCTGGCCACGCTGTGTCAATCCACTGTCTGTCGCAGCAGGGAGGGGAGCTTCGAGCCAAGCTGAGCTGACATCAACAAATTGCTCACAGACAAAATATTGTGTACTGCCCTCCACCTAGTCTCTCTTTCCCTCCCTATCTCTCTCCTTCTCTCCCCGTCTCTCTCTGTCTCTCTCTCTGGGTCCAAGTCCATATTGTCTCCAAGAGGGGTTTGTTTTCATGTAATGAAGATCGCAAAGGTCTACGTGGAATGTATGAACAATAAATGCAATCCATGACTTCTCCAGGTTAAGTATGAAACTTGAATGTGTGACTGTACTCTCTGGGTACCTACTACCCAGACAGAGAGAGACAGAGAATGAGATGTGAGGCTGGCTGGAGAGGTAGCATGGGACTGGAAGCTAGAGAGAGTCAGGGAGAGGAGAATTTGACATCCTTGATTTCCTGTCATTGGCAGTCACATGCCTAGTGCGTGGGCGAGATAGTCGAGCGAAAGTGGAATGCGTTAAAGGGGCGAGGCAGAACTGAACACACATACACACACACACACACACACACACATACACACACACACAGACACACATATACACCAAACCCTGTACTTATCACAGTTCTGCTCTGACTGTTGCAGCCACCGAGAAGTGAAGAATGCTGAAGCATTCTCACGCTCAGACGTGCAAACATTTGCCAGACCTAACCATCTGACTTGACCTTTCTCATAACGAGGGCAATGAGCCTTTTAAATGCACAGAGAGAATGAGTGAGAGAGAAAGAAGAAGGAGAAGGTAAAGAACAGAAAAGAGAAAGGAAAGAGAGCATGAAGACGTAATGCTGACTGTTGCTTCCTAAACAACAGGGAATTGAGAAGGGAGGTGCAAAGAAAAAAACAACACAACCGCTGCTTGCTAACAATTGTGCTGTCCTGTTTCTGCAAGCCACAGTTAAGCGTTTCCCACTCATATAAATCATTAGTGGGATGAATGAAAGTATCCCGACCAATCAGATTGCTGGGAGAGGACGCAGACGGACCCGCCCCCTTCCTCTTTCGCCTAGAGACTGCCTAACTGCTAGATGCCCTCTATACAGTGTGCTTCCTTCTCCTTCTCTTAGCTTGTGTGTGTGCATGTGTGTGTGTGTGTGTTTGTGTGTGTCTGGTGTGTGCGTTTCCCTCTCCTCCTGTCTGATTTTTTTCCTCATCTTTCATTCCTTCACTTCCTCTCTCTCTCTCTCTCTCTCTCTCTTTCTCTCTCGGTGTGTATGTTTTCACTTTGTTCAAACCCCTCAGTAGGAAGCCTCTGTGTGGGATCTCGTGAACAGACCTCAGCGGCAGGACAACCTATCTCACAGAAAGCCTCTTCCTCTTTTTTTTTGTCTCTCTATCTCTCTTTCTCTCTCACTCTCTCCTTAAGTGAGAGAAGTCAACAGAGAAACAGTCAAGAAAGAGTCATTTCCTCATCTCATGACCCCCAGCACCCCCCCCCCCCCAACACACACACACACTATCCCTACCCTCCTTACCCTGTATCTGGTGAACATCATTACCACCACCACAGTGAGAACTACAGGCCTTTCATTCCGCTATAGTTCCTCAGTGACAGACACTAGGTAACAACGTTAAAGCAACGTATAAAACAACATTAAAGCAATGCAGTGTTTACCTTAAACTAACAGACTCATAGTCATTTACATAATACACTGAGTTGTAATGCGGATTACAAATAATAAAAAAACTATAAGGTATGCACTCTACAACCTTGGTTTATAGTGCAGGAAACCATGATACTTTTTGTCACTTTTTTGATATACTGCATACAGCTTTTCCAGTGTGCTGCACCGTCAGATAGATGGGACCTTGCATGCTGAAAACAATATGCCAAAGGGCTACCTAGTACACTGACAACAAGGAAATAATTTTTTCAAGGGAATTCTTACAAGGGAACAATTCTCACATTGTGTTGTTTTCAAAGGACCAAGTTAGGACCAAGTCTGCACAGCGAAGTGAATCCTCCCTCATTAGGAAGTATTTCATGCACACTGAGATGGACTCAAACCCCATGTTTCAGGTTTGGGGAAAGGCTGGGAGCAAAACACGTGTGAGAAGAATTATCTTGAAGTCACACATGCTGGTGAAGAATTGGCCGCTGTCTGATTGTGTGTGTGTCTTTTTGTGTGTCTGAGTGTATTAGTTGATGGTGGTGGTGGGGACATGGAGGGGTGGTTTGGCTTTGCTGCTTTGGCCAAGAAAGAAATACTTACTATTACCACAAGTCTGAGGTCTCTCCAACAAAGTATTACCTACATAGGGAGTGCTATCCGGCCAAGCCTATTCCAGATGAGGTACACTGCTGTCACAAGGGGGTGCCATTGATGTGGGATTGTGGAACCGCGGTTCTGCTGAGCGGTGCCTGCTGCAGCCCAAGGCCCTGGAGCAGTTAGTGGAGCAAGCAATGGGAAAGAGGCTAAAGATGGAAAATGTGACACAAAGCATCATGGGAAAAAAACAGCAGCCAGAGGTATAGTAATAAATAGTCACCGCTGCAAGCACAGGAGTCACCAGTAGCTTACTGTCCGTTACAAAGTGTTTCATTTTAGTGGTGGCTTTGCGTCATTCTAAAAACCAACCCACTGGAAATCCTCCTATAACACTGTATATCTTACTCAATACACACACACACACACACACACACACACACTTCACACCTGTTGGGTGGTTTAGGTGTGGTTAAAGGCATGCATGCCATATAATAGACTTCCTATAAGCCTTTCATCATATATGATTTCACCTAAAGGTTACGCAAAGCTGCTTTTAAAAAGCAGTAAAGGTCCTACATGTGCTCTACTGCTCCTTGCCCTGTGTTTTCAGAAAAAAAGAACACCTTGGCCCTGATGCTGCAAACACCTTGCTAGACCTGTTGAGCTACAAGACCCCCTCATAGCTTCCAGCTCGCCAACCGTGCCTAATTAGTCCACAAGTAGCTGAGCTAAGGGGTGCGGTGTGTGTGTGTGTGTGTGTGTGACATGTGTGTGTCTGTATGTGTGTGTGTGTGTGTGTATACAGAGCTGTGCAGTGGATTTGAGAACGCTGACTAAGCCCCAGGGTGCTGCTGATTGAGTGTGTGCGTGTGTGTGTTGAGTCCGTATGCCATGGCCCGGCTCCAGGCCGAGATGAGCTGTGCTGAGCTGTGCTGTGTGTTGCGTTGGCTCCAGCCTGGTCTTTCCAGCCTGCTCAATGTCAGCAAAAGCAGCAGCAGAGCCTCTCACTCACCATGTTAATACACACAAACACACACAAACACACACACACACACACACACACACACACACACTTCACCCCTATGAAACCCTCCTGCTTCTCAACGCAGCTCAGCCAATGAAGTGTCATAGCACGTGGCAGACAACAACATTCGGGAGTCTTAAAATAATCCCAAGTGTGTGCATTCACACACACGCACGCACACACATACACACACACGCACACACACACACAGACACGCACATACACAACAGACACACACAATGACGTACCACACAGCACACACATAGACACAAAGACCAGCATACACTTACTTGTTTTTTTACCACAGACACGTGAATTATAGATATATATAAGGCAGTGCAAAATCATCATGTAATCTACTGTAAATAGATGCCAGTCATGTATGCACATGCAGTATAGTGGAGATTTACAGCTGACATACATTTCCCATAGACTATACAATGACATAGGCATTAGCGGAACGAAAATTTTCCAAATATAGTGATGGAAGGTCGCCATCTCCTGGTAGAAATTAGACTGCACCACAGAGGGGATACAGGAACTTCCAGAAAATTATTGTTCATAGTCATCAGTCAAACCAAATTTGGGTCTTATCAGTTTAGATAGCAGAAAATGGAGAAACCTGCATTTAGTTGAATTCTTGTGCACAAAATACAGGTATGCTGGAATAGACATCTGTTTATTTGTTCATCTGACTGTAGATTCCTGTCCATTAACACAGTTCAAAAATACACTTTAAAAGTGCAAATATTGTGTAAAAAGTATGTTAATAATGTTGAATGATTTGATCACAATTCAGTAGACTATCCATTTGGAACAACTTACAATGAACTTGAATATAATGGAGTATTTTTGAATGCTATCTTTGTTCACAATCACATTTGTACTCTCAAAGTAATAAACAAAGTTGTAGTACTCTTTGTGTAAATATTTGATGTGCTGATAAAATGCAAAATGTATTGTAATGCAACTTATTGATTGATATTAAAGGTCACTGAAAGATTACTGAAAATGCCCTGGAGTAATATTAATTAATTTGTACTTCAGTATACAATAAATGCACTATTTTAGAGCAACTTAGTTGCATTTAAGGGTTTTTCTATCATGTTTAATTCAATCCAATTCAATAACACAAAGTGTTACCAGTACTTTAATGTATATAATGTATAATACTTTGGGACAATTTAGTTGCTTTAAAACAATTAAGGTATAGGAAACTTAAAATATTGTTTTAAAATCTGTTAATGAGCAAGTAAATATATGGAAGTGCAACTAATAGCATCTCAATTCTAAGACTATTCATCAAGTTAATTAATTAATTAAATAATAAGGTGTTAAGTATACATATTATAGTCATCTCTCAAAATGCACTTGTAACAAATGGATACTAGAAAGCATAGCTTTAGATTACCTGACAATGTACCTCTTGTGCTAATGTTAAAATATATCAATTTGAAAGGATCATTTTTATAAAGCCACTTTTCTAGATTACATCAAAGTTACTATGTGCAGCTACTTTAGCGTAAAACTTCCAAAAATTACCAGAAACAGCAACAGAATATGAGGTATTGGTCAACTGTATTGACATTTTGTCAAAAATTCCTGAACGCTGTATTGTACAGAGACACTGAAGTTAGCATGCAGATACACTCCCTTTGGCTCGGCTTTCTAATCACATTCAACAGTGTGTGGCAGCTGCATTACTGTAAGTACAATGTGAAGTGAGGACTCCACGAGCAGCTTTGAAATGCAACCTATTTAAAGTGCCTGATGCTAAAATGACATTACATGTTTCCAATGAAGTGTGTTCCTACAGAGTTCACAGAAGTTATAAAACAATGTTCCTTGTGCTCTCCTTGTCCCTCAATTCTGAATGACCAGGAAACCAGGCAAGAATTTTTGGTTAATTTATGAGCTTACTGTAATCATCGTTATGGCCAAATGACTCAAGACCTCTCTGGCTCCCCTTGTGGTTTCTTGGCAAACTTACAGCACTTGCAAAATGCCTTCCGTTGATCCTTGCCTAGACAAAACTAGACTAATTCACATGCAAGCCTTCACGAAATCGTGTTTATTACCTTGTCAATCCACATAACATTACTGGCTCCAATTCTCTCACATGTTAGAAGTCAGGGTCTGAAAGGGAAGCTATGTTGTTAAAAAAGTGCTGGTATGCCTTTAACTTACTGCCTTTAATTCTAAAACAAATGGCGTTTAGTTTTACATTACTGTGCCCTACAGAAGTGATGGTGGCTGCGTTCTTGCATTACCTGGCAAACAGTCAACTAGAGAAAATATTTTTATACATGGCAACATTTTAGAAAACAATAAGTCACTCCTGGCCGTGATTTATGATAAATTTACAGAGACTAAGGGGGTTTACTGTAAAGGCTTTCCGTTTTGCTTCCCTTATGCTCCCCTTCATTAAATCATCATAAACCACAGCAATGAGTAGCTTATTGCTTTAGTGTACTTTTCCCAGACTGGCTTAAATTGTACTTAATAAAAAGTACTTTTAATGATTTAATGATTGACATGTAATGATTAATCATACTATAGTATACAATGAATGACATTATACAAATCATTTTCAGAAAGGAATAGACCCATATTGCCCTGAACTATATTATGTACAAAAGAAATTAAAGTGCTTAAAGTGCAATAAAGACATTTTGGTAACACTTTAGTTTAGCACACACATATTCACCATTAACTAGCTGTTTATTAACATGCAAATTGATAACATACTAGCCATTTATTAGTCATTACAATTTACTTACTAAAGACCTTATTCTAACCAAAATAGACCATTAACTAGGAATTTCTCCCATATAAATTCCTAATGACTGACTTAGTAAAGTAGTTGTTGTACATGAATTATGGTTACCCATTATCGGCACTTTCTACAGGGTCACCATTGAAAGCATCCTCACCAGCTGCATCACTGTGTTGGGTGGGAGCTGCACTGACTACAGCAGGGAAACTCTACAGTGCATAGTGAACACAGCTGGAAAGATCATTGTTGCCCCACTCCCCTGCCTGCTAGACTCATACAACACCCGCCTCATTCCAAAAAGTGACCATGATTGTGAGCGACGCCAGCCACCCAGCACACAGTCTATTTAGTCTCCTGCCCTCTGGAAGGAGATATAGGAGCATCTGCGCCCACTCCACCAGACTAGCAAACAGCTTTATCCACCAGGCTGCCAGGAAACTGAACTCTCTCCCTTCTCTCCCACCCCTTCCTTTCTGTCCCCTGTGGAGAAGCTTCTAGGAAAAACCCAAAGTAGCAGAGAAGTGTGTCTTGTTCAATCAAGTCTTTATTGCGTTCACCGAGAGAATGGTTATAACAGTAATAGTCCTCAAACCATTCTAACCACTCTAGTCTTACAGAGTCTTACTCTAGTCCTATCTTAAATACTCCTACTAGTAGATGATGTAGCTGGAACAGAGCCAATCCTACGCGAGACCTCAGTCTCTGTCCTTTTACGATGGTGCTCTAAACATGGTTTCAACACAGTTTTCAGAGAGGAGTCTACTGGCATGCACATAACTCTCTTGCTGGTGCTTACACTTTCTTCTTATAGTATAGCACTTTGCTGCCTGCTCTATTCTATTTCTGTATACACACATACATATATATATATTACTTGTTTCTACAAAATTCCCGACACCCCCATAAACTCTGGGCTCTGAAGTTGCTGCTGCTTTTGTTTTTGTATGCAGCATTTTTTGTTGCACATCTATTGCACAATTACAGTCTTGCACTACTGCTTACTTTTGAATAACTCTAGACTCTGAAGTTGCTGCTGGTTTTGTATACAGCATTTCTTTTTACACTATTACAACACATCTTTTTGCACAATTATATTTTTGCACATCATTCTGCACTATCACAACACATCATAAAGGTTTTTTTTGCTGCTTGGGTTTTCTCTTGTGATTTTCTTTAGTGTTAGGAAATGTCTTATGCGTTGCATCTAGTGAGAGTGAGAGTGATAGTGAGAAATGTACTTTCAATTCCTCTGTATGTATGGAGAAACTGACAATACAGCTGACTTGACTTGACTTGGTCTTAATATGCTTTGGTCAGTATAGGGCTTATAAGGCAGCAGTGCAACAGGAACAGTTATTCTCCTTCAATGACACTTAGAAAAGATTCATTGGATTCTATTCATTGGAACAACACATAAAGCTATAAGTGCTAATTGTGTCCAAATAAGTCTTAATTAACATCTTTTTGAGAATAACTATTCCTGAGAATAATTGCTCCTGTTGTACTACCATCTTAAAAATTCCTCACCGAGCAAAGCATATTGAGGTCATAATTAATAAATTCATAAATCATAAATCAAAAACAACTAAGTAATTTACTGTGAATAAGCAGTAATTAGCAGGTAATACTGGAGAAATTCTCAGTTAATGGTCTATTAGGGGTAGAATAAGGTCATGCAGAATAAGGTATTAATAAGTGATTTGTAATGACTAACAAATGGCTAGTTTGAGAATAATATGCATGTTAATAAAATACTTCAACTTCAAAAACTTCAAATTTCAAATATGTGTGTGAAATATAAAGTGTTACTGAAATTTCATTTAATAATAAAAAAAATGCTTTCATGTGGCACTTGTGCCAGCAATGCACACTGACTTTGATGATTTGGTGGTGATGAACTTTAATACTGTATCAGTGTTTTGCTTTCAGCTTTATATCAAGCACATCATTTGCATGCAAATTTAGAATATTAAAAGTAGGTTTCACAATTGAGTGACATCTTATTTGTTATTTATTTATTCACTTTTTCCTGAAAAGATGAAACAATGATAGTCATAAAAATGGAAAGACACACTTAAAATCTCCTCAAACCTTTACTCATGTACACTCAAACACACACACACACACACACACACACACACACACACACACACACACACACACACACACACACACACACACACACACACATCTCAAAGTCAGCTACACTATGCAGTGTTTACACAAGTGTTTACACAAGCATGATTTTCATTCGTTTTAGATGAATTAGGAAAGCCCTAAATGTAGCATGTTTTCTTGCTGATGAAAAGGGTGAATGCTACATTTAGCTAGCCTACTTTAAAACCCTTCTGTTTACAATACTGTGGCTCTAGCTATCCAAAGAAACATAAGTAGCATACTGTCTAAATGAACTATATTTCTACTGTAGTGGGAAGTGAAAAACTGTAGCATAAACAGCTTCCATTCTGAGCACTCATGGTTTCTAATGTAAGGGAACTAGCAGTGGACCATATGAAAGCACTTGCTATTCACACAAGTCTACATCAGAAAAACATGGCAAAGGTAATGAGAATAATGCCATCATTAACTGGTTGTATGAAGTCCACTTCAGAACAAGTGAAATCGGTTTTGTTCCCATCTTCAGTTTTGGTTATCCTTCAATTTTGATCATTTTCCCCTTTTTAAAACTGTTTCCAGTGCTTGACTGATACTACTTATTGTACCTCCAGACTCTCTTTGGAAATAAATGTGTGTGTGTGCGTGTGTGTGTGTGTGTGTGTCTGTCTGTCTGTCTGTGTGTTTCGGGGAGGTTGGTTGGAGTCACACAATGCCTTGCTGACCTATGATCAGGATTACACATATGCTGTAGTATTTATTGATTAAGTGTGTCCATCTGAGAATAGATAAAACATGACATGATGATTTATTATTAGAAATGAAAGTGTAGTGGGATAATTTATGTATTTGTTTGTTCGACAAGGCCAATGGTAACATGCAATTATGCACTGGCGCCGGACACACCGAAAAAAGAAGGGAAAAAATAAGGATGAAGCAGGAAAGCAAGGAATAAAATACAGGTACATGTTTTGGTATCAAAGGTCTCCTGATTGGATAAACAGATTTTCTATGCAAGGATATCAGTGTTGAGAAAAGCAATGTTTCCCTTGCAGCGATGATGTAACACCTGCGTTTGTATACATTCCCAAAGATTAATCATTAATAGTCTTATGGGAAACTCATGTTATTTTTGAAAATCTGTTCTCTCTTCTTCTTTTTTCTTCTTACACCCGCAATTATCATCTACCATGTAAGCACAATCACAAGAGTTATTTTTAATCTATTTTACAATTGCCAGGAATGACCAGGAACAGGAAATAATGCCAGGAATCAAGTTCTTATGTTCCCATGATTGTTTGCAGATTGGTGATGCTCATAATTCATTGCTCAGATGTCTCCCATTTAAACTAAGTCTAGGTCATTTCTTGTCCCATAGAAGAAAACAACATAATACAAGTGTCCATCAAATAACATAAATTATTGATGAACATCCACAGTAGAAGTTCCTGTTTTATTTTTCAAAAACAGGAAGTTCCAAAGCATATATTGACAGAGGTCGGAGTACTGCTAGTGGGCAAGAGGTGAAAAGAGAAGGAGAGCATAACACCACGGTCTAGCTGCTTCAAAAATAAGGTGAGTATGCTGATGCTATTGACATTGATGTATCTTGCTAATTTGTTTTCTTAAATGTATTTTTTTTTTTTGTCGAAACTTGTCTTGTCTCGTCTTGTGATCAGCGATGTCATCGGAGATGATTTTACCGTAACGACAACCACATATAGTTTCAGTTACTTTTGTGAGTTGGGGTTGAAAGCTTAGAACCCAAACTTATATTTCAAACACTGGCAATAAGCATTTCAACCACTGGAGATAAGAACATGAGTAAACAAATCTACCTTGCCTAGCTCATAAATATGAGCTATAAATATGAATTTACAAAATTAAACCTGTTCTGCACATAACAAAATCTTACCTTTCTATATTCTATATTTCTATATTCAAAAAATTGTAGGCCTAGTTAAATGTTTAAGACACTAAAATGTACTCATAAAACTGTTCTAATTAAAGTTTCAATATCTGGATTGTACGGCAACTTACAAAACAAAACACAAAAACTGTGAAAGTCATTTAAGGTCTTCGCTTTCATTTCCCTTATTTGATGCAGATGTTGGCCCGTGCTGTGCTGGCTTCCTTCTGGGTAGGATTGGTCTCTGCCTCTGTCCTCTGCCCCAATTGGAATGTGTGCCCAGATAAGAACACCTGCTGCCTAACCCAGGGAGGATATGGCTGCTGCAGCTATCCCTCAGTGAGTTAATGAAGATTATGAATTCGAAGAGTGGGCAAATATTCCAAAATTGCCAAATTTTGTTTTGTGGTAAATGTAGATTGAATGAATAGTGTCAGAGAAGAACATAAAAGAGTAATTAAAAATGCCAACATACAGACCTATACAGAGGGATGTAGATATAGCATAGACTAACAGTACAAATGTTTGCAGATATACAAAACAAAAATAATGGAGCATTTTGCAATTAGTATTAGACAATGCATACGCTTCAAATGGCCTTGTTGATTCAAAATGTTTCTCATGACACAGCTCAATATGCTATCAGTTCTACTGCTAAATTTCCTTATAAGGGAAATTTGTGCTTGATTTGTGATGTGTGGATAACATAACTGTCAATTGTTCCCATTTCTTATTCCTGTTTCCCAGGCCGTCTGTTGCTCAGATGAACAGCACTGCTGTCCTGCTGGCTACCATTGTGGTGATCAGTCATGTGTGAAAGATGGCCTGCCTTGGTTCAGACTACCGTGGCATAGGAACACACCTGCTATGAAACCTAAAGTCATTCTCCCCCAGATCCTCTTTGGTGATTTTGACAATGAAGCCATTCAGAAGAAGGCCTCAGATGTGTCCGTGGTGTACTGTGATAACATCTATTACTGTCCTGATGGCACAACATGCTGCAGGGGCCCTTATGGTGCCTGGTCCTGCTGCAACCACCCAGTTGTGAGTGTCAATGAGAAGCAGTTTCTCATTTGATGTTTTATATTGATGTTGTGTCAGTAGCTTCAACTAGGTCTCAGAGCAGCACGTAGGAGTAAAACTCGTGAGCTAGTTGTCTAAAAAGCACGCAAAACCCTCCACTTCCCAGAGCCTTATTGACACTATTAGTACATTCTAACTGAATCAGCAACATCATGCTGTTATTCATTATCTTTCATTTTTGTTGCTGCAAGGTCCACAGATCTGCATAGCCTAGTGCATAGCCTGAATGGCTTGCGGAAATAACATGCATCTGTCTTTCATAATGACTTTTGTGGCCTACCACAAAAATTGTTTTGAAAATGAGACCAAAAATGATAGTCTGGTTAAAGGACACCTTGAATAGAGGCAAATCGTTGCTTCTGACCATTGCTACTGACCATTATTATTATTATTATTATTATTACGATTATTATTATTATTATTATTATTATTATTATTGTTGTTGTTGTAATTGATTGATTAATTGACTGATTGATTTTCAGGCCTCCTGCTGTAGGGATGGTGTTCACTGTTGCCCGTACGGCTACCACTGTGACATCACCTCTTCCCATTGTCTGAAGGGAGGTCTGCGCATAGCTGCCACTCCTCAGCTACCTGCCCTCAGATCTGATGAACACCAGGTATTTGAAACACAAACTAATGATTTTTCATTTGGAGAGAACATGAATTGCACGTATCGCTCAGCTCAGTGCTCATCTGGTAGAGCATCGAACAACTAACTTGTCAAATAAAATATAAAAATAAAGGATATAAAATCCCATCCAGTCCAGTAAAATAAAGTTCAGATCATCTTTCCATAGATATCATCCAAGGAAACCAAAACTGCTTTGCTGGAGTTCTCTTCTCTTACATCTGATGACAATGCCATTCAGAAGAGCCGATCAGATGCTGTGGTGCATTGTGACAGCCGCTATTACTGCCCTGACGATACAACATGCTGCAAAAGCCCATATGGTACCTGGTCATGCTGTAGAACCACACTTGTGAGTGTAGATGAGCAACATTTTCTTTTTTGCTGTTTGACACATCATTATAAATAGTCTCTAACCCTTCAGGTTAAAAACACTATTTCTAGTTTGCATGTTAGCAAAGAATACACAGCAAAGTGCCATTGCCAGCAAAGGGTACTGTATCCCTTTTATTATATCACAAATGCAATGTATTTCAAACTTATCACCCGGAGAAAAGGAATACTGATTTCTGATTGGCTGGCAGGGTGTGTATTAATTCTGTGTAACGCACACCTATGAAGTAGATTTGTAAAAGTCTAATTAGCGTTGTATATCAATGCTCTTATATCAATGAACTGTGTACTATAACAACCATAGTAAATTGCGGTTGAACTTGTCAGTAACGCTGGAATCAGTGGTCATTAGCGAAGAAAGTAGTACAGCAACTGAACACGTTTCTTTACAGCTGAGCTGCAACCTTTTCTATGTTTTTAAAAAACGTCTGTTCCTTACACGCATGAGTTGCAACTGGGTAATAAGTTGGATAACGGCCTTCAAGGCGTGCTCTTATACGGAGTTAATGAACTTAGCTTAAAAACTTCACTCTGCCTTCGAGGGTCGTGAAATTATTCGCCTCCGTCTTGTTCATTAATTCTGTATAATAGCATCGCCCGTTATCCAGTACATAATTCAACATTCAACAATATGTATTATATTGTAGGTTGTTTTAAAATGCTGGCTGACTGATTTAATGATCGATTGATTGATTTACTTTGTTATATTTTTAGGGCTCCTGCTGTAGGGATGGAAAACACTGCTGTCCACATGGATACCACTGTGACATCACCTCCTCCCAGTGTCTCAGGGGAGGTCTGCGCATAGCTACCATGCCCCAGCTTCCTGCCCTTAGATATGATGAACACCAGGTATTGGAAATATAAACAGGGACAAACTCCTCACCCGTGCTGTGCTCTCTGGACCATGAGACCCCTCTCACACCACAAGCATGGCGCAAACGTACTGTAGAGCGGCAGCTGTTTTTCACCATTGCGTGTTAGGTTAACAGGTTCGAGCCCCGCCAAAATTGTGAGGCAGCCAGAAAATTAGAGGGAATGTTTTTTGTTTTTTGGGGGGGTTTTGCATGACCAGCCAATGCTGTGATGGAGGCTGGCTGATGCTTATGATATGATTGCGGTGTGAAGCCTGAGCACTGAAAGATTAGCCATTTAAAATAAGTTCCAATCACCTTCCCACTGATACTAACATCAAGCATGCCTCCAACAGGACCCGTGCTGTCTGAGCGAGGCAGGCTGTTGCCAGGTGGGATTCCACTGTGACAGAGATCTGAGGGCTTGTGTTGGAGACTTTTCTGGCCCTGTGCCCTGGGCCACACTCATACAGGCCCCTGGAGATGGCAGCCTGTCCCTCAGTGAGGTCATACGCTGTAATGAACGTTTCTACTGCCCTGCTGGAAACACCTGCTGCCAGTCATCGGCTGGTGAATGGGGATGCTGTCCATACCCACTGGTACATCTCCTTTCTTTCTTTCTTTCTTTCTTTCTTTTTGTCTTTCGTTGTTAGATAAACAATTCTAAAGAGCCAATTTTTAAACAATTTAAATTAATACCCATAATTGATAAGTTAATTTATATTATCCAGGCATAATTGATATCCACTAATCCATCCATTTTAGCCATCTATTCATCTATCCATCTCTTTTATTCTATCAATCTATCCATTCATTCATCCATCCACTTATTACTTCTATAGTTCAATATCAAATATTGCCGAATGCACTGTTCTTAGTCTTCTCTCTGTCATACAAAGGGTCAATGCTGCTCAGATGGCAAGCACTGCTGTAGCTATAACTGGAAATGTGACTCAACCTCCATGAACTGTGTCAAAGGAGACACCAACATCCCTTCGGCCAGCATGGGGGAGAGACAGCAACTGTGATGCAGCAGCCCTGCTACGGGTCTAATGTGCAGAGCTTCACATCGGTGAATGCTCATCAATGCTTAAGATGTACACTGCTGAGTGTTTCATTGTTCACTGTAGAGTCAGCTTCATTTAAATCATCCCCATAAATGCATTCATTGAGTCATAAAATCATCAGAATCTTAATTTAAACCAGAAAATCATACTTTAAAGCAGTTTTATATCTGTTGATGACGTGATATCAACACTTGAAAAAAAATAAAGATATCTAAAAAGTTATATAAAACCGTGTTTGTAGGAATGTATGAATTTGCATATGTTTTGCATCACCATGCATCTTTATATGTACAATTTTTTGTTTTGCTTAATTTGTAGGATTTTTTAAATTCACAGAACCCATAAGCCTGCAGTAATATGCCATTGTAAAAGAAATAATAAGTTATCTTTCGAATTTGCTTTACTTCCAAATGACATGTACTCCATGAGTATTATGAATGAAAAAAAAAACATCTTTCAATTCATACCTTTTCAAAAGTGTACTGTAAAGGTACCAACAAATTTGTTCTGTAGATGTTGGATAGCTATGGACTGTCATCAGAGCCATCATCATCATGACATAAGTGGTAGAGAGATCATTACACTGATAAATTCTGGGATAGGCCAAATATTTTCACAGTGGTTCATAAGGAAAAAGCAAAAAGAGAGTCTTTAAATCAAACTGATTATGCAAATGAAATAATCTGTGACATCAAATGATTTTTTGAAACAATAATTGTATTCCTGACTGTTTAAGGGTTAAATCAAACTGACTATCTGGTTACTTGTTTAGAATTAACATGACTAATACTGCAGGGGTAATGATGAATGAACTAGCCTACATGTGACATGTCAAGCTCATGGGTACAATGGAAGGTATTTCATCAACTGTGTAAGTCTAATACCTGAGCAGGACTCTGCATGTCATGTCCAGATAGGTTTTGCCCACAGCTGGTTTCTGTTTCACTTCAATAAGTTTTCAAAGGATGTGGAAACTCATGTGACAGGCAGTCTAGTGGACAATAGTTAAAAGGGAAACACAACATAACACTGCGGTCTAGCTGCTGTAAAAATAAGGTGAATATGCTGATGTAGTTGATGTTTTTGACTTATTGTTTTCTTGACTTATATCTTATGATTTGAGGTGTTTTCATGTAGAAATTTGACATAATCAACAGGAAGATTTAGTTAAATGTAAGACAGAGTGAGATACACCAGTAACAAGTCTTGGCATGTGCTGTGTGTTGTGCAATTGTTGTTTTTTTTTTTTTTTGCTGGATATCTGTGGAATTACATTTGTGCCTCTTTTATGAGCGAGCAGTAGAACACTATTGATATCAGAATCAACTGTACAAAAATCCACCATGCAATTCCCCCATTGTTTCCAGCAGAGTTACTATATGCAACCTTAAGGACATGGCTGCGTGGGTATTGTGAAACTTTTTTGTCCTATTTCCTTGATCCTGCAGTCACTGCTTCAGTTTTAAGAGACCTCACTCGGGCGCCATTGCTGTTTTGGCTGTGTTTATTCCGTTGCTATTGACTGTGGTCTCAGTTTAATCGACTTGTGTCTCTGGACTGTTGTGCTTATTCTTGCTGCATTAGGAAAGATTTTTGATTTCCTAAGATCTACAGATATAGAAAAAAGATGTGTATAATTTGTGTCAATGTGTGAATGAGGAATCCTTTGTTTAGATATGCCATAAAAAATACATGGTTGGAATGCATTGCAATGCATACTAAGTTAATGATAGCTGATGATAATATGTATTAAATGACAGAGGTACAAATATGTCATATGTCAAGGTACTCAAGTCATTTGTTTCAAACAAGGACGCTGTTTTGCCGATGTTGCTCTGATTTGTAATAGCACTATCCAGTTTGACAGCTGATTAAGCGCCTAGGATTGAACTCTGTCTATCGGTCGTGGTCAGACTATACATTTTCATGTTATAGTCTGGCTTGTCAAGCTATCATTCTCCTCTTTTTGATCCAGATGTTGGTCCATGCCGTGCTAGCATTCCTCTTCGTAGGGTTAGTGTCTGCCACAGTTGTCTGCCCTAATGGGGGTCGCTGTCCAGATAAGAGCACCTGCTGCCTGACCAAGGAGGGATATGGCTGTTGCAACAAGCCCTCTGTAAGTTCATCAAAACTTTTACATGTAACCATAATGTCAATCAGAATCTTGTGTAGTTAAAAGTAGTTTGGAAAAAAAAAGAAGAGATAAAAAGGACTGAATAAAAAGTATGCTAATGATATAAGACAGTACACTAGATAGGCATGTCGATTAAGAACATTTCCTTTGATATTGCTCAGTGTGCCATCTGCTGTAGGCTTTGGTGTATTTCTTGGCCCTACGTGATGATTATAATAAATAACATCATATTCTCCAGGTCATCTGTTGCTCTGACCTACTGCACTGCTGCCCAGCTGGCTACCACTGCAGCGATGCGACTCAATCATGTGTCAAAGACGGCCTGCCGTGGCTCAGGCTGCTCTGGCATGAGAAGATGCTTGCCAAGGAATCTGAAACAACTCTCTTCAAGCTCTCTCCTCATGAGTCTGACAGTAGGACCGTTAAGGAGAAGCCTCTGCACATGTCTGTAGTGCCCTGCGATAGCCACCATCACTGCCCTGATGGCACAACATGCTGCAAGCGCCTTGATTTAACCTGGGGCTGCTGTCCACACCCAGATGTGAGTAAGATTTTTTCTCATTTTGTATTTGACACAACTGACAGTTAACTACCATGACTAAAGACGCTATTGTTCATATTTATGCAATTACTTATTAATTATTCTATAAAGATTATTCAACCATGTAATGAAATGCAAATGGATAGTTCAGACCCATTCAAATTTACATGTAATTCAATGTAGTTGAATATTAGACTGAGTGGGCATACAGGTTAATTGACTGACGGTTTCATTTTTAGGCTCAGTGCTGTAGTGATCACATTCACTGCTGTCCACATGGCACCTTCTGTGACAGCACCTCTCTGGAGTGCCTGACTGTGATAGCAAGTGGTCTGCGCATAGCTGCCACTCCCCAGCAGCCTGCCCTTACAACTGATGACTATCAGGTAGGCTATACAAAACTCAAAGACTGCTGGAGGATTTGAAATTAAAAGGGCTATAGGCTTACAATGGAAAACCATTTTCACCTTAGCTTTGTTGAATTAGGAGAGATTGTGCATGGCCACAAACAGGTCATGAATGGGAAGGTCATAAACCCACAGTATGTAAATACTGAACTTACAAATAGCTACTGAGAAATTATAACAAAGCCTGGCTACGATGTCATGTACATAAAATCAATATGGTAATTGGGTAACAGTAATGGGGCTGTTAAATCACCATTGAATACTTTCTATTTTAACATCAAGGGGAAATGTATAATATTCCAGTCATCCATTCTGTGACCCCTTTAAAAGGATTGTTAGTCAGATCTTGTGTTCTGCTCATGACTGCTGACCAGTACCACATTATCCTTGTAACCATGAGAACAAAACAAATAACTAGCAATGCAAAAAAAGTCCAGATCACCTCTCCATAGAATTTAACTGGGAACCTCAAACCTCTCCTGGAGCTCCACCTGAGTCTAGCAATAAAACCATTCAGGCCATAATTTAGTCAAAATACTAATACTAAAAAGAAGTATCACAACACCATTTTCAAGCATGTTCAAGCAAACAAAAAAAACTTGTCCACAGTGCTTTGGTAACTGTTGTCAAAACAGCTGCTATTGTGAAGCAATGGGGGTGGGGTTGGATGATTCTAAGGGCCTGGCAATGACAGGGGGCCTTGATTAATTGATTAAATAAATTAATCAATTAATTAATTACTGTCGTAGGGCCAAAAATTTCTAGTGCCACCCCCTGGTGACAGCACTTCTGTCCAGGACCTGATTGATTGATTGATTGATTGATTTTTAGGGTAAGTGCTGTAGTGGTGGCCTTCACTGCAGGTGTCCAAAAGGCTATTACTGTGACTTCTCCTCCACCAAGTGCCTAAGTCTGAAGAATGGTCGGCGCATTCCTGCCACTTATGGGACGGGAAATACCAATGTTCCTTCAGGTACCATGAGGGGGATACAGCAACTGTGATGCAGCAGTCCTGTCATGGGTATATTGTGCCTATCAGTGGTGTTTCAGGCTATTCTGAATATGTACTGCTCAGTATTTCATTGTTATATTTTTTGTGTCAGCTTTGCACAAAGAGCATACAATAAATAAAAAATGATCTAAAATCTGGTCTGGGAGAATTTGTTATTTTGCATGCCAAAACACTATCACACCAAAACCTGCAACTTGCAGTTCTCTGAAGTTAACATGTTCTAAAGATGTTAAAAAGATGACATGTTCTAGCCTCACCAACAAGCCATACCAACAAGCTATCAGAGTGAAAACCAAGTTTTATTGTTAAGAAACATGTTGTAGAGAGTGATTGACTGAAACGCTTTTAAGGAGGTCTGTTCCCTTGCTGTTGTGCAGTGTAGTTTGTACCAGTAGATGGCAGTCTTACACGATCATATATCTGTGAATTTACAGCGTTCATTATTCCCCATGCTTTGTAAGATGTGTATGAAATGTATCTACAAACATTTTGTGCATAAAGTGCATAAAATCTGAACATCTAAACACACTATGTCTTCTGTTTGCACTGTCTGTCTTCCCCTGTGTGTGTTGTGTGAACAGTATGTGCGTTTCAAACTAAAACACATAACTAAGAACAGACAACAACCTATTTACACCAAGTTTTCACTTCCATTTGCAGTAGTTTAACCTTGGGCCCTGTCCCATTTTGAAAAATTGTCCCTTATCTCAAGAATGCCTCTTTAGTTTGCAAGCTCTATCTTTTCATTTGGTCTCTAAAAAACGTTAAATGTTGCAGCAGTGTCCCATTTTGACCTCTCTTCTAATTTCAAAAGTAACAGAAAAACAGTGATGTAAAACTGACATTACCTCACAGATGTTGCAATATCCTAATATAACTGAATTCTACTACTCAGAACTACTCAAAACAACTATGTGACACTATGTGTACTACACATTTAACCTTTGAAAATCTGTATGACATTATGGATTGCTTGAATTTTGCTGGATTACAATCAGATTTTCTCCAACAATGTGCAGTCCATTTCTATTTATTTATTTATGTATATCAAGCAGTATTCAGCTCAGATTTTGTAGAACAGAAAAGTTTCCTAATCAACTGAATGTCCTGAAAAAAAATAATGCCTGTGACTGTATGTTGCATTCATTACTGATGTGCAGCAATCACAGTAGTTTTTTAATTCAAAAAGGGGAAGTTGCAGATGACATATTAAGGACAGGTGGTGTGCAAGAAGTGGCAAGAAGAGGAGAGTGAGTACCACCACGGCTTGACTGCTGTAAAAGTAAGATGAGCATGTTAATGCTATTGAAGCTAAATATAGCTGATGCTATTCTTTACTTGTAATATTTTTTCCACATTATTTATCACAGTGATATGTCAATCATTAGAGAGAATTTGAATGTCTATGTGCCTTGTCTTAGAGCAATATAACTCGGTTTTGACAATTTCAATGTTATAACCTATTTTATTAACATCATTAAAATTATCTGTCTAAATTGTTATCTGATACCCTGGCAAAAGAATTTGTCAGTAAACATTTCTCAGTCTCCTTTTCTTTTTAATATTGGGCTTGTTTACATGTATTTATTGTATATTTTTACACATAGATATAATTTTTTAAAATCTTTTTTTTTTAAATTGCATTAACACATATCCACAGAATCCAGCATTTTGAAATATCTCCACTTCCACAAAAAAATATCCATTTGAGGTGGCTAAAACTCCATTTTACATGTAAATGAAAGCCCCAAACAGATTAAAAAATTATCTGTTTATAAAAATATCTACATACATGTAAACAGGGCCTCAGTAAAATCTTGATATTGCACATCATAGAACAAAAATAGTGTGCCATGTAAGGTCTTTGCTGTCATTTCCCTTTACTTTGATGCAGATGCTGGCCCGTATTGTACTGGCATCCCTCTGTGTAGGGTTGGTCTCTGCCACAGTTATTTGCCAGGATGGAGCTCTATGTGGAGAGCAGAGCACATGTTGCCTAACCGAGGGAGGATATGGCTGCTGCAGTGGTCTTTCTGTATGTTCATGAGATCAGTGACTGAAGCCCGTGAATAAATCATATGAGTGTGCAAGGCTGTAGTTTGAACAAAAAATCATACTTTCAATATAAAATAATTCTTTAAAAATACAACAAATATAAGTGCAGTAACAGATATATTTACACCTTTACAAAATAAGTGAAAATCATAGTGCATACAGGCAAATCATATCAGATGCAGATGGCCATGTAGATTTCCTGAAACCATTCTTCAATGTGATATGAGTCAAAGACCTCCGTGTTAAGGAGAATGTGTGTGTATGCATGAATATCATAGTGATGAATTTTTGAATTCTATCATATCTATGAATTATGAATTCTATGGTTTAACCATATTTCCCAGGCTGTCTGTTGCTCTGATCAGTTGCACTGCTGCCCAGCTGGATACCACTGCAGCAATGCAGCTCATTCTTGTGTTAAAGACGGTCTACCATGGTACAGACTGCCATGGCTGAAGCACGTGCCTGCCAAGGAACCTGTACCCACTCTCTTTGAGTTCTTCTCTCCTGAGTTTGACAGCAATGGCGTTCTGGAGAGGCCATCAGAAGTAGGCGTGGTGTACTGTGACAACACATACTTCTGTAATGATTATTCAGTCTGCTGTGTAACACGGTCTGGCAACTGGTCCTGCTGCCCGCATACTAACGTGAGCGCAAAATGAAGCTCATTTCATTTATTATTTAGCACTTTAATCACAGTATTTAGCACTTTTGACACATAATTTGACAGTGTTTGTACCTCCTTAGAGTTAAAAACACTAGTGTATACTCTATTTGTAGAATTAGACACTTTTTGAATTAGCTTTAATTAACAAAATCTACATGGCTATTGTTTACATATAAAAACTTTCACAAATATTGTCATACATTACAGACTGATTGATTGATAAACTGATTGATTGATTGATTGATTGATTTTTAGGGCCGGTGCTGTAGAGATGGCATTCACTGCTGTCCATTTGGGAGCTACTGTGACAGAACTTCCATGAAATGCTTGAGAGGGGATCAGCACACAGCTGCCACTCCCCAGCTCCCTGCCTTCCGATCTGATGACTACCAGGTAGGATTTGGAGGATTTGAATTTCTTCACAACTGTATTGTGCAACTGTAATACTGTATGTATTCAAATGTGACAGGACCACTTTTGCTAACCCACACGCAGAAGTGGCCTATTAAATAAATCTTAAGCTCAGGTCAGTCTTCATGGCTAATGATCAGTTCCATGTTCTCCTTACTATAAGCACTGAGCAAATCCAGCCTTAGACAATACATTTTGGTATAATCCTCAAATTAATTTGGATGGCATGCAGTCATTTGGATAGATCAGCAAGTGTAATTTCCACCAGCTGTCCAGAATATGTACATTGCAGTTCTGGGTGCAGGGTAGGAACCCACCATTAAAATGAAAAATGACATTACTGACTGTATTGCCATTAAAAACCTTAAAAATCAGTGCCCTTAAAGGGATTATCTGGAGTGAATCAACCTGTAGACCTGTTGTTTCACATTGCAGAGTACGTATGAGAATGACAACGTAGGCCGAAGCGGAACGGTAATCAATGCTAACTAATGAGGGCAAGGAAGTTTCAGGATTTGGGCTGATTGATTTTTTTTCTCCTTTAAGGCTCTGGGAAGTGTTTGAAAGGTTTTGTATGCCTTTTAGGTAGCTAGTCCACTAGTTTTCCACCGAAACTTTCTAGTTGTTGTTTTAATAACCAAGGACCCACAAAACCCTTCTCCTCAAGCTCTCCCTTCCTGAGTTGGGCAGCCGCACCATTCAGAGGAGACCCTCAGATGATCATGTGGAGAAATGTGACGAAGATTATTTCTGCCGTTATGGTCAAACATGCTGTTTAACCCCTGTTGGTACCTGGACCTGCTGCAAGTATTCACGTGTGAGTGGAAATATGAAGCATGTTGCTTCATCTCATTTGCTATGTAAAACTCGATTTCGCAGTGGTTTCAATTTTACTACACTGTTCTTAATATTTTGAGCATTATGAGTTATTCCAGTTTATAGAATTCACTTGGCTATTGTCCTCTTTTCAATATGTAATTACTATGTTTAATGTGTAATTATCATATCGTTATGTATGGATGTTTTTTAGGGCCATTGCTGTAGGGATGGATACCACTGTTGTGCAAGTGGCTATGTCTGTGACAGCAGCTCTTATAATTGCCTGAATATGACAGGTGATTTGGCCACAAATGCCGCTCGCCAGCTGCCTGCTCTTAGATATGAAGACTACAAGGTATGAAAAACTGAAATGGTGATTAGGGATTTGAATGTAACCATATAACTAATACCTTGAATACATAAATGCATTTACAGACTGACTGTGTTTTCTATCTAATAACATGTAAATCTTACACTCTTCATGACTATCAATCTTCATGGCTTTCAGTATAAAGCTTGCTCTCCTAACCAAAGCAATGAAGAACTAGTAAAAATAAATCCAGTAAAAATAAACCTTGTGCATCTCCAGTCCCCAGCTGCTTGACTTCAGATCCAATGAATACCAGGTCTACAAGACGTAACATGAGTGAGATGCAGCGACTATGATGCAGTGGCTTTGCATTGGGTTTTATATGCATAACTTCACATTATGTGCAGTTTCATCAATCAGCATTCAGGATGTGCACTGCTCAGAATTCACTGTTCACTCACTGTTAAGTGTTAGCTTCAATGCTTCATATAGCCTATGGTGATAAAGTTCATAAAATCATGAAAAGTATCAATAGAGAAATTACATGTTGCTGGTTGAGTTCTGGCTTATCTAGGTTCCGTCTTTTACTTTCTCTAAATTCATAGTGAATAATCCTGCAGGATTATTAGCTGTCTGATACTGCACTTTGAGGCTGTTGCTCGAGTCTTTCGGTTACCCACATTCCTAACCATATTTGACTTGTTGTTTGTCTTACATTGTCTTAAAGGCATACATTCTATATCCCATTACTGTTGTCTTTTACTGACATTAATTCCTAGAATATTATATTTTTTCCCACAAAACAAACACTATGCCAGAGCATATGTATATACTGTAAAGGCATCCAAGCTGTCACCTATACTGTGTGTATATGTGTATATGTGGAATTTGCTAAGGAGATTATGGGTGGTTTTTTGGGAGGTAATCTTTTTGAAAGTATGGATTTAGAATTATTCCAAAATCAAGTAAAATGTCTACATGAAAGATAGGAAGGGAAGAGAGCGAGTGAAGGGTGTGAAACAAAAACATTCCCTCTGACCAAGGCATCTGTGCTCAGGACTAAGGCCTCTAAATCATGTGCACCGCTGGCATTCTTCTCTCTTATCATTAGGATTATGACAAGGTCATAAATGGAGAGATCATGCCATTCAAGCGAAATTTGACCTTGGCCAATTTATTTAAAGGCTGTTGGGGTTGTTGATGTCACAGGCCTAAACATAGGTCAAGGTATTTTGAATAGCTGTTTTTTCATGACCCTTTTATCATATCCAACCTCATTTTATCTGATATTCTTTAATCCGTCACTGTCTTCCAAGGAACCGGTATCCACTCTCTTTGAGTTCTCCCCTCCTGGGTTTGACAGCAATGGCGTTCTGGAGAGGCCATCAGAAGTTGGTGTGGTGCACTGTGACAACACATACTTCTGTAATGATTATTCAGTCTGCTGTGTAACACGGTCTGGCAACTGGTCCTGCTGCCCGCATGCTAACGTGAGTGCAAAATGAAGCTAATTTCATTTATTATTTAGCACTTCAATCACAGTATTTAGCACTTTTGACACATAATTTGACAGTGTTTGTACCTCCTTAGAATTAAAAACACTAGTGTATACTCTATTTGTAGAATTAGACACTTTTAAAATTAGCTTTAATTAAGAAAATCTACATGGCTATTGTTTACATATAAAAAACTTTCACAGATATTATCATACATTACAGACTGATTGATTGATAAACTGATTGATTGATTGATTGATTGATTTTTAGGGCCGGTGCTGTAGAGATGGCATTCACTGCTGTCCATTTGGGAGCTACTGTGACAGAACTTCCATGAAATGCTTGAGAGGGGATCAGCACACAGCTGCCACTCCCCAGTTCCCTGCCTTCCGATCTGATGACTACCAGGTAGGATTTGGAGGATTTGAATTTCTTCACAACTGTATTGTGCAACTGTAATACTGTATGTATTAAAATGTGACAGGACCACTTTTGCTAACTCACACGCAGAAGTGGCCTATTAAATAAATCTTAAGCTCAGGTCAGTCTTCATGGCTAATGATCAGTTCCATGTTCTCCTTACTATAAGCACTGAGCAAATCCAGCCTTAGACAATACATTTTGGTATAATCCTCAAATTAATTTGGATGGCATGCAGTCATTTGGATAGATCAGCAAGTGTAATTTCCACCAGCTGTCCAGAATATGTACATTGCAGTTCTGGGTGCAGGGTAGGAAACCACCATTAAAATGAAAAATGACATTACTGACTGTATTGCCATTAAAAACCTTAAAAATCAGTGCCCTTAAAGGGATTATCTGGAGTGAATCAACCTGTAGACCTGTTGTTTCACATTGCAGAGTAGGTATGAGAATGACAAAATTTGGTGCAATGTAGGCCGAAGCGGAACGGTAATCAATGCTAACTAATGAGGGCAAGGAAGTTTCAGGATTTGGGCTGATTGATTTTTTTTTCCTTTAAGGCTCTGGGAAGTGTTTGAAAGGTTTTGTGTGCCTTTTAGGTAGCTAGTCCACTAGTTTTCCACCGAAACTTCCTAGTTGTTGTTTTAGTAACCAAGGACCCACAAAACCCTTCTCCTCAAGCTCTCCCTTCCTGAGTTGGGCAGCCACACCATTCAGAGGAGACCCTCAGATGATCATGTGGAGAAATGTGACGAAGATTATTTCTGCCGTTATGGTCAAACATGCTGTTTAACCCCTGTTGGTACCTGGACCTGCTGCAAGTATTCACGTGTGAGTGGAAATATGAAGCATGTTGCTTCATCTCATTTGCTGTGTAAAACTCGATTTCGCAGTGGTTTCAATTTTACTACACTGTTCTTAATATTTTGAGCATTATGAGTTATTCCAGTTTATAGAATTCACTTGGCTATTGTTCTCTTTTCAATATGTAATTACTATGTTTAATGTGTAATTATCATATCGTTATGTATGGATGTTTTTTAGGGCCATTGCTGTAGGGATGGATACCACTGTTGTGCAAGTGGCTATGTCTGTGACAGCAGCTCTTATAATTGCCTGAATATGACAGGTGATTTGGCCACAAATGCCGCTCCCCAGCTGCCTGCTCTTAGATATGAAGACTACAAGGTATGAAAAACTGAAGTGGTGATTAGAGATTTGAATGTAACCATATAACTAATACCTTGAATACATAAATACAGACTGACTGTGTTTTCTATCTAATAACATTTAAATCTTACACTCTTCATGACTATCAATCTTCATGGCTTTCAGTATAAAGCTTGCTCTCCTAACCAAAGCAATGAAGAACTAATAAAAATAAATCCAGTAAAAATAAACCTTGTGTATCTCCGGCAGGACCCATGCTGTCTGAGCGAGGCAGGTTGTTGCCAGGTGGGATTCCACTGTGACAGAGATCTGAGGGCTTGTGTTGGAGACTTTGCTGGCCCTGTGCCCTCGGCCACACTCATACAGGCCCCTGTGGATGGCAGTGTGGCACTGAGCGGGGTTATGCACTGTCGTGGACGTTTCTACTGCCCCACTGGAAACTCCTGTTGCCAGTCACTCACTGGAGAATGGGGATGCTGCCCGTACCGACAGGTAAAGCGCTGAGAGCACTGGGCAGTCAAAGTATATATGTATTGTGGTAAAACATGATTTCTTATGGGTGCATTCATCTATCTACTGTATGTATTCATTATAGACGTATATGTATCCATCTGAATCTATGTATTGTCTTTCTGGCTGCATGTACTGCGTTCCGCTCTAGAATCTTTGAGTCTCTTTACAGACTGTAGTTTGGGAAACAAAACAAACAGCAAACAACATAGAATATTCAGGCATTGTTTTTGTTTTTACCTTAGAAACAGTCAATCCATTCTCTGTCTTCTCTCTTTATTACACAAAGGGCCAATGCTGCCTGGACGGCAAGCACTGCTGTGGGTACAAGTGGACCTGTGACGTGACCTCCAAGAGCTGTTTCAGGGGAGACACCAGTATCGCTTCAGCCAGCATGAGGGAGATCCAGCAACTGTGATACAGCTGCGCTGCTGGGCTATATATCCTAACTTCTTATCTGTGGGGATTCAACTATCCACGCTTGGGATGTGCACTGTTCAGTGTTAGCTTCATTTGTCTACATAAAAAATGTTCATAAAATCATAAAAAAACATTAATAAAAACATTTCCATCTTGCCAGAGTTTGAACGACATTTGGAAATGAATTCAATTTTTTTTTTTTATACCTGATCAGTGGGAACGTGATTTTGTGTGCTCTTTTACTACTAAGAATTTGATATGATGAAGGCCTAGGCCTAGGCAAACAAGTGAAAATCAGTATCTTCTTTCATTCACCTGGCTGCAAAATTTGAACAGTAGCATACAGGTATATTAAAAAAAATGATCTATTTTCAATTTAACTTAAGTCTCACAATACATATGAACAGTAATGCATTAAACAGAAATGCTTGCTTTTAACTGTACAGTAAGGCCTATACTTCTAGAGGAAAAAAAAACTGCAAGTGCCTAACCATATAAATTAATACGTGACACTACCACAACAGTAGTTTCTACATTAGTTTAAAAAGGGGAAGTTCCAACAAATATATCATCCAAAGATGAAGGACAGATTGTAAGGAGAGCATCATACTCTGCTCTGAAGTTAAGGTAAGTATGTTGATGTTGCTGATGCTGAGCTGATGCCATTGTTTTTATTAATTCATACTATTTTGTTTATTTTCCTTAATTTCATTCTTCATGTCCTCTGATTTATATTATCATGGATAAAATAATTTTTTGGTTTTGTAACACTCTCTATGAACCTAGTATTCATAAAGCATCATAAATGCATTCACAAAGGGTTATAATGCATTCATAATGATTTATAATAATGACATTAGTATTCATAACTGGCCCAGGCTGTGTTGGCATCCCTTTGTGTCGGGCTGATCTCTGCTATAGTAGTTTGCCCAGATGGGGGTCTGTGTCCTGATAAGAACACCTGCTGCCTGACCAAGGAAGGACATGGCTGTTGCAACTATCCCTCTGTGAGTTCCAAAAAAGCAATGCATTATGGGCTAGGACATGTACATCTCATCTGAGACAATCATATCTTGATATATTAAGTACGTAAGTGAGCTGTAAAAAAGCAGCTCAAACATACTTTTGAGGATTTACAAAATCAGGAATAAGTAATTCAGAATTTGGAAGGTCCGGTCATGTTAGTGGAATTTTATGCAGCATTCTGGAGAGCCGTGTAATAGTATAAGGCATCACTTGAGATGATAATGTAGATTTAGAACAAAAGTGCTCAATGTCTTACATGCTATAACACACTAATTCATATTACCCAGCTGTCTGCTGTTCAGGCAATGTGCATTGTTGTCCAAAATGGCTACTACTGTGATGATGAAGGTGAGTTGAGGTGACGAAGGTGAGACAACCTACCACGGTTCGGACTGCCATGGTTAAAACACACACCTGCCAAGGGAGCTGAAACTGTTCTGCTTAAGTTCTCTCTTCCTAAGTCTGACAGCAGTGCCACTACATTGTGTTGTGCCACTACATAAGGCTACATTGTGTTGTGGTGTGGTGTAATGACAAATCTACCTACCTTGATGATGAAATGTGCTGTTTAAGTCTTGATGGTACCTGGAACTGTTGCCAGTAAGTGAGAATGTGAACAATTTTATTTGATACATGGTTAAAGACAATATTTAGACACTATTGACCTAAATGTATAATTAATGTTTATAATTATATTTATCTTGTATAACTCCACAGTTCATGCTAACTAATTCAACATAGTTCAGTTTTACTTGATTTCAAAAAATAAAGTAAAGTCACTACAAAAAATGTTTCTATCACTATCAATCCAGGAATCTGAAACTGCTCTTCTTAAACGCTCCCTTCCCGAGTCTGACAACAGTGCCACTCAGATGAGGCTGTCAAATGTTGGTGATGTGAAATGTGATGACCAAACTTCCTGTCTTGATGGTCAAACATGTTGTTTGAGCTCTGTTGGTGGTAGCTGGGGCTGTGCCACATGTGAGTGGCAATGTAAAGCATATTTTGCATGTAAAACACGTACAGTATAGTGAATGTTTATATAATTAAGTTTTAAGTTATTCATGCACTGTAAAAGTCACTTAGTTGATGGGATCAATGCATATGACAATTGGCTTGTTGTTATATTCAGCAAAATCCTGTTGCAGGTCATAGACAATACAATATATTGTTACAATATTTGAATTAATGGAAATAATGATTGACTGATTGATTGACTGACTGATTGATTGATTGATTGGCTTTAACTGTGACAGCAGCTCTTATGATGCCTGAAAGATGATCAGCGTATAGCCTCCAGTCCCCAGCTGCTTGACCTCAGATCCAATGAATACCAGGTCTACAAGACGTAACACGAGTGAGATGCAGCGACTATGATGCAGTAGCTTTGCATTGGGTTTTATATGCATAACTTCACATTATGTGCAGTTTCATCAATCAGCATTCAGGATGCGCACTGCTCAGAATTCACTGTTCACTCACTGTTCAGTTGGTGATAAAGTTTATAAAATCATGAAGTATCAATAGAAAAATTACATGTTGCTGGTTGAGTTCTGGCTTATCTAGGTTCTGTCTTTTACTTTTTCTAAATTCCTAGTGAATAATCCTGCAGGATTTTTAAATATTATTACCTGTCTGGTACTGCACTTTGAGGCTGTTGCTCGAGCCTTTCGGTTACCCACATTCCTAACCATATTTGGCTTGGTTGTTTGCCTTACATTGTCTTAAAGGCATACATTTTATATCCCGTTATTGTTGTCTTTTACTGACATTAATTCCTAGAATATTATAATTTTTCCCACAAAACAAACACTATGCCAGAGCATATGTATATACTGTAAAGGCATCCAAGCTGTCACCTATACTGTGTGTATATGTGTATCTGTGGAATTTGCTAAGGAGATTATGGATGGTTTTTTGGGAGGTAATTTTTTTGGAAGTATGGATTTAGAATTATTCCAAAATCAAGTAAAATGTCTACATGAAAGATAGGAAGGGAAGAGGACGAGTGAAGGGTGTGAAACAAAAACGTTCCCTGTGACCAAGGCATCTGTGCTCAGGACTAAGCACCGCTGGCATTCTTCTCTCTTGTCATGAGGATTATGACAAGGTCATAAATGGAGAGATCATGCCATTCAAGCGAAATTTGACCTTGGCCAATTTACCTTTAAGGCTGTTGGGGTTGTTGATGTCACAGGCCTAAATATAGGTCAAGGTATTTTGAATGGCTCTTTTCATGACCCTTTTATCATATCCAACCTCATTTTATCTGATATTCTTTAATCCATCACTGTCACTCTCCAGGAATCCGTCCTCTCTCTGCTGATTGTTTCTACAACAAATAAGGACCAGTGCTATTATGAAGGCAGACATAGTTGTCAAGCTGGGGATTATATACAGTACATCGATTTTATTGTTGCCTAAAGACATGAATTCCTATCAACAAAAACCTTTTTAAAAGATATGTGATGCTGTAACATTGAAAGTGGGGGTGACAAATCATCTCACCTGGAAACTGAGTGTCATATTCCCCCTCATCCCGGGTCCAACTGATCGTTTCTCACTATGGCCAGACCCTCTATACGAAACAAAGTGTAGAAGGAGAAGCTGGATTTATTACCATGCTACAGTACTCCGCACCCCTAAAAGATTCAGAGACGGTGCGTACTAGCCTACCGCCAAGAAAAATCAGATCTGCTATCTGAGCGTACTGAATGTGAGACTCAAGTAACATGAGACTTCCTTGGCTAATGCCTTGTTTCTCACTAACTAGCTTATCCATGCTTAGTATTGACGTCATTAGGTCTGTCTAAGGTGGCTGAGGCCAAAGCGTTCTGCACACCTTCACGCTAGTGCATGGAAATTCAAAGAGGGCATGTAGAAGAACATTGTCAAGGACACCACCCATCCCTCCCATGGACTATTCACCCTACTACCATCTGGTAGAAGGTTCCGCAGTATCACTGCCGCACCTCCAGAATGGGGAAGAACTTCTTCCCGCAGGCAGTCAGACTGCTGAACATCCTGTAGTGCAATTGGACTGTAATTTCTTAGTAACTCAGGATGCAAACCAGCGCGTCACAGCACACTGCACCTTATGCCCCCCGCACTTTCTTGCTGCTATCACTTATATTTATGTAGAATAGTCTTTTGTTTACAAATCATACCACTAGCCTTGCTGCTATTATTTATATTTATGTAGAACAGTCTTCTGTTTACAAATCACATCACTAGCCACAGTGCTCTGCCAAAAGCCATGCCCTGTCTAGCGTGTTTGTTTTAGGTCACCTGTAACTTGACCTGCCTTGTTTACAACTGTGTTGTACTGTATGTACATATGTGTACAAGAGAATGCGTGTGTGTGTAGTTGTGTGCGTGAGTGTGTGTGTGAGTGGGTGAGTGAATCTGTGTAGTCCCGCAATGGTGTATGTAGGCACTATTACATATCTGTCTTGTCCATACTGTGTTTTAACAGTTACGTGTATCAACTGTTCCCGGTGAAACGTTGTCTCGTCTCACTATGTACTGTGAGCTGAAACGACAATAAAAACCTACTTGACTTGACTTGACTTGACTAGAGAAAATGAATACTGTATAACTAATAACAAATAAATAACTGTAGCCTGTTTAAAGGAGAAATCTAGTGTGAATCAATCCATGGCCCTGTTGTTTGTGGTCACCGAGTGCTCTCTGTAGAAAAAAGAACTAGAAAATTTGATACAACATAGACTGAATAATGAACGAGCAGCAACATGAACTGAATGGGGCATAGGAAAATTAAATTGAAAGTAAGTTACCCCAATCAGTGTAAGCTGCAGTTTCAGTGGTATTTATGTTGTATCAAATTTTCTTGTTCTTTACCTACCAGCAGCACTTGGTGACCTCAAACAACAGGGCTATCGATTGATTCACGTTGGATTTCTCCTTTAACATAACCAACATTTTTCACCACACACTTCGCGCACATTCACAACTATAACCGAGTGGCTAAGCTCCCCCTCCTTTCAAAGCTAGTGACGTCAAGTATGTAGCGCATATAGAGTACATATACTTTTCAAAAGGCATAGATTACTGTATAAAAAATCCTGTTTTTTTATGTAATATTCTAATTTTCTGAGATACAACATTTTGGGTTTTCATTGGCTGTAAGCCGTATTTATCAAAATTAACACAAATAATAACTTGAAATATATCACTTCAGGAATCTATATCAGTGTTGTGCTGTATATGGAATGGGTTGTGCTATGCTGTTTGCAATGCTGAATTTCCCAACTGGAACAACAGAGACAACCTTTATCTTGACCTTGACCTGTGCAAAGTCTGCTGCTGTCATTGTGCTTTTGAGAGATCATGAGATATTTCACCGAGATTAAGGGGTGTGAGATGGATCCAGAGGTGTATAAATATTATTTTTATGTAAATTAGCTAATTTTCTCATGAAAGAATCATCAGTGACTAGAGAGTAACATCGTTGGAAAGCACAGGTTGTGATGTGCATATATCTGTGTGACAAAAGCCGTGGCAGGGTAAAGACTTTCAACCAAGTCCAAACTGTTTCACTGTAGTTGAGGTCAAAGAAATATTTCATGACACCATTATAAATTCATTTGACAATGACATTGTTGACGTCAAAGATTCTAGAGCGGAGCCAGAACTGATAAGCTGGGTTCTACTGGCCTACAATAACACATACTCATGCTTGACCCCATTTTAATTGGCTTTCAAAGAAACAAGGATATATAGAAATGTTATTGTCACATGCATATGATTACTGAGTGTAAAAAATGCAGTGAAATTGTGTCTATTTACGAGGGTGTAACTTTACGCTAAACATTGGGGGGGGGTTAAGATCTCTGTCTAAATAAATTAATTAAAATGCCAGCAGACCACCGTCATTTTTGTTCGTCGGTTCTCCGCTGATGTTTTGTCATATATGGTATTTCCTGGATAGCAAAAACATCACACATTGTGAAATAGAGGCGGACCGACAAGCAAAACCAACAAGCAAAATGCCAGCGTACCACCAGTGGCAGCCTGCTGTCTGACCGCCATCGTCTTGCTATCTGGGTACACTATGCTCGGAAGTTTGAGTGTTCCATGGAAACACTCATGCCATGAAATGCCATTAGTGTGAATAAGAAACAGCAAATGAACAAGATAACATGTTGTCCTTGTTAGAGACACAATTCATGACTTCATTTGTAATGATGAATGTCTTCTTCAAACTTTGTTTTTATTTAAAAAGCCACATTTTATAGAAATTGTAAGAAATTGTAATTGTGAGATAAAAGTACAGGAGTGTGATAAAAGTGCAGTAGAGAGAGTAAGGGCTGTATTGTAAGTGTACTCCAGGTATTCAGCACTTTTAAGAATTTCTTTCTTACCTCTTTTTAAAAGACACTGACAAACAGTTGGTTGCTCTTTAAGGACCCTTTTCATTCTTCTTCCCAAAACCTGGGTTAGCTTGCATTAAGCCAAACACACTGGCAAACTAGCGACAGTAAGTGAAAAATACCGAATGCCAAGTGGGGAGAAAGACAATGGGTCGGGTAGATGAGTAAACATGTTACTTCTGTAAATTAAATTAAATCAAGACAATCGACAAGTTATTTATGCCAGATAGTTAAACATTTATAAATTTAATAAATTGTATGATTATTGGGGGAGGGTATTTTGGTTGGATTTGATTTTTGTGGAAATTTCCTAATCCCTGTGGAAATTACATGTCTGGGTGGGAGGCAGTTACAGTGTGTATTGGGGGAAGGAGGGTTATGATGAAGGCAGGGGTGGGCGCAGTGTGCTGTATGTATGTGGCAGGGAACACAGTGGCAGTGGTGTGTGTGGGGGAGGGAGCATTGTGCTGTATGCATGTATAGGGGGCAGAAAGGCAGGGCAAACAAGGTGTTTAGGTTAATGGGTGGTGTAGAGGAATGTTATATATGGAGAGATGTAAGACAAGTGCAAACTGCATTATGTCAGGTGACTCTGCCCTGCACTTGTCCTAGACTCAAACTCACACCTTGTAGCACTGCAAACAGGGAATTGAACCCACTATCAAGTGAGCTCAACCCCCAAAATGCTTTATTTAGCATTAGCACTCTTAACGGAGAAGTTCGAGTTTTTAGACTTAAAGCCTTGTTTTCTGATCATTTATGATGAAATACAATGGTTAAAAATTTTGATGAATGCTTCTGCACGAAAAATTTTCAGTTGCTGCAGTAGCACCCTGCCCCCACCTACAGAATGGCTGCATAGGTGCACTGCTGCAGTCCTTCCTAAAATGCATTAAACTTTCATTTCTAAAGACTTGAAACTCACTGAGTGGCCAGACATATTCACTGATACACTGAGCTAGAATGCTATCAGTCAAGGCACGTTATCAGTCACCATAGAGTTTTATGGTGTTTTTCATCAAGTATCAGCCTTGCCGCCTTTTATTTCTCCTGTGTATATAAGCCCGTGCCACTCTACCATCCTGTACCAGCATTTGTGACAGACACTGACACCACTTCTCTGAAGAGTCCACCCGAATCAGAAATCACTACAATATATTGAATGAGGCCCAAGGGCTGACAGTGGGTAAAAAGCAAGAAACAAGGAAAGCATAATACCAGCCTAGAAAGGTAAGTAGGCTGATGTTGAGCAGTTTTTTTGAAACCGCTGTTCACTTATTTTGTTGATTTTGTGTTTACTTGGGACAGGTCAGCAATAGACATCATATCTGTTGCAATCAGCACCATGGCACAGAACTTCAGTATTCAGTGTTTTCATCACAGTTGTATCATTTCAATGTACTGATGAAATCATTTCAATACCTTTGTTGCAGAAATCATAGGCTATTAGAATATGCTCCAAGTTTATGTTGGTGCAGGATCAGAGAACAACAGAGTTGACTACAGAGGCATGATCAGTGGCATAACACTTTGCTTAGTTTGGCTATCATTTCCAAATTGGACTACATGGACTCAACAATGATGTGCAAGAAGCTTATGAGATTTTGTTTTTTTTCTATTTCCCTTGCTTTTTGATGCAGATGTTGGCCCAGTGTGTGCTGGCATTCCTCTGTGTGGGACTGATTTCTGCCACAGTCGTCTGCCCTGAAGGGAGTAAATGCCCAGATAATGTCAATGAGTCCTCTGTAAGTTTAAGAAGCCTTTGATATATGAGGAATAATGAACAATACGGTGCATGTACATTGGTGAATATTGCGCGTTCGATATGGTGAAAAGGCCCTGGCGCAGAGTGGAGAGGCCTTTACACCTCAATACGTGCAATATTCAATGATATACGCACACTGTGAACTACATTATCCCACTTATACCACTCACTGTAAAAAGTGAAACATTGGATTAACTTAATAAAATTGAAGTAACCATTCACAATAAAGATTCTACATTGACCTAATGTTCAAAAAACATTCAGTTCAAACAGATTTTTTACACTTCACTTAAACTCTTCTCTGAGTTGAGGTAAATCAATTTTTAAAATTGGCTCAAATTATCCAAAAGCTAAATCTAAATTAAGAGTTTTCTTCAAAAGGAAAAACTCAAGCAGTAATTATGGAGGGGGATTTTACTCAAAATTTACCTTCAAAATGTAAAATACATGAATTAAAATGTTACAAGACCATCAGAGCATGAGCTTTTTGAAATGTATAAATATTTTACATAGATTAAAGACAAAATATATTTTGAAGATTAACTAACCTTTTGAAGATAAACTGCCAAGAACCTATATATTAACATATTTCGAGCCAAATAGAGCCTGAATTTCATTGTTGTCCATTACTATTTCACTGTTATCCAAAATATGTGTATTGGCTGCTGATATAATAAGATAGTGGTGGTAAGTTTGCTGAGCAAGAACTTCAGGAGAAATATATTAGTTGTAGCATCTCCAAATCAATATTTTGCAAAATTTAGCATGAGTCAAACTGTGTGATAGCTAAACAGTAAAATCAATAGTCAACAGTCAAGTATTTTCAAGTACAGTAAAAAAAACTTTTGTTTCAGCATATAATTTATTCATGTATTTTTACTTTGTCTTTGTATGTCTCTAGTTTTTAATTCATATTCTGCCTATGTAGTGCTAAACTCATGAAACTCATGAATGAGCTTTGTTACCATGTTTCTGAATCTTCTTTGTAACACTTTAGGAACCTGAAACTGCTGTCATGAAGACTGTGGTTCCTGCGTCTATCAGCAGTGACATTCAAAAGAAATCTTCACAGGTGTTTGTGGTGTGGTGTACCAGCACCAATTACTGCGCTAACGGTCAAACATGCTGCTACACTCCTTATGGCTGGGGCTGCTGTCCTTACTCAAATGTGAGTGACAATGACCAGCATTTTCCTCATTTACTATGTGACACTTGAATTGAATGGTTGCAACTATTCATGCTGAAGACACTATACTATTAGAGGTCATTCCTAATACTGTTTAAATGTACTTTGATTAATGATATACATGGTTATTTCCTTTCTCTTATTATGTTAAGTGTCAACACTAATCATGTGAGGATCATACAAAAATATTGGGGAACACTTTAGATTGGGGTACATATATTCACCATTAACTAGCAGCTTATTAACATGCAAAATTAGTAACATACTAGCCATTTGTTAGCCATTACAGATGCAGAATAAGGTATAAATAAGAGACTTGTAATGACTTACAAATGGCTAGCATGTTATTCATTTGCATGTTAATAAGCTGCTAGTTCATAGAGAATATGTGAATCCCAATCTGAAGTGTTACCCAATATGGTACTGATTCTCATTTGATACATAAATGAATTGAGTATTGGTTTTTAGGGTGTGTGCTGTAGCGATGGCCGTTCCTGCTGTCCGTATGGCTCCTACTGTACCTCTGGCGGCTGTAGACGCAGAGCTGGCACTCCTAAGCTGCCAGACCTCACATCTGATGAGGTATAGAAATGTCATGACTAAATCTGAATGTTCTGTCTGATGTCATATTTTGAGTACCTTTTCAGTTAATTACCTACTGGGCTGTTCACCCTCATTTATCAACTGGAAAAGATATGAAGGCCAAGAGCTGTTATAGACAGGATGAAACTCATGAATGAGCTTTGTTACCATGTTTCTGAATCTTCTTTGTAACACTTTAGGAACCTGAAACTGCTGTCATGAAGACTGTGGTTCCTGCGTCTATCAGCAGTGACATTCAAAAGAAATCTTCACAGGTGTTTGTGGTGTGGTGTACCAGCACCTCTTACTGCGCTAACGGTCAAACATGCTGCTATACTCCTTATGGCTGGGGCTGCTGTCCTTACTCAAATGTGAGTGACAATGACCAGCATTTTCCTCATTTACTATGTGACACTTGAATTGAATGGTTGCAACTATTCATGCTGAAGACACTATACTGTTAGAGGTCATTCCTAATACTGTTTAAATGTACTTTGATTAATGATATACATGGTTATTTCCTTTCTCTTATTATGTTAAGTGTCAACACTGATCATGTGAGGATCATACAAAAATATTGGGTAACACTTTAGACTGGGGTACATATATTCACCATTAACTAGCAGCTTATTAACATGCAAAATTAGTAACATACTAGCCATTTGTTAGCCATTACAGATGCAGAATAAGGTATTAATCCGAGACTTGTAATGACTTACAAATGGCTAGCATGTTATTCATTTGCATGTTAATAAGCTGCTAGTTCATAGAGAATATGTGAATCCCAATCTGAAGTGTTACCCAATATGGTACTGATTCTCATTTGATACATAAATGAATTGAGTATTGGTTTTTAGGGTGTGTGCTGTAGCGATGGCCGTTCCTGCTGTCCGTATGGCTCCTACTGTACCTCTGGCGGCTGTAGACGCAGAGCTGCCACTCCTAAGCTGCCAGACCTCACATCTGATAAGGTATAGAAATGTCATGACTAAATCTGAATGTTCTGTCTGATGTCATATTTTGAGTATCTTTTCAGTTACCTACCTACTGGGCTGCTAACCCTCGTTTATCAACTGGAAAAGATATGAAGGCCAGGAGCTGTTATAGACAGGATGAAACTCATGAATGAGCTTTGTTACCATGTTTCTGAATCTTCTTTGCAACATTTTAGGAACCTGAAACTGCTGTCATGAAGACTGTGGTTCCTGCGTCTATCAGCAGTGACATTCAAAAGAAATCTTCACAGGTGTTTGTGGTGTGGTGTAGCAGCACCACTTACTGCGCTAACGGTCAAACATGCTGCTATACTCCTTATGGCTGGGGCTGCTGTCCTTACTCAAATGTGAGTGACAATGACCAGCATTTTCCTCATTTACAATGTGACACTTGAATAGCCATTTGTTAGCCATTACAGATGCAGAATAAGGTATTAATAAGCAACTTGTAATGACTTACAAATGGCTAGCATGTTATTAATTTGCATGGTAATAAGCTGCTAGTTCATAGAGAATATGTGAATCCTAATCTAAAGTGTCACCCAATATGGTACTGATTCTGATTTGATACATAAATGAATTGAGTATTGGTTTTTAGGGTGTGTGCTGTAGCGATGGCCGTTCCTGCTGTCCGTATGGCTCCTACTGTACCTCTGGCGGCTGTAGACGCAGAGCTGGCACTCCTAAGCTGCCAGACCTCACATCTGATAAGGTATAGAAATGTTATGAATGAATCTGAATGATCTACTATTAGGCATGTGTCAAGATATTGGCTGTAAAGCATTACAATTTTCTACTGATATTGTTAACAATACAGTACAAACAGATAATTCATGAGCCAATATCTACATTTTCATGAATACTTTCATATTTTGGCCTTTTGTGTAATACACCATCCTATGTACATTGAAATGATTATTATTTTATGATAACCAGGTCTAAAGAACATACCATGACAGAGATACAGCAACTGTGATGCAGCAGCCCTACTATGTATGGTCTTGTGTGTATAACTTCACATCAGAGGGGTTTCATCAGCGCTTGGGATGTTTACTGCTCAGCTTGTCATTGCGCACTGTGTTGCAAGATTTTATGATATATATATACATGTATGATATAATGTTGTTGCAATGTCTTGATCTACATTTAGAAATGAATAAAAAATCATGTATGCACCAGATATGTTTTTGAATGCAAAGAAATGCATGCTTTCATGTGGGGGGTTGGGGGAGGGATGGGGTTAGTGCAAAAAATGCTCTGGACTTTTTTTCTGTCAAAATAGACCCACTAGGACTACTATCCGCACATGTAAACATGTTTTGTCTATCATGATATTATTTTACAATACTATGGCAAGGGTATTGAATAAAGTGCACCAGTGCACATAATCATGTAAATGAAACATCGCTCGTTTTGTGATTTAGTATCGGCCTCCGTCACAGACTGTATAAGATCCACATTTGGTTGTCATTATGTTCTAAATACACTTTGTGTGGTCTAATGTGGCCTATGTTTATGCACAAATCCCTTTGTCAATTAAAGGTTAAATTAAGAGCTGACAGTATTGTGCATATCTAATCGGTTCATGTGCTGAGGTTCGGCAGCAACCAAACCCTGTCAAAAAGTCCAATATTTGACCAAATCCGAAACCGAATCCTGGATTCAGTACATCTAATTATTATGGACAGCTTTAACACTTAAATCCTCTTCTTCAGGTTGTTAATGTTTAATTTGACAATGTATTTGCCATGAACTGCAAGAAGAATGTTGTATAATAGCCAAATACCATTTTGCTTCTGAAAATGCAAATAATTTCAAAATAGTATTCAGCACTGCACAGTGAAGGAATGTGACAATTTCTAAAATACTTTTGTGTAACTAACTGGTTTCTGTGCACATGTATGAGGAGGCACTGAAGTAAGACACAGGCCACTTTTACAGAGATACAGAGACAGGAAAGAACAAGCCACTGTCAGTCTGACCCTGAGAATAAAGAGATGTTTTCACCAAGTCAGCTAAATACTACAGACCACATCTGTATGAAAGAACCTTGAAGAGTATGAGCAGATCTAGCTAATTACTCATGTGTGGCAAAGGTCCATTTGAACTGGACATACATATGGCAAGGCTGTATCATCAGCCATCCCCGTAAGTTTATGCAAAATATTTATTTAATGATTTGTTGAAATGCACGCCCCTTGGATGAGTCAGAACTTTTCTTTTTTATGTTTCTGATCCTTTGCTCCTCGTTTTGAAAGAAGAGCTCAAGCCATACTGTTAGAACTCACTATTAGCTTACTCTTCAATTTAACAGACGTAATCACTGAAAATATGTTGTGGATTTTCATTCTGTGTACCAGAATCTTCGGTAGGTTTCTCTAACTTTAATGACCTTATTATGTTGATGAGTAACAAATATTCTTATATTCACAAATATGAATGTATTTACTCAGTCTAATGATTTTCTAGTATGAGAAGTAGCTACGTGGAATTCTAGCCCTCGCTAAGTTCCGTAAGATATTTTGTATGAGCTGTATTACTTACTTTATTTTGAGAATGATTTCTTGTAATCTCTCCTTCTGCAGTTTTACATTTTCTAACAATAAAGCACTGGTCTGAATGTCTTGTTGATTGGGAAGGAGTTTAGCTGCCTGTTAAATCATACACTGTGTGACAGAAGACAGAACAGCAAAACGAAGGCTACACATGCGAGTGAAGGCAAAGATATCAACTGCTGCTACGTCACACAGTGCTCCCACATCACGACTACCACAGCAGTGCTACAAAGCAGGTGAGATCGCTCCTTTCATCATGGCGGAGAAACCAGAACCTTCCAAGTTCCAGATGAAGGCAAACCTTTCACTCTTATCCATGGTGAATAGCCTTTATGACCCCTTAGGCTTTGCTGCACCAGTGATAATACAAGGCAAGGCATTGTTGCAGGAGCTCACTGCAAGCACCATAGACTGGGATACGCCTTTGCCACAAGAGAAAGCAGGAATATGGACCAGGTGGAAAGACTCCTTGAAGGACCTCAATAGTATCAAGATCCCCAGGATGTACAGCCCCATTTCTCCTTTGGATGGTGTGTGGAGAGTCCTCAACGTTTTTTCAGATGCTTCTGCAATGGCCATAGGGGCAGTTGCATACCTACAAGTCACAGATTGTAATTGCTACAGCCATACTGGGTTCATGATAGGCAAGGCAAAACTGGCGCCAAGACCTGAACAGAACTTGGCTGGAACTCTGTGCAGCTGTACTTGCAGTTGAGCTTGCCAAACTCATTCAGTCAGAAACTGACCAGCTTGACACTGTTTTATACTGACGGTAGAGGTCCTCGGTTACACCTATAACAAGACAAGAGGGTTTTATGTTTACGTCAATAACAGAGTTCAACCGATCCGTAGGTCAACACAACCTAAGCAGTGGCACTATGTCCGCACTGACATTAACTCAGCAGATCAAGCTACAAGAGCTATCCCTGCATCTCTCTTAAATGGTAGTGTGTGGCTTACTGGGCCTAAGTTCCTATCTAATCCAGAAAAGAAACCTGAAATGTCTGAGACAGTTATGAGTTGGTTGACCCCTTCCTAGACTCTGAAATACGCCCTCAAGTGTCTGAGGGCCGTCACGTTTGTAGGCAAGCTGGGCTCCCAGAAGTTTGAACAGTTCTCAACCTGCAGAGCTCTGACACACGCCATAGTGTGGTTTATTCATGTGGCAAAGCTCTTCAAGAACCCAACGTCCACAGAAACTGAACACTGCCATGGGTGGCATCTCTGCAGTAAGAAGGCCTGACTAACAAAATAGGGGTCCTGAAAGACAGTACTCTGAGGATACTTGATCCCTTTATTGACGACACTGGCCTGCTGAGGGGAAGGGGCCGAATCTCTGACGCAAACTTGCCTGTGGATGAAAAGAAACCCTTGATTGTTCCAAGCCACACCCACGTCACATGATAAGACACCACCATGAGCATGTACGGCACCAGGGCTGCCTCCTTACTGAAGGGGCATTACAGACAGCTGGCTTATGCATAACTGGAGCAAAAAGAAACATAAGCAGCTGCATCTACAAATGTGTCATCTGCTGCAAATTGTGGGGCAACTTCTAAACCCAGAAGATGGCTAATAGGACTCAATGCTCTTGCAGACACATTTAAGGCAGACCCATGAGACTCGCACCATCCTCATGGCTAAAGTGGCAGCCATCATGAATGGATGCCCACTTACCCATGTCTCCACTGCCCCCCCAGACCCATTCATACTTACCCCCTCAACTCAATGCACAAGGTTAAAACCCTAACAGTGCCATCAGGTTCATTTGATGCAAAAGACCTGTGCAAATGACAGTGGCGACAAGTACAAAGACTCGCCAATGTGTTCTGGGACAAGTGGAGGAAGCAATATCCACTCTCCAAACGCGCAAGAAATGTCAAAGTGTCACGTCAAATCTGGAGCCATGTAGTGCCGTGCTCCTCAAAGACTCTCAGGCCAAAAGAAACTGCTGGCTCTTGGACTAATAACCAAGGTCTGCCCCAGCAAAGACGGGAATGTGGAACTGTGGAAGTCAAGGTGATAAAAGAAGGTGGGCCTAAACTGTTCCTGAGGCCTATTTCAGAGCTAGTGCTTCTAGTTCCACCAGAGAATAAATAGGAGACTCTCTTGCTAGACTAGTTTGTATTCTGGGTAATACAGTGGTATTTAGAAAAAACAGACAGGGAGTGATGTTCTCAATGGTATCCTGTTTGTTGTCTCCCTCTAGTGGTGTAGATGTTTCATATACGCTAGTTTGAAAGAAAGTAATCTACATGAGTTACATGATCTCCACTTCTGTTTATGGTTTTCGTTCCGTGTACCAGCATCTTAGGTAGGTTTTTCAAACTAAAGTAGGTTTCTCAAACTTTACTTTACTTTGTTTATTATGTTGATGAGTAATAGATGTTATTATGATCACAAAGAGGAGTGTATTTACTCAGTCTAACGATTTTCTAGTATGAGAGAAGTTCCGTTAGCTATTTTGTATGAGCCATATGTGAGAATGATCTCATGTAAGGTGTTATCTCTCCTTCTGCAGTTTAACCTTTTTTAAAAATAAAGCAACGATCTGAACCTACGACAGTTTATCTGCCTGTCAAATTATACACCGTGTGACAGTAAACAGAACAACTTGACATAAACTGTAGTAGTCCAAAAACATCAAATAAAGGATATGGCATCTATTAGTACCTTAAACATCCATTTACAAAAGGTTGGGAATTTATATAGGCTCTGTGTATTTAAATGTTTCTTTTTTCTTGCATAATCAAGCATAGTATTATTTGAATATCTTGTACTTTTTCCAAGTAGCCGAACCTGTGTTACTGAATACAAAAAATCCTCAAATTTCATAAAGCCATTCATACAGAAATAGTCACAATTAATGTGTGTTCAGGCAGTGGGCCATGTGTCGATTGGGACACGTGTAGATTATATGACCACTGACCAACCAAATCCTTGTCTAAAATCATTGGTGCCCTGCTTGATATTTTGCAGGTGCATTGTCAGAATGTACATGTAGGTTGCATAGGATAGGCTTACTCACCAGCATATAATAATTATATAAATATTTTCAATGAGTTTTCATTGTATAACAGTGCTACTCTGAACAAAACAGACATACAGTATATAGCTTCTAATGAACTTTTGATATAAAACGGTGTGCTGATATATATAATTGATTAGATGCTGACTTGCTCCTCTTCACTTCTTTAATCAAACTCTTTACTTTTTTATTACATCTTGTTATACCCACCAGTATATAGGCCAAGACACCAGGCAGCTTGAAGAGTTAGTAAACAAGGCTCATCGTTTTGCTTCTAAAATATTTGATTTCATCTTATTTTCATTAATTTTTATACAACAGTTAGGTCTGGTTAAACTATTTATTAATTTCTTATGGGACGAGACAGATCCTTTGTCAATCTTAGTGAGATTTTTCTTTTGATAAATGCAATATTCACAATGGCACCTTGTCTATCTGAATTTCATTCTCTCTCTCTCTGTGGCCACTATATATCTAACCTTTATTGTACTTTATTCAGCTTTGCCAAAACATAAGAAGGCTGGCCTGGAGGATGTGCAGGTTCTGATGGAGGAAGGTGCTGAGACAAGAAAGCAACATGTGTGGTCCTGGTGCACTGATCTATAATCTATTTAAAAGTGAGTTTTGCTTTAAAAACCAGTATTTCATGCTTTTTCATCTCTTCAAGGAACACAAACTTAGAGTAAGATTCATAAGATTAATCACCTGTGACTAATAACAAAAGAAAGTTGTAATTAGACTGTGGCAGAGGTTGTTAAAAGGCAGGTTGTTAACAGAGCACCAGGTGAGGAAAGTAACAGTTGACATGTTGAAAGTAGACACAACAGTGCGTGCCAGAGCACTGACGAAACTCTTCAATCAATCATAGGAAGAAGAAAAAGTACCAGAGGCATAATTGTGAAATTGCCAAAGAAGGGTGACCTATCATTTTGGGGTAATTTTAGAAAATACATTTTGCAGTGTCCTCTTACAGCTTATGAGACATGCCATTGAAAGGATCCCTGGCACATGGCAAATTAATAGGCCTATATACCAGGATGTTGTCTTAATAATCATATGGCCACCACTGTTAACCACAAGGTTACTTGTTGCAAGGCGCACTGAACTGTGTGTTTCCTTGTTGTGAAATTAGGCTATTTAATGCACAACCAACCTGAAATTAGGCTATTTAATGCACAACCTAATGCCAACCTCATAAGCACAGAAGACAGAGGACATGTCTTTGTAAAAAAAAATCTCTTTATTAATTTCCAAATGTGGATCATCATCATACACAAAAATAAGTGAAACTACAGTGAGAAAAGAAACACTGAGCAATGAACATGCTGAGCGTTGATGAAACCCCGCTGACGTGGTGATGCACATAAGACCATTGCAGGGCTGCTGCATCACAGTTGCTGTATCTTCCTCGAAGTATTGTTGTTGGACCTGTTATCATCAAATAATAATCATTATCATTTCAAGATGGCAGGATGGTATTTTATACAGATTATAAAATTTATACAGTTTGAGAGTCATCTTGTACCCGCTGATGCTAAATTATTCAACCTGTGACTACTTAGTCCAAGCAGCAGCCTCAATGATTAACCAGACCATAGCCTATATAAAATCTGTTTAGGCTCTAGCAAAATATCAAAGCATATCCTGTAACATTTGAATGAATGTATTTCACATTCTGAACTTGTCTTTTAAATTAAAATCTTAAATTTACGTAAAAATTTTAAATACCTGATCAGATTTCAGGGCTGGCTGTTGTCAGCTGGGGCATCTAGGCTCCGCCGCCTCACACACGAGGTACGGGTGCAATAGTACCCACGTGGACAGCAGGTACGGCCATCTCTGCAGCACACAGCCTAAAAATGAAACCATCAATCAGCCAATTGTGTAAAATCAGTCCAAGATCGGTAAACTATTTTCAAGTAGATCAATGTTGAGTCTCCACAAAAAATAAATAAACAAATATATATATATAGTGAAGTAAATAAAGAGAAGGCTTGTGGGTGCCATCAACTGAAATCGTTTAAACACTGATACTTGGCAGGAATAACCCACAATTACATGAGTTTAAAGTTTTATCTTTTCTTCTTTTGGCTTTAGCTTGAATAGTTGCAACCTTTCAACTCAACCATGAAATGTATAGCAAAAGAGAAAAATGCCTCATTTTCACTCACACGTGGATATCGACAGCAACCAAAACGGATTCTGCAGCATGTCTGACGACTGCCACAGTAAATATTGCCACACCACACCCCATACACGTTTGAGGGAGTCTCCTGACTGGTGCTATTGTCAGACGCAGGAACAATTTCATTGTCAAAGTTCAGGAGAGCAGTTTCAAGTTCCTAAGGTGTTATAGGAAAGATTAATCAGAAACATGGCAATAAAGCTTACTCATAAGCTAAATCTTGTGTGCAAAACATTTCGAACAATCAAACAGCAATATCAGTAATTCAAAACACAGTTACAAAATGTACATTTAAAGTCACTAACTGAGAGGATTGCTCTTTTATTTCTTTAAAACATTTGGAGGATACTGATGTTTTTGGCTGTGAAAAGTATATTCTAATACAGTATTGTGAACCTAGTTTTATTCAATTGATAAAACCAACAGAAGTTTTAATATAGTTTTATACACATTTTATTAAAGAGATCTACTCAGACATTTACCATATCTTGGATACATTTATCCCAATTGCTTCACAAGTACATAAGTTACACAAGTACATATATTACAAGATCAATGAACTTACATTCTCATCAGGGTAAACAACTGTGGCAGAGATCAGCCCTACACAAAGGGACACCAACACAGCCTGGGCCAACATCTGCATCAAAAAGAAAGGAATTATATGACACAATCAACATCCATATGCTTCTTCACACTTATTCCAAATCTGTTTAAAAAAAAAACAAAAAAAAAACAACATTTTAATATACATAACTATTTTAAAATATTTGATTAAAAAGTCCTAAATGCCTGCACCTGCTGCACTGTGTTTGATTAAACAGAAACAGGTGTGCTGAATACTCTGTTGTTTGTAGGAAGACAGCTAGGAATGCTGTTATTTCTTTCTTTCTGTCTCTTCTCAGCCTGATTTAATCAATGTAACTATAGGTTTCATTTTCTTTTATAGGTTCTGTAGGTTTCAACTTTCTACTAAGATACACTTTCCTCGATGCCTTTTTACAAGGCTTATACACTTTAAAATGCTTCAAAAGCTTGTTGCACACTGTTAAGACCAAACATGTACTGTAAAGGGACACTGTAAAGTGAAGTGAAGTGAAAACACCTAATGCTAAATTTATGTGCAACATGCTGTTGTATCCCATGACCACTAGGTGTCAGGTTGCTGTTTATCCTAGTGTGTGATCAAGAGAGAAGAAAATAGCTTCTAGTGCATGTGAAGATGTACACATTCTTCCCAATGTTCTTTGTTCACATTGTTCACAAAGTTATAAGTACAACACAGCCTCTTCATTTACAATCCAGGTGACACATGCTCACTGCAACAGGTATTAAGCCTATTACTAATCTGCCTCTAGTGACCATACAAAACAACATAATGAATAAATAAAAACTAAGACTAAGCAAACACAAACATACATACACTGCATCAACATACTCACCTTCATAGTCCGTGGTGTGATGCTTCTTTTTTTACTTCTTACCCACTGTCAGTACACAGACCTCAGTCAATATTACAGTAATTTCTGCTTCGGGTTTCTTTCGAAAAGTAGTGTCAGTGTCTGTCACAAATGCTGTACAGGATGGTAGAGTGCCACTGCCTTATATACACAGGAGAAATAAAAGGTTGCAAGGCTGACACGTGATAAGACATATCATAAAGGAAGAAAAACAAACACACATGGCTGGCTCACTGCCAGCCACAAGCCTAGTTTTTTGGGTCAGTGAGGTCAACTTTTTTCATGCAGGTCCAAATCTTGAGCAAAAGAAGCTCTAAAATGCCATAACAGTCCCAAACAGTGTCAACTTTACATTACAAAAACCGAATGACACTTTATGACAACAGTCATGAACATTTAAAAAGTGTCATTAATGTTCACGATTAGGGTTTGAATTATCATTTAGTCTCTAAGGGGGTCTCAATCTCAAAAAAGAAAAACAAAAGTTGCGCAAGTAGCCTATAGAATTGGTGCGCTTTCCTGGAGCAAGAGGCTACTGGGAGAGGCTTTTTGCAGCACATTCTAGCTCAATGGTCCAGAACCAGTCATCACCAAGTTTCTCAAGGACATCACTGGTCATGTTCACCTCTAAATTTCAAATCAAAAATCAATATTACGGGAGTTAGGCCTATCTACATTATGTGTTTTCCTCCCCATGTAAAGAAAATGTGACTTCACTAAGGAGCACCTTGCAGATAAAAATAATAATAATGGTCATTGTTTTGCAAGGTAAGGTGAAGCGTCTTCTTCAAGTTAAGTTTTGTGAGCTGCTAATTGATTGTCTGCAGTCTGTGTTGCTTTCCTGCTGTATGTACCTTATTACATTTCAAGACAATTTGACATCTTTAACATAACGACAAGGCTGCACAGGGGCTGTGTTGCATAAGGGGAATTAAGCTCTTTATGATTAAAAGTATAATGCCACATTTGCAAAAACCCTACAGGTGTTTGATTTTGCTGCTTTCAAAGGCTCCCTCTTGCTCCCACGTAATTCAAACACTGTGACACGTTATCCTGTGTTTATGTTGGTGGGGTAATTCGGCATCCATTATCTTAGCACGTGCAGAGCAATAAAAACTATGAAAATGACTAATTCAGTAACAACAATATTTACTGGCATGGCTATGTGATAAGCAGCAATAATCATTTATTAGCCCTGTATTCTCCTTTTCTCCTTTCTCCTGTATTCTCTTTTCATAATGAATAGGGCTTTTATTCTTGATATATATTTACAATCAACAATTTATACCAAACTTAACTTACTAACATGCAATAAGTAAATGAGAAAACAAGTTATAGCATCCTAATGCTCTCTGAGTACACAACTTATAGAAGCAGAGTATTTTAAAGTGGGCAACAGAGGAATGACAAGCACTTTGCTATCAGAAGCACCAGTGTATGTAATTACAGTGCATGCAGAGCAATGCATTGTATTGTTATCCAAATTCTTCTTATTATTCTTCTAATTCATTTCTGTGATCAATTCAACCGTTTCACTTAGAAACTTCATTCAAACTTTATCTCATAGGTCTTGAAAATTCTAGGTGTGCTATTGTTTTTCATCATTTTACTGTCTATTTTCTATTGTTGTCTTCCTACCTACATACTCTTCTCTGTAAACATTCAGTCCTTTCTGCAACCTGTATCGAAAAGTTCACTGAATACTGACCAAGATAGAGCAACATAATATGTTACAACAGGAGCAAATGTGAATAGTGTCTAAGTGGGAGTGTTACATAATGTCACAATATACACTTTTCAGTGATCTTCTGTGTAAGCATATGAGTGCTCTACTCTGGTCTACATGAAGAGAGATTTTCCCCCTGCCCCTTGCAAAAATAGAACCAAACTTAACAAACGTTTGTACCTCTCACTACGCTGTTACCCTCTCTGTCAGCAGTATGAAACTACCAACTCCCTGTCAACCGCCCAACAACCACCTCAAACACCCTAGCAACATCATAGAAGTTACTTCCATAATGACGAACTAGCAACCAACATAGCAACCAGCATGACTAACCTGGCACCCACCATAGCAATCGTTCTAACCAGCCTAGCATTGGCCTAACAACCACCTTGAGTACCCTTGTAACTTCTTGCAAACCACTTCAACAATGATGATCCAGCAACCAACATAGCAACCAGCATAGCAAACACCATAACCACCCTAGTAACAGCCTAGCAATCACCTCAAGTGCCTTTACTACTTCCTGGCAACCACCTCCACAATGACAACTCAGCAATCAACATAGGAAACAACATCAACCATTAACATTATTGATTAAAACAATGAACAACTCATTAAGCAACCTTCAACATTATGTCACAGCTTGAGCAATATGATGCAGCCGTAGGCTGAGTCCAACCATCTCTACCAATTCAACAACTGAAACAGCCTAGCAACACAATGCACAAATAGCAACCACTGTAGCCAGCCTAGCAGCAGCCTAGCAACAACCTAAAGTGCCCTTGTAACTTCCTGAGAACCACTTCCACAATGATGACCCAGCAATCAACATAGCAACCAACATGATTAACCTAACAACCAGCATAGCAACCACCATATCTGCCCTAGCAACAGCCTAGCAGCCACAAGTACCCTTGTAACTTTCTGGCAACCACTTCCACAATGATGACCCAGCAACAAATATAGGAACCAACATCATTAACCACCAATGTCACTGATGGCGCAATATGACTACTAAAACATTTTTAGCAGTTATTAGTAGTTTAATGGCCGTTGAATTTTCATGCATGATTGGGTGTTCACCACATTTTCTACTGACTGAGAGAAGAATTGCTGCATATTGACTAAGAATGTACGACTATTGTCCATTGCACAAAAAAATGTTCACAAAAGTAGCATATTAATAACATACAGGTTTGCATGGCCTCACAAAGTGATACAGCTTTCAAGGGGCACTATGATATGAGGCGCCAAGTGTCACAGGGCTTATTTCGTGCACAAAATGCCTTTCATGCCACGAAATGGAGAAAATAATTACATGACTTTTACTTTTCCATGACATTTACTTCATTACTTTTTTTTTTTTAAGTGAAATGACATTTTCATGAATTACCTTATACATTCTGTCGACGAAATTCATTTTGTGATTGACAAAATGCATGTTGTGATGTACGAAAGGCATTCCGTGCACGAAATGCATTTTGTGAATTACAAAATGAATTTTGTAATTTTAACACACACTAAATGACATACTGTCTTCGTGGACATAATCAGAATTGATGTGTGCATTCCATGGACGAAAGGCATCATGGTGTTTTACAATTTTGTAATCATATTATATTATATGTTTATAATATTATCTGTTTATTCTATTCTATGTGTTGCCTTCCTATGGAGAAGATATTGGACAGAAAATAGCCTTATAGATCTCCTGGTTGAACTGTTTATACCTTTTCTCCCTGCTTTTGTCTTTACCACAGGTCTTTACAGGGTCAGGGTTGACACAAACTAGCCTAGTAGTTACATATTTGTTTTTGACATGCTCATTTACATTACAAATCAGCTGTAATGTTAACACATCAGTTGTAATATCAGCTTTAGTATCCGGATCAGGCTGATTGCAAATAATTTTGTTCAAATTGAATAGGCAAAGCTGACGTAGGAAGAGTTCACTTGAGTGCAATAATGTTGAAAATCTTTTGCGCCGCATGGTCATGATGCTAACCACAGTTTAATTGCTATTTAGCGAGTTCATTGTTATGCAGAGCTGTGTCAATTTGAACGCTGTTCAGGCTATTTAAACCAGTATTTGTGGTATATTAAAAATTCATCCATCATCATGCATCAAAAATACAGACCAGTTTTCAGTACAAGCTCTCTCAAGACACTGTGTAACTAATGTACGTTAGCACCAGGTTAGCAAAAATCATCAATCGTTCTTAACACGCAATGATGATCACAAATATCTAGATTTAAGACCGTCTTTGTTTTATCTAATTATACTAGTTTAAGTAATAGAGTAAAACTCTTGTTTTTGCTCCTCAAAAATAAATAATGAATAAATAGTATGATAAGTGTTAAGAGAGAGTAAGTGTGTGTGTGTGAGGGCAAAAAATGGTGAAAACACTGACAGGCACAGACTTAGGCTGTCATTGTTTCAGTGTTCATAAGTCTTGACGCTTGGTGGAAAAAACTCTTCTGGAGTCTGGTGGTCCGAGCCTCAAGACTTCGATATCACTTGCCAGATGGTAGCAGCTGAAACAGTCCATGACTTGGATGACTGGAAAAGCGGGAAAAGACGAGAGAAGGCAAGAACGTCTGTATCTCGGTCTTCTCCGTCACCCACTGAGCCTGACAGCAATGGTTATTCAAAAACGAACAAATCAAAATCACCTATTATTCGGGATGCCCCGGACAATTCAGGATGGTTGGCAACCCTACTGCTGCTTATGAGGCTAATTTTGCAACAAAGCAATACATGCAGTGCATCTGAAAACATTACAACACATTTGTTAATTGCAACCCAAACAGGTGATGTCAACTCTCAGTACTTTGGACCATCTTTGTAGCCTACCTTCAATAAACAATCCATCAAAACAATCTATATCGGTACAGGTATAGCAACAATAAGCAACTACCAGTCTCCCAAAAACATATAACGGGCACTGCTTTAGTCTGGGATAAGGTAAAGGTCAAGGTCAGCGTTATTGTCGGCAGTGAACTGGCTGGTAGATACATCGTATATCGTCGCAGATGTATTTTCTGGTTACAAAACCTGGGTTTACAGATTTAACAGTCAACATGTCTCATCTCGTTTTACAAAATACCAAAATATAAATCCCAAACTTTTTAGTTTAAAACCGAAATAGTAATTGTTGCGTTAGCTCTGCCATTTAAATTTTTTTTTTAATCAAAGTTCAGTTTCAAAGCACCTCGTCACGCATGTCGTCACTCGGATTGGCTGTTATGAAAAATCGCCTGGATTTGTCGCCCAATTATTTGCATCAAGAAGTTTTTGGCTGCGTCAATTCCGAACGTTGTTTGGGCTATTTAAACCAGTATATGCGGTATATTAAAAATTCATATAATATCAAAAATACTGACCAGTTTTCAGTCCAAGCTCTCTCAAGAGACCGGGCCGTTAAAGGCCAGCGCAGACACTAGTAGCATACGTTAGCTCAAGGTTAGCAAAAATCGTCAATCGTTCTTAAGAGGCAATGAGGATCACAAATATCTAGATTCAAGATAGTCTTTATGACATCTAATTGTAGTAGACTAAAATTCTTGTTTCTGCTCCTCAAAAAGAAATAATGAATAAATAGTATGTTAAGTGTCAAGAGTAAGCTTGTGTTGTGTGAGGGGAAAACATGGAAAGTGTTGTAGTGCAAAGACTGACACGCACAGGCTTAGGCTGTCATTGTTTCGGTGTTCATAAGCCTTGATGCTTGGTGGAAAAAACTCTTCTGGAGGCTGGTGGTCGAGCCTCAAGACTGCGATATCACTTGCCAAATGGTAGCAGCTGAAACAGTCCACGACTTGGATGACTGGAAAAACGGGAAAAGACGAGAGAAGGCAAAAAAGTCTGTATCTCGGTCTTCTCCGTCACCCACTGAGCCTGACGGCAGCGGTTATTCAAAAAACAATTGTTAGTTTCCATCGGATTTTTCGGGACAAGTTATCGCGTTTACAGTAGGCTATTACTGGCCGACAAAGCTGTGACTGGAACAAATTAAAATCACCCAGAATTCGGGATGCCCCGGGCAATTCGGGATGGTTGGCAACCCTACATGATGCCTATGAGGCTGTAGTGCATTAAATAATTTAGTAAAAAAGCAATTGGTTATGCAGTGCATGTGAGAATACTACAACACATTTGTCAACTGCAACCCAAACACGTGATGTCAACTCTCAATACTTTGGACCATATAGCCTCCTTTCAATAAAGAATTGATCAACATAAACAATCTAGGAGCAATAAGGAACTGCCAATAAGGAACTATCAGTGTCCCAAAGGCATATAACGGGCACTGCCTTTATTGGGCATAAGGTAAAAGTCAAGGTCAGCGTTATTGTCAGTTTCTCCACGTTTCAGATATAAAGAGGAAGAAAAATACATTTATTGCTATCCCAAGGCCGAGGAGGCGTTGCTAGCTCAGAAACAGGCTACGTTGATAGTGGTTGTTGGTAGATAACTGGCTGATAATACCTTGTATCGCCACATATGTATTTTCCGGTTCCAAAACCTATGTTTACCGATTTAGCAGGCAACATGTTTCATGTCGTTTTACAAATACTAAATCATATTTCAGTACGAGCTCTCTCAAGAGACTGTGCCGTGCAAAGGCAGCGCAGACACTAGCATACGTTAGTAAAAAACACCAGTACAGGTATAGGAACAAAGAGGAGCTACCAGTCTCCCAAAAACATAACGGGCACTGCCTTACTCTGGGATAAGGTCAAGGTCAGCGTTATTGTCAGTTTCTCCACATGTTTCAGACATACAGAGGAATAAAAAGTACATTTATCGCTATCCCATGGTGAAGAAAAAATGCACAACAGATTTCCTATGTCTTATTTATTTGTTTATTTTTTTTAGCACTAAACAGTAAAGAGTAACCGACAGTTCAAGAATTTCACAAGCAGTGAAAAATTCTGGATGATGTGCAAAAATGTTATAGTGCAAAAAGATGCAGTATGTGCAGTATGGAGAGAATTTAAGAGGAAGAGATTAAGTGCATTCCTGGTTCAAGCCAGGTGGAGAGGGTATCTGTTGATCTGGTAGCACTTGTGAACTTGCATCCATAAGGGGCATAACGGGTGGGGACATGACTGATTCCAATGTCAGCCTCACTGCCGTGGGTCAGAGACTTTACCTTGGCACTCCTAATACTCACACATAGCGCTTTCAAAATGCTGTAGTAGTACTGTCAGAAGATTGAGTTTAATTTAAAAAGTACTACTTTTAAGTAATAACCAGCAATTGAGCAGTACACAATATGGCATTATATTCAAAATGCCATATTGTATATATGATATACAATATGTCATTTTGAATCTTAGTTCAATATGGCATTTTGAATCTTAGTTCAAGATATTTGGACCAGCAAGAAAAAAAAAAAGTTGACCTCACTGACCCAAAACTATGGCATGTGCAGGCAGAGAGCCAGCCATGTGTGTGTATTTTCCTTCCTTTATGATATGTCTTATCACGTTTCAGCCTTGCAACCTTTTATTTCTCCTGTGTATATAAGGCAGTGCCACTCTACCATCTTGTACCAGCATTTGTGACAGACACTGACACTACTTTTCGAAAGAAACCCGAAGCAGAAATTACTGTAATATTGACTGAGGTCTGTGTACTGACAGTGGGTAAGAAGTGAAAAAAGAAAGCATCACACCACAGACTATGAAGGTGAGTATGTTGATGCAGTGTATGTATGTTTGTGTTTGCTTAGTCTACTTTTTTTATTTTTTCATTATGTTGTTTTTATGGTCACTAGGGGCAGTTCAGTAATAGACTTAATACCTGTTGCAATGAGCATGTGTCACCTGGATTGTAAATGAAGAGGCTGTATTGTACAAATCATAACTTTCACTAAAGAAGACTGAACAATGTATCATCTTCACATGCACTGTATCCTATTTTCCTCTCTCTCGATCACACACTAGGATAAACAGCAACCTGACACCTAGTGGTCATGGGATACAACAGCATGTGGCACATAAATTTAGTATTAGGTGTTCTCGCTTCACTTTACAGTGTCCTTATTGAATGACATGTTTGGTCTGAACCGTGTGCAACACGCTTTTGAGGCATTTTAAAGTGTATAAACCTTGTCATGTAAAAAGGCATTGAGAAAAGTATCTCAGTAAAGTTCAAAAGAAAATGAAACCTATATTAATTAAATCAGGCAGAGGAAGGAAGGAAAGAAAGAAAGAAAGAAAGAAAGAAAGAGGTAACAGCTTTTCCAGATGTCCTCCTACAAACAACAGAGTATTCAGCACACCTGTTTCTGTTGAATCAAACACAATGCAACATTTTATCTGTCTTGAACTCAGGGCTGAAGCTAATGATCTAATATGTGTTTTTTCCCCCTCAAATTTGCTATAAATATGAGCAATGTGCATATGACAGCATGGAGGTTGTTTGTGTTGTATAAGGACATTCCATTTATTTCCTTTATTTTGACGCAGATGTTGGCCCAGGCTATATTGGCAGCTCTCTGTGTAGGGCTGATTTCTGCCACAGTTGTCTACCCTGATGAGATTGTAAGTTCATCTATCCTGAGATGGGGGTAGATAGATTTAAATGTAAATAAATGTAGCCTGTTTTGTATGAACATAGTTTGAGTAAATGCTTTGCAAATTATTTAATACACTACCAAAATACACACACACCCACTACACACACACACACACACACATAAATATGAGAGAGTGTGCTATGTAAATAAGGATGTCCATGTATGATATATGAACAACCCTCATTTAACTTCTAAATTGTGTTGATGTCACATTTTGTAACACTTTGTGTAACTTGAGTTAGCCTACTGATATCTGCTGTTTGGTGTCTTCATACAAATGTTAAAAGTGCCATCACACAGGATTTAACTCATCAGTAAGCTTTATTTCCATGTTTCTGAATCTTCCCTACCTTAGGAACTTACAGCTACTCTTCTGAACTCCTCTGTTGCTGCCTCTGACAATAGCAACATTCAGGAGACTCTCTCAAGTGTGTATGGGGTGTGGTGTGGCAACTCTTACTGCCGTGATGGTCATACATGCTGCAGAGGCCGATATGCTTGCTGTCCGCTTCGACGTGTGAGTGAAAATTTTATTTTTCTCTTTTGCAATAAATTTGGCACATGAATCAAAAGGTTGCACGTATTCAAGTTACTTGACACAAATGGCTGATTGATGGTTTCATTTTTAGGGTGTGTGCTGCAGAGATGGCCGTACCTGCTGTCCACGTGGGTACTATTGCACCCGTACCTCGTGTGTGAGGCGGCGGAGCCTAGATGCCCCAGCTGACAACAGCCAGCCCTGAAATCTGATCAGGTATTTAAAATTTTTACGTAAATTTAAGATTTTAACTTAAAAGACAAGTTCAGAATGTGAAATGCATTCATTCAAATGTTACTGGATATGCTTTGATATTTTGCTAGAGCCTAAACAGATTTTAAATAGGCTATGGTCTGGTTAATCATTTTTTCCTTCAATTTTTCCTTCAAAATAGGCCCACTACTATCCACACACCTGCAAACATCTTGTCAACCATGATACTGTTTTACAATACTATGGCAGAGTTCATGAATAAAGAGGCCCAGTAGCCCTACACAAAATCATGTGAATGAAACATCGCTCATTTTGAGAGTATCGGCCTCCACTGTGGTTGTCAATATGTTCTAATCTAACTCCACCTTGTGGTCTAATGCCTTTACACAGATAAACTACTTTGATTAACCTGACAAGTCAGACTAACATTAAAATATATAGTCTGGCTATGACTGATAAACTGGGTTCAATCCAAGGGTTGGCATTAGCAGTTGTCTATCAAATTGTCCCTGCATGCAATAGGTAGCCTGATAAGCTACCGCTAGTGCCATGTCCAGGTGATGCTCTACAAAGATAAAGCAATGTGATTGGTCCGACCACACTTACCACCTCTAGATTTCTAGGCCACACTTTGATAAAAGCAAAGCTGGAAAGTTAGTATTGTGTTACAACATGAGGAAGTTGCGAGTTTTGGAAGCTGTTGTGATAGTGTTGCACATACCCTATCCTATCAAAAGCTCCACTTTACCATGTCTGAAGGAAAAAGAAGCTAGACATTGGACTCATTAGGCTTACTGTCCTGACAGGTATAAATATCAGGTTATTACTTTGCCTCTCAGTGAAGAAATGTTGCCAGCTGTGAAAATACATAACAGAAATAACACCTGAAGAAGCAGTGAGCATGAATGAAAATGGCCTATATAATTCTATGAATAATGCTATTGACTTCATACTACTCTACTGTAAAAGTGGGTATAATGTCTTGAGGATATGACTCAACTGAAACCTGAAGAGAACACTTTAGTAATGCCTTATGCCACTGTGGGCCATTGGCTCCAACAGGACGATCTTGTCATCTTCCTCGCTGTTGTCTGACATCGTTGGTTTGTGGTGCCCAGTACATGCAGGGGGCAGTCGAGATCCTAGGATTCCTTTTGCTGACCACCTGAAGGGTGGTACACGGGCATCTGTGGCTCTGGGAGCTCGCCTACTGAAGGGAGGAGCAGAGAGAAAGTAATAAGTTTCCAAGAGGTGGTGAGAAAGCATATCAAGGATGTCAGAATGTAAACACAGCAAAATAAAGTGAACAATCCAGTACACAAATAACAGCTCAGAGGAGTATGAATATGCACTACAGTATACATTTTTAGATTAGATTTTAGATTAGAAATTAGATTTCATACACTAAATATACTGTATTTATTTATTTATAAGACATATTTGAAGGTAGGACCCACCGGAGACCTGAAGAGGGAGAATAATAATTGTTTAGTACTCTAGCTTTTGCTATAGCCCCTCTTTTTAGGAGCCAATCCTACACTCCTAAAAGTGAGAGGTCACCTTGAGAGGACCATGATGGATCGTCTCAAGGGGGTGGGATTAGTGGATTGTGGGATTCTGGAAAGGAATAGGTTTCTTGGGGGTTGTCCTGGGAGGTTACTGCCTAGGAGGTTAGAGACCATCAGCCCCCACCAGCTTGGCACACTGGCTCCTGTGCCTCTGGGTGGCACGGGGGCGCTGAGAAGAAGGAGCAGGTGCACAGAGCCTCTCTGAGTTGGCACAGCAATTATCAGGCCTGGCGTCAGCAGGGGCGATGTGGACACACTGTGTGCCTCAGGTGGTGGTTTGAATTCTCACGGCACTCGTGGCACTATTTGAGCAGCGCACGGATAAGGCTGAGCTCGTCTTTGTGTGGTTTTGGGGAAGCAGGGAAGGCTTTCTTCAGCCTCCTCCGCTTGACAATGGAGTTGGAATCTTTGGTTGACTCTGCCGGAGGCTAGGGTTCAAACGTGGCAAATGCAGTGGGCCTATGTGTGACAGGGCAGACCAGGGGAGTCCTTCTAGTGCTGCCTATCATGACAGCTAATCAAGCTGAGGACATGGCTGGAAGGTGGTGGCTGGGGCCTGACGAGATGTTTGTCAGGGTCATTCCAGCATGACCTTACAGGTCTGATCCTTCTCACAGCAGGGGTCTCCATCTCTAGTCCTAAGTCCAAGATCTGAAGCTCATCCTTTGGCTCTGATGACATTTTAAACTCATATGATGGCTTCAGTCTTTTGTATCTTTTGATCCCCGGAACGGGGAATCTCCCCATTCCCTTGTGCTCTGTGTACTCCAGCAGGTTTCTTGGATTTTAGGTTGAGGAGATCGTGGTTGAGGCGGACAGGAGGCTGCAGGCCTCTCATTGTCTTCAGAGCCCCTGTTGCGACACAAATCTCTTCAGGCTGGGTTTTTTCGAAACCTCCACCGCCAGTGTCATAGCCTTGGAAAGAAGGTCATCGCTGGTTGTCTGACCCAGCTGACCCTGGTTAACAAGTTCCATGGCAAGAGACAACACACAAAGGTGTGGTATATGGGTGGAAGGAGGAGTGGAGCCTCTGGGCTGGGGGAATTTAGATGTAGAATCAATATCTCAGCTGGATGCTGCTGATTCTGTTTTACCTTCCCTCGTCTTACAGCTGGAGATGCTTCTATCGAGGAGAACATGTTTTTTCTCTACTGTCTCTGTGCTTAGCACCTCCATACGGTTGATGATTGGTCAGGTCCCTGACTTCTCCTTTGGACGTGGACATGGGATCTTCATGTGAGGGAGGGAGCCTCCCCTCCAAGACCGGTCTGCTGTCTCCCATAACGCTTTTCTCAAATTCTCTTGATTTTCAGGAAGCCAGGGAGATGGCATGGCATTGGTTAAAGCAAGTGTTCTGCAGTTGACTGAATGCCTAGCCGTATCTAGCAAGCTTTGAAGATGCTCACATAACCTATACCAAAGATCCTTGATAACTCGATAGGCTCTGGGGTCGATTACTTTCCCTCTACACAGAATGAATCTGTCACTATAGCAACGCATATTCACAGTCCCTGGTCTCAATCGATCTAATTTTGTGCATCTTGAGGGAAAACCGCGAGTTAAAATGTCAGGAATGTCCGCCATGAATAGAAAATTAATTCAGAATCTCGCTGACACTCTTTCCAAGCAAGTGAAGAGCCTCCCCTCCTGTCTCTCATAACGATTTTCTCGAAGTTGTTATTCACAATTTAATTTCTTAAGACGCACGGACGTGTGACCTAACAATTGTGTAAAAATCAAGTGTTTTAATCAGACTATTTATTTGCGTTAATTGGCAGTATATTTCTTGTGCTGCTAAAGTTTCAGGCTACATATCACTGGAAAGTATGTCTTTTGCAGGATTATGGAACACTTACACATCAAAAACTAGTGTTGTCTATTTCATTCTTCTCTTGCAAACGAAGGTCTAACCCTAGTTCCGCTAGTTGATGTAACTAGTCTGCTCCCCATTGGTTGTCCCTACCTACCCTCCCGTGTTTACAGTCGTGAACCCGTAGGATAATTAACTGCTTTGTGCACATGTCAGGGATCGGCAAGCTGTATTCTGGAAAACGGCTTGCCGACTGCTTTTCAGACAACATTATTTAAACTTAGATAAATTCAATAGAAAGGTGGACACAGAAATCAGAAAAAAAATCCTGCAGCCTCAGTGATTTTCAGGAAGCCAGGGAGATGGCATGGCATTGGTTAGCAAGTGCCTAGCCGTATCTAGCAAGCTTTGAAGATGCTCACTTAGCCTATACCAAAGATCCTTGATTACTCGACAGGCTCTGGGGTCGATTACTTCCCCCCTAGACAGAATAATCTGTTACTATAGCAACGCATATACACAGTCCCTGGTCTCAATTGGTCTCACTTTGTGCAACTTGAGGGAAAACCGCTAGTTAAAATGTCAGAAATGTCTGCCATGAATAGAAAATTAATTCAGAATCTCGCTGACACTCTTTCCAAGCAAGTGAAACATTGTAAGTAATTTATTTCTGTTCGCGTTAGGAGTGTTTACTCTGGTTAGCGTATGCTTTGCATATCAGCTGTGATGTTGCTGATCTAGGCTCACTGTCCGAAACGTTAGCCTATTATTTGTTATGTGTGGTACAAAAAATGAGAATTTGTACAAAATGTGTCCTTTTTTTGCAGTTAACAAGAAAGAAGCAGAATGCCTGATCCGACTCTTCAATGGTCTGATTGGAGACCAAACTGAAAGGCGAGTAGGAAACGGACTAGATCGTGGGAAATTCAGGAACATACTCCATAAAACATTTGGCATGACTGATGATATGATCATGGACAGAGGTACATATCAGATCTGACTGTTTTAACACAAAAATCAGACCAGTAGTCAAGGTTTACTTCAAATCAGCCGCAAATTATGTGTAGTATTAGCAAATACAACTAGATGAACTTTCTCCGTCCTGTGTTTCATAGTTTTCATGCATTTTCAAATGTTTGTTCTTCAACTTAAATATAATAATTGCATAGAAATAAAATGCACCTGTTTGCTTAATATGCTTCACTTTGTATTTAGTCTTTCGTGCCTTTGACAAGGACAATGACAGTTATGTCAGTGTCAAGGAGTGGATCGAGGGATTGTCTGTGTTTCTACGTGGCACCCTGGACGAAAAAATAAAATGTAAGATAGGACATATGGATGAAAAAAAAGTGATACGTGAACATGTTTCAGCAAACAAGTGACCACTATCTAACAACATACCTTTATGTTAAATTCTTAGACTGCTTTGATGTTTATGACTTGAATGGGGATGGATACATTTCACGGGAGGAGATGTTCCACATGCTTAAAAACAGCTTAATTAGGCAACCAACAGAGGAAGACCCCGATGAAGGAATCAAGGACCTTGTCGAGATCACTCTCAAGAAAATGGCAAGTAAAAGGCATACTGATTTAAATCTTCTGTTAATAACAGAATTTGACTTTCACTAACACTTAAATTATTTAAGTAAAATATGTTGGTATTTAACCTTTACCAACAGGACCATGACCATGATGGCAGACTTTCCTATGCAGACTTCGAAAAGGCAGTGAGAGAGGAAAACCTACTCCTAGAGGCTTTTGGAACATGTCTCCCAGACGCAAAGGTAACATTTTTGTTTGTTTGGTTGTGTTGGACAGGCTCATGTGTGCATTTATTATAAAGCTTGTAGCATAAGTAACAACACCCACCTACAACCACCCCATCCCCTTTGTTTTCTTATGCAGAGTATACAGGCATTTGAGCAGCATGCATTCCAGGAGCCCCTTGAGCACTGACAACTCATTTTGTATTTGAAATTGTATTGGAGATATTTGCACCAAATGTCATGAATTGCACATAAATAAATAAATGTATTTTTCAACACATTTCATTTGTTTATTAAAAAAATATTGAATTCCAACAAAAATACAGAGGAATAGTGTGGTTAAATTCTTCGCCTTGGCTTAGCAGTGGCCACCTTTTTCTCTGGTGGCTTTGGTTCTGGAAACTGAGGCAATCTGAAACAGAATTGAAATGTATGTTATCCACCTGCATCATCACATCACCATGCTTAATCAACATTAAATTGCATGACTAATACAGTATGCTTACCTTTGCCATAGTGCTTCGTATTATGTTGGCTGTGATGTTTAAGGAAGCATCTTGTAAGTCTGTCTTTGGTATTTCTGGTAACTGGGGTCCAATAAGACGTCCACCTTCATCACTTGTACCCATTAATGACTGACTTTTTGTCTCCTCTGCTTTGCGTTTCCTTCTGTCTAAGTGAGCTGGTCTTGGTAGAAATTGTACTTGTGAAGATGGAATGTTGTTGGGTCTGTTGTTTGTTTCTCTGCTTTCTCTGTCTCGTTGAACTGTAGCTGCTAGGTTTTTAGGGTCTTTGCTGGAGTCAGTGTACTGGTGTAAAGACCCCATTTTGTCTTCAGTGGGTAATCTCTGCTGCGAGTGACCATAATATGATGGATGACAAAAGAGCCTCTCTTGAGGAGGCAAAGGTAGCAAAGGGAAGCCCTGGGAATTGTCTCTATAGCTTGAACTCTTCTCTGGAACATTCTCTGGTACCTGAACATTCTGTTGCACCTCCTCTTCATATGTATTCTGTGAATGCGTAGTAGTCCTCGGTGTAGTAGGTGGCCTACTCTCTTTGCTTTTTGGCTCACATTCCTTTTCTGCAAGAGACACATGAGACTTAACAGTGCCTTTTAATAAATCTTGTATACGAACTTTGATGCTTTGCCATGTCTGTCTTACCTTTGCTTTGAACAACTCTATTCACGTATCTCCTTCTGTCCTGTAATTTGTGCCTGGTGTCATCCACAGTCTCATATTCGGGAGCATAACACACATGCAGCAATCCCCATAAAAGCTCTTCTCGTCAGTGTTTCGTTTTGCTGCCCTGAAAGAGCAAGATACAAATACGATTATATAGATGTTGTTCAGTGCACTGGACTGTGCATTGCTTTGGGAGGGCTCGCTCACCTAGCACTTGTCAGCTTTTGAAATTTGAAAAGGTACACTTCAGTGAATTCTTCGGCGGGATATTCGTCAAGCACGCGGTATTCTTCTATAACCCCATACAGCGCGAGGAGCTGCACCAACTCTGCCATTACACCAATCGCTGGCACCCCTTGCACCAGTAAGTAACGGGATTCAAGATTGATAGTGTACACCTAGATAAAGCGACATAGGCAGGTTATAACAGATTTATGCATTTGAATGACTTATGCACAAATTGAATATTCTGAATAGCCACACGCACCGTAAAACATTACCAAAACAGCTTAACGTTAACCTGTTATCATTAGCCCATTAGGGTCTGCTAGTTTCATTTGTCAAACAAGCTGCTTAGGTATTCTGTAGTGATATCAAATACTCACCTTGACCGCTTTAGGCCTTCTTCCATCTCTGTACTTTGGTCGTGTGTGACAAACAGACTGCTGTTCATGGTGTTTGTATACTTTCGGACTGTCCCAAACTGAAACCTGCGTGGAGGTCGCCATATTTTCTCAACAACAATACCCATAGACCGGAAGTAGTACAAACTAATCAAACGGGATTCACTCGATTTTCTGTTCTCATGAGAAATTCGTATGACATGCAAATGTTAACCTTGGATTTGTGTATTTCTAATATAAAGTGCATGATACCTATACAGTAACCACGAACAAAACGATATAAAATTGTTCAAAGAAAATACCTGGGATATTGATAAGGTAAGGCATCATGTGCGATTGAGTACAACTGCCGAGGACTTCAAGCTGTAATTCATCTGACCATTCTACTATCAGGCTAACTGGAATCATCAGCTAGGAAATGCAGCTTCACCAACTTTAGATATTAATGGAAATCATCGTGCAACTTCAGCAGCAAACGAAGTAATGTTGGGCAGTCATGGGATTCAACCCGTCACAGTGGTATTTAACAACGCGAAAAACTGTTTCCTGCACTTGCCTCCGAACTTGATTACTAAACTATCATTGCTTGAGGTAACTGCTGCAAACATGAAGTTGTAGTTCATTTACTTGTTGAAAACATTCTCCTGGAAATAGCACAGATTAACAAAACTTGGAAACGTTCACATCATAAATTAATCATCTATTTACTCAAAACAGAATCAGATCCTGGAACTGTCCTGGGATGGCAGTCCTCCCGTCTTCCTTAGCTGGACAAGGGGCAGACAGGCAACAGCTCAAGACAATCCCGTCGAGCTAAGTCGACAACTGGCGGAGAAACTTGGACTCAAGGAGGGAGAACAGGTAACGTTGGAAGTACAGAACAGATTAACGTGCAGATATGCGTGTCTGCGGAAGAATTGTTTCAACCTGCGAAATTAGGCTCATTTATACAGCACTTGTGACTCAGCGCTGTCTCTCTTCAAGGGTTTTCTGCGACCCTGTCAAAATGTGCAGTCTGTGCATCAAGTGTTTGTGGAGCCGTTGTCACCTGACGACTGGGAAATCCTGGTGGGTATGCTAAATCAGCGTGTTCATGAACTTCAAAAATCTTAATGAACACATTAAAATTGTATGTTAAAACTTGAAGGTTGCCCAGAGTGCCTATTTTGTTTTATGAATGACCTGTTACAGGAGCTTCACAGTATGGCACTGGAACACCAGCTGCTTGATCAGATCCGAGTGGTGTATGGCGATGCTGTGTTTCCTGTGTGGGTGGACCAGAGAACAGCCATATACATCAAAATCGGTCTGTACAATGACAGTCAATGTGAAAGACATTAGTGTGAATAAATATGCACCATAATGTATATGTGATGTGTTTGAAAACTTATCTCTTTTTCTCTGTCCTGTAGCCTCCTTGTCACCAAGTGTGCCTTATGGGCGACTTGAGCAGTTCACGGAATTGATGGTCTCCCCCAAAATGAGAAGCGGAGATCAAGGAACCATTTTGGGATCAGCACACCTGAACCCAAGCCAAAGTCACCATGCACCACATCAGACCTCTGATCAGTCTGCATCCACTATCCCCTCCTTGGGCAACATGCCTTACGAGCCCCCCACAGACCAGCTGGATGTTGACCAGAGCCACTTTAACCAGCAACAGCAGCAGTGGGGTGGGATAGCGGATTTCAAAAGCCTGTTGAGGTGCATGTTCACAGGTGGCTTGGATCCAGCCAAGGACTCTCCACCTGTTCCCACCATCCCCGCCGTCTTCAGTGACTGTGTGCTAAGGGTGTGCAGAACGCCTCCGCAGTTCGCCAGTCACCAGGGTGCCATTTACGGGGAGGTCCACATGCTGCCGCTGGCCCAGTACGAGGTGCAGTATCTCAGCAACAGACAGCCCGAGATAACTTATGGCAAACTCTGCAAGGTGGCATCTCCAAAGGAGGTGCGGGAGAAGGCAAAGCAGGCCATGGAAAACAGTAAGAGGGAGGCCAAACCCAGTGGTGAAGTGGAGGAGCCGGAGCCTGAGTCGGTGCTGGTCCGTGTGAAGTCTCACCTTGGAGACCTGGAGGACAAGGCATCCTTTCAATGGGGAGAGCTCCACAATGGGAGGCTGTGGGTGAGTCTTAAGCGCATTCTTCTCTTAAAATCCAGTTGTCAAAAAATAAAAATAGTAACTACTGGATCTGCTATCTTGCTGTCCTTTGACTTAGCTTGTCCTCATTTAATGTTACCATAGGGCAGTTCTTAATCATGTGTTTGAATATTCCTTATTCTCCTCAGATTCCAAAGGATTTGAGGAACAGATTAAAAATAAACCTCCATTCAGCTGTGCGATTGAAGCCTGTAAAGTCAACTCCAAGAGTGGCCTTGTCCGTCAGATTGCAGCCAGTACAAACAATGGTAATGTCTCTGATTACACAGACATACTGTGAACATATCATATACAATGCTGTAGGCTACTGTAACATTATCACACAATTTCAAAATACTACAGGAAAGGTTTGTGGTCATTTTGCAGCATTATGCAATTCTAAAGGAATAGGTTGGGATTAGAATCATTAGTAAAATTATGTTGAAATGCCTTTTGTGCTCTGTTTCCACTGGATCCCCCTTTGGTAGCCCCAGGCTGAGGGAGAGGAGGAGGTTCGGACTGGCTTCCTGGAGTGGCTTCACTCCAAGAGCCACGAGCCGCTCGCCTGCCTGACCGGTCGCTCCAGCTTCATCCTCCTGCCCAATGGAGAAGGTACTCATCCCACAGACCAGCAGCCTCTGTGACCAGTTCTAAAAGCCTGAATGACATTAAACACACCTCATGCACATACAGTACCTGTAATAAGATTGATTTTACATCAGAGCATGTAGCTAGTGGTTATGATGCAGTTTTGTCTTATAAAGTATTATCATAGGTGTCTGACGGATGTCAGATTTTTAATAATTTTATATTAGGAATTACTAAATTAGAATTTTTGTACTGGGCATTACTGCATGTATAATAAAAAGCAAAATGCTGAGGGCTAGACCTCTGTGCCTAATAGCATCACTTTGGAATGGCACAACAATTTAGATATTCACCACTAGCCTGTTTTTTTATTCTTGTTTCCTCAGGAAAGTCAGAATTTGCCTTAACTGTGTTAAAACCGGAGCCATCTGAGAAGCTTACAGATGAACTTTTCCTGCTAACAACAAGTTTGCTCCAAAAGAAAAACATACAGGTATTGTATTGCTCCTGGTGTTTCTCTGTAATCATTACAGGTTGTAATTATATTGGGTAGAGGTTTCGGGTAAACTGCTTCATTTTAGTAAAAGTTAAGTAACTAACACAATTTGATGCGCTCATGTCATCATCCAGGTTGTCCTAGAGCTCTTGAGTTCTGATTTTTCTGACCCTGTGAAAGATTCAGAGGAAGCTCATGAGGATTTTCCCTCGCTTAGTTGTCTTGGGTAAGAAATAATATCACTACCATAGCCACAAACTGAAATGAGCTGGCTGTTCATATTTGCTCCATATTAAAACAAGCAGCCCATCTTGTACCATTCGAAGAAGTATAGGAAACACTAGTAAGATACCTGAACCTTCTCCCCTCACTGTGCTGTGAGGTAAATGAAGAGTGCAAAATGCTCAGCTAACTCACACTGCTTTGTTATTGTGATTGTGTCCTCGTCTCCACCCCTCATGAACAGGGCTATGGCAGAGATCAGCACATCAGCGTTTGAGCATGTCTCCCACAGCCTAATGGGACGTCCTCTCTCAAGAGAACTTGTGGGCTCTGGGATAGGCCTGCGGAGTGGAGCTCTGCTCATCACTGGAGCCAAGGTAACCTCTGATCTCTGACACTAGTGTCTTTTGTTAATGTTGCCATTCACTACAGTGAAAATTTTGAACGTTGGGGCCTTATCAACACCTTGAACATGCAATATTCCCGATACATGCACGCTGTGTCGTTCATTATCCCTTACATATGTATGTTTAGAGCTAAGTTGTTTTTAAGTAGATTTTTCCTGAAACAGTTTCAACAGTCACCATTTTTCAATCCACAGGGAAGTGGCAAGTCTTCTTTATCCAAAGCAATCTGCCGGAAAGCTGCAGACGACTTAGATGCTCACATTCAAGTAGTGGATTGTAAGATGTTGAAAGGTCAGACATTTATTGATTATACCTGAGGTGATTTGGACAGTTCAGTTTAACATTGGAGGTTGATAACATCTGAATCCAAGCATTTAAGTAAATGAAAAAGTCTTTCTTTGTCCACTCAGGAAAGCGAGCTGACACTATTAGGCAAAGGCTGGAAGAGGTTTTTGAGCAGGCGGTGTGGAGACAGCCCTCAGTGGTCCTTCTGGATGATCTGGACCTGGTATCTCCAGCTGCTACTTCACCAGAGCATGAACATGGCCCAGAGGCATTACTACACCTGCACATTGCCCAGAGTATGCCAATGTTGTTTTAACTTTCTATTTATAAATATATGATTTGTTATTATTATTATTATTGTTATTGTTATTATATTATTATATATAAATAGTTTTTAAGTTTCTGATTATTTTGATGCCTTTGTGTGAAAAAGTTATTTTTTATTGGAGTGATAACCTATTCCACTGTAGATAATTGGTAATTGTTTTAACTAATTTTGAGGGGAAGGACTTTTTGACCGCATTTATGTTGTCCTTATTATGTCATTTTGGTTGTTGTTCTGGTATGTTCTCTGTTTTGCCACCTGACCACAGTGCTCTATGTTTTCTCTCAGGTCTAAAAGATGTTGTGGATGATGTAATTGAGCGGGGCAGTCTGGTTGCCCTGATTGGCACTGCCCAGAGTGAGGACTCCTTACACCCATCCCTGAGAGAAGTGCAGGGCACACACTTCTTCCAGAGCTTTGCCCGCATCCAGAGCCCAGATCAGGTAAAGTACATTTCCCACAATCCATTATGTAGCACTTCTAGTGCCAATTCAACATACTGTAATTTGCTGATTTGACATTTCTAAACGTTTAATATTGTCATTAAGACAAACACTATTGTATTTTAGAATGTATATCAATTAAGATTAAAGCAAAATATACATAACCAAATGAACCCCACTTGTTTTCAGTGTGAGAGAGCGGAGATCCTGAGGTGTCTCATGCGCAGTAAGAGCAGTCTGTCTCCTGACTGCCTCGAGACGCTCGACCTTGAGGCCGTAGCCAAGCAGACGGAGGGCTATCTACCGCGGGACCTGTCTCTGCTGCTGGAGAGGGCTGTGCATGCCAGCGTAGTCAACAACAAGGCCTACTGCAGTGCTCTGGAGAAACCTGGAGGTCCTGAGTTTTCATCCAATATATTTTTTGTGTCTATTTGTAATCACTCCTCACATCACATAATAATTCTACCTAATATGCGTTTTCTTGTTTTGTGAACAATAGAGTTTTAGAGTTAAAAAAAAAAAATGCACCGGCGAAAACATGACCTCTTTGGTGGAGGTAATAAAGAAATTAATGTGCTTTAAGCAGTACTGATGATAGATTAATATCTGTGTTTTTGTGTACTGCTTACGTCATGTGCTTAAACTGTGTGTTTAGGATGAAACATAGGCAATGAGATGCATTCATACTGTACACGTTCGTTGACGGGTGACGGAGGGCGCGTCTGACATATGGGGGAGTAGTCTTTGCAGAAGCAGCCAGCAACCAATCAGTCGTGTGCACGATTTGATTGGCAGATGGCTCTGTCACTGCTTGAAAGGTTCAACTTTTCTCAACTTTTTGACGCAAGCAACGGAGCCGACAAAACGTACGGACCCACAATGCATTTCAAGAGCGTCTCATGCAAAGTCAATGAGATCCGTCAACGGACATGTACAGTGTGAACGTAGTGTCAGTTCTCACCCACTGCATTACCTCTAACTGTCCTGTCCCTTTGCCTGACTTTTCAGACTTGCGTGTGACTTGGACAGACTTTGTCCAAGCTCTGAGGGATTTTACGCCCCCTTCACTGTGGAGTGCCCAGCTGCAGTCTCCTGGCGTGGCTGGCATGGAGAGTGTGGGGGGCCTGGGCCAGGCACGCCAAATACTGATGGACACGATCTTACTGCCAGCCAAGGTAGGAGATTGTTGGCCTGAGTGGTCTTCCAAAGCAGTTATAAAATCTAGTGACATTATCATGTGCAGTGAGGGCAAACACTGTGAAATATTTTTTTTGCAAGCTATACAAGCTTCAGGACCATACATAAATACAGTGACAGGACTTGACTTGTGAAAATGTTTGGTGTTTGTTGTGCTGTGTCACTTCCATCACTTCCATCAAGGATAAACAGCCAAGTTTTAGAAAGTCCCCTGACAAGTCAGTCGTTTTTGACCACAAAAAACACAAGCTCATGGCCCTGTGTGATCCTAGTCGTTCTCTGATCTTTTGACTCACCCAAGGTCTCATTACATTGACTCATATACAGAAGTTTGGGGAGTAGAAGAGATAAAACAGGTCATGAAATCCCTCTGCAGTTCCTTACCCTTGTCACCCCCCCCCCCCTTTCTCTCTCTCTCTCTCTCTCTCTCTCTCTCTCTCTTCAGTACCCAATCCTGTTCTCCAAGCTGCCAATCCGCCAGTGTTCAGGGCTGCTTCTCTATGGAGCGCCAGGCACAGGCAAGACCCTCCTGGCTGGAGCCGTGGCCAAAGAGAGCGGCATGAACTTCATCAGTGTTAAGGTATCTCACAGGACTTCAAAGCCTAACCTCCCAACCAGTAGAATAAAGTCAAAGCAACTTAATTTTATGTTGTCAAAGGAGTTGTAAGTAAATTATATTCTTCAGGCAGACAGTTGCAAGATATGCAATAAACCATCTTTAATATAGCCATAATGCTTGTACACCTACAGTACATTTAATCATATTACTTTACATTTACATTTGATCATATTACATACATGCCCAAAAGCATTGTAAAACTTTGCCATTTTCTTCTGAAAATACCACAGCTTTAGAAACATTTCTATTGTTTGAAACTGTACCAGAAAGGTAAAACTGGATAAATCACAGTCCTTCAAAGAGTAAAATCAGCAACCTATATTGTAATCAGAAAGTGTGTTTCTTGGAGTTTAACAAACAGTTATTAGGAACTTGATCTGCATTAATTTGACAGTAAAGCACACCTGACTGCAAACTACTCCTGGTGCTTTTTCTTGTCTGCTGCACTGCGGGAGGAGGGCAAATACCAATAAAGGCATGATAGTAGAGTCGTGATGAATGGATTCATTTACCACCTGACACCGTTAATATCAATGAAATGTAATTGCTTTTGGGTGGGAGACTTTATGATAACTCTATGGAGCACTCGTAAAAAAGCTATCATCTGCTCAAGGTGTTTTTATGAACCAACTCACTGTCTTTACTCTCTCTCTCTCTCTCTGTCAATTTCTGTGTCCTTGACTTCCGTAGGGCCCTGAACTTCTCAGCAAGTACATTGGAGCTAGTGAACAGGCTGTCCGGGATGTGTTTCAAAGGTCAGTCTACTTTTTGTAACGCATCGCAAGCTTGGTTTCTCACTTGTCTTTTGCTCTGACCTCTATAAGAGTGTGTTTAATTTAGACACACAAGAATAACTTTACCATTAATCCTCAAGGGGAATGCAGATTCACTGTGGACCTTGAGACTTTGTGTAGATATCTCTGGCTTCAAAAGTGCACTGCCGATACTGTTTTGGTCAAAAATAGTCAAACGGGGTGTACATCTGTTTATGTATCCAAAAGGAGAATAGGATGTCCGCACACTTTAGCTCCCTTTGCAAAGCATTTTTTTATTCATGTTCCCATGAAAAAGTTAGAAAAAGTTTTCAGCATATGCTCTTCATCAGACTTGCATTGTACATAGCCACCATGCTTAAGTGCATTTCTGGTCACATGATCACATCAGTTCTCATCATGCTGTTTGGGACATAAACTCATTATGATGCTATACCTGTGGTCAGGGTTAGTATAGGCCATTAGTTCTCAAACTGGGGTCCGGGGACCCCCAGGGGTTCCATGAAAAACTTAGCTACAAAATAGCTTCTAGCATTTAACTGAACTAATGGATGCACGCCTGTACGGTCAAACTTGTGTTGCGATTATGAGGGGTCCTTGGAAGATTTTCTGCTACTTGAGGGGTCCCTGGTCCAATAAAGTTTGAGAACCCCTGGTATAGGCTGCTTGAGAGCATAGGAGGAACATAGTTGCTATTGACTGCACGATGTCTTTGTCCCTTACAGAGCCCAGGCTGCCAAGCCGTGCATCCTCTTCTTCGATGAGTTTGACTCTCTAGCCCCCCGCCGGGGTCACGACAGCACGGGGGTCACTGACCGTGTGGTTAACCAGCTGCTCACACAACTGGATGGCGTGGAGGGCCTGCAGGGTACGGATGACTCACGCATATGTGCTTACATACATACCTGTCATATGTACTCCATACAGACATTGTACATACGGTTTGCTGTCATAAGCATGTGTAGATACACAAAGAATGTATATGTTAAAATTGCTGACTAAGTATATGAGTTGTAGTTGAAATGTGAAATGCGTAAGGACTTTAAAAGGTTAATCTCTGTTTATGACTTTTTTAAAATCCATCCCCACTTTGATTCCAGGCCCATGCCACAGGATTAACTTGCCAGCAAGCACACTATAACATAAGAGACAGTTTGGAGATACTTTAATGTGAATTGTGAACGTAATCTTCTCCATGCTTATTAAAGGAACACACTACTGTTTTGGCCAGTATATGTATAGTTCACCTCACCTAGAGTTAAACATTTGAGTTTTATCTTTCTCCAGTTTATGTAGCTGTTCTCTCTTTCTGACAGTAGTCCTTTTAGCTCCAGCCTATCATAGATCACTGGGTGGGATTAGACTTTTAGCATCTTGCCCGTTAGCATCTTGCTCAGAAGTGACTAAGAATTCCAGTATTTTCCTTTATGCTCTTGTTTAAAACTTGACTCTTCTGTAGTTACAAAGTGTATTGAGATGGAAAATGAAACGTGGCAATTTTCTAGGCCAGTATGACATGGAACTGTACTGTAACTGTAGTGTAATAATTAAGGAAATTTGTGACCATATCTGAAAATAGCCCCTCCAGGTCAAATGAAGTAGTATAAGCCACTGATCTCATGGGACAGCAGCAAAGTACAGGTGACATGAAGAAGTCTTAAGGCACTTCAGAGAGCTCAGGTTAAAATTGATCTGCTATATAATCCCAACCTTCTGAGATCTAATTGTGTGCGTGTGTGTGTGTGTGTGTGTGTGTGTGTGTTTTGACTGCAGGCGTGTTTGTGTTGGCTGCCACCAGTCGGCCTGATCTGATTGACCCAGCTCTGCTGAGACCGGGTCGCCTCGATAAGTCACTGTACTGCCCTCCACCGGACCAGGTCAGTGTCTAGCACACACACGAGTTCATAGTTATTTAATACACCCAGTAAACTAAATGGTTGAGGTTATGATCAGCTGCTGTTAGATTTAGGTTATGATCAGCTTTTCTAGATTTCAGAATGTTTAATAGCTCAAAGACATGTTTCTACATTCTGTGTGGTGGTTCTGATTCCAGGAGGCCCGTTTGGAGATCCTCCGTGCTCTGACGCGGTCGCTGCCCTTGGGAGAGGACACTGACTTGGAGGAGCTGGCGGCATCAACGGACTCGTTTACTGGCGCCGACCTGAAGGCTCTTCTGTATAACGCTCAGCTGGAGGCCATCCACTCCAGTCCTGGGGCCAGCCTACTGCATGTAAGTCCTTTCAACGGGGTACAACATACTGTAGATGGGTGGATTGGTGAGTGTGTGTGTGCAAAAGTATGCACAGGCGAATATATTGATGCTTTATTGATCCTAAGGTACCTTTCCTCATACACACACACACACACACACACATACACACCAGCCAGCCTGCCTCTTACCCCTGTGCTCTCTACCAGGACCTGGGCTCTGGTTCAGACAGCGATGGCAGCCTGTCCTCCATGATCTTCCTGAACCACAGCAGTGGGTCGGACGACTCGGCAGGGGAGGGTGACGGCGTGTTGGACCCCCCAGTGGTCCTGCTCGACTCCTGTGACCTGCCCCCTGAGTTACCCCGGCCCAACATGTGGAGACTCTATTTCGGAAGTTCCTATGAGTCTGAGCTGGACAACCCTTCTCCGCCAGACCTGGTCAGTCACAAGCTTTTTATCAGTTTTTTGCAAATAAATAATTTAATAATTTGTTTAAATTACTTTTTTTTCATAATCCCTGACTAAGACATGTCTTTGAAACATTACAGATTTTCTTATCTATTAAAGTATTGGGGAGCTTTTTATTTTGCAGTGTGCAGGTCTTCCTTTTGACCTCTGTATTCAGGTTTGTTAGTTTGGCCATTGTTTGGCCATTGTTTGGCCATAGTTTGCATAGTTTGCATAGTTTGGCCATTGTTTGCATTGTTTGGCCATAGTTGCCATAGTTTGGCCATTGTACACATTTTTTGGATGTGTGTACCCATGCTTTAAATTACTTTGCTGCTCGGTACATTTCTGTGGCTCAGAAATGTGTTGCTTGCTTTTTTTGAGGCTGTAGCTTTTTTGTCGCTTGAAGGAGGCTATATCTTTTTAGTTAATAAGGTACTTAATCTTGCCCGAAGGCACTGTTAATTACAGTTTTATTCTTGTACTGTAAAACGTTGAAGTGTTAGAGACCCGAGTAAGTATTTGGACATAGGAAGCATTGTTATGCATTAAAAAACATTTCTTTTGGCAATGTTCAATCTCACAAGTTGTTTGCTGTAAGCCAAAAATCTGCATTGTTAATCAAGTGTCTCCGATTGGTGTTGTGCAAGAATGCATTTTGTTTCCTTGCAGAAAACTCCACAAACTGCTTTATTTTCTTCCGTCTACACCACTCATAACTTTTGCCCACAGATTTCCCTGGGTCCCTCGGGCCCCAACTCCAGTGGTCTTGACCTGACAGGGGCGTCAGTGAGGGAGACGGGCCCATCCCCGTTGCCAGCCTTCATGGCCTCTGTGCAGCAGGGCTTCCAGGAGCTGAACCCGGAGCAGGTGGAGCGGCTAAGGGCCGATGTCAGCACACTCAAGAGCAACTACCGCCGAACACCGGTCAGTACCGCACACACGACCCCCAATTTTAGATGAAGTAGTACAGATCAAGTAGCAGGACTTTAGAACAGGGGTGTTTGTCTGAGTATGACCCCAACACCACAACATGGTGAGAATCTGAGCACTACCACCTAAGGTCATTGAATACTGATCAAGATAAAGCAACATAATGTATTACAATGGTGGCAATCGTGAATATTTCCTTGAATATTAACGTCACAGTATAAACTTTTCAGTGATCTTCTATATCAGCGTATGAGGGTTCGACTCTGGTCTGCATAAGGGTGGACCCCCCTCCCCCTTCCCCCTTGCAAAAATAGAACACAACTTAACGAATGTTTGTACCTCTCGCTCTGCTTTTACCCTCTCTGCTATCACTGAATAAAAAAATAACACACATTCCTACAGTGAAATTAAACAATTTCGTTCATGGTCCGGGGCCATGAGCAGTAACCACACTGATCAACAGTGGGTCATTGACCACTCACTGAAAACCCTCTGCAATTGAAGTAAAGACACTTTTATTCTGCACAAGCATCTTTAACACCCTTGAAGTCTGAACACTCAGATATAATAACAACACTTAACTCATTTGGAGTTGTCAAACTTAAATACAGTATGATGTTCAGCAGTAAACTGTCTGCATGTTTGTATTGTTTACTTGCTAACTAGCCATCACCAGAGTGTGTCCTGCCCTGGAACCACCCTTAGGCTAAGCATTATCCTGTGTGCCTCAGTGCATTATGGGACTGCGCAGTCAATATTGCATCAGGTCTGCTTCCTACTGTTCCATCATTAACAGGGAAAGCTTCTAGGGTACATGGTTCGTTGTTGAATATCTTACCCTGACACACACAGTCATGTTGTGACCGCTCCCCCTGGGTCTCTCTCTCCAGGAAGACTCTCCGATGGCCCTGGCGGCCACCGGGGGCCCCAGTAAGCTCTCCCTGGTGCTCTGTCAGACCCACCTCACGGCAGCGCTGGCCGGCACCAGGCCCTCCATCAGCAGAGAGGAGTGGAGGAGATACGAGGAGATGTGAGTTAGCCTGCTGCTTTCTGTTTGCTGCATGACCTTAGCCTGCTGCTTTCTGTTTGCTGCATGACCTAACGAAGGTCTAGGACCAAAATTTTGTGTGTGTTAGATAAATAAGTTGCTTGCAGAATGGACAGTGAGCGGCAGTTTGTACTTCATTCTGAGCTCTAGACAGTTGGTCACCTCCAACACGACTGTTTGTAAGAGGTGTGCAAAAGGTTTAATCTCTTTGCAGCATGTCATTCACACACACAGACACACACATATACACACACACGCACATGCATCAGTAACAGTGGCAGTGAGTGGATATCTTGCCATGATGTTGGTGCTGTATTGTGTAGAGATAATGAATCTATCCATTTCCTTTATGGTAATGTAGTGTGTTATAATAATGCTCATAGTAATGTGGTGTGAATAGTTTGTCCATTTTAATCATAGTGTTTAATCATAGTAATGCAGTCTGATTTGTCAGTGTAGTCTGATTTGTCTGTTTTGTGTGTGGAAGTGTAGTCTGAATAGTTATGTTTTTTTTCTTTCTTATTTTCAGGTATGAATCTTTTGGAGCCTCTCGGCAGTCTAAGTCTCAGTCTGTAGCTGCTTTCAAACCAGGCCAAAGAGTGACTCTAGCGTAATGTTACACGAACACACACACACTTACATACACAAACTGATCAGGTACACTTAGCTCATGTACTGCCCAGCCTATGTCTGTTTGCATAAAAGCAGTGTGTATAGTATGAGAATGTAACAACCTTTTGTTAATATTACTGTACATAATTGAAATAATTTAAATGTCTACTGCTGTAACACTGGCTAAATCCTCAACGACTTAACTGGCATGAGTCGACTTCATGATTGGCTGATTAATGGCAGCTATGTCTTTGAGGATTCATGCCTTATGTTTAGGGAAGACGGTGGAATTCAGTGAATAACTATTTCAATGAAATTGTGGTGTTTTGAAACACTGGATACTTTTTATTAATGAAATCAGCAAAATGGAATATTAAAAACAATACAAAAAGTATTACACAGCAAGAGTTTGCATTTTTGGAGTTACTGCAACACTATTTTTGCAGGGCCTATTATTGCAAAGCAAAACATTCTCCAACCAGCAGGGGGCAGTGTGCAGCTGTCTGTCTCCCCAGCCTCAGCTTATGTGCTGAGAAGCACAACCTCAATGTTTGGGCTTTCTGGCTCCAGCTTTGAAGCAGGCAGCTATGCCTGCGGCCAAGTGGATTCAAGCCCACTCGAACCCCACACCTGGTCAGCACGAAATCCCACCTCAGCGCTGGTGTGTGGAGGCAGCGAGAAGAGAGAGGGAGAGGGAGAGAGAGAGTGGAATGGCTTAGAGCTTTGAGGTAGACCCACTTCAGTATGAAGAAGGGTGTTGAAGAGAACTCTCTCTCTCTTTCTTTCTTCATTCACCTCTTCCTGAACTCCTCCTGTGCACTGCTTTGTTTTTCCCGTTGCTCACTAACACTGCAGTTTTGAAAAGGGAGAGAGAGGGAGAGGCTGCAGGGGTTTATTTCTCCTGACTTCACACCTTGACCGGAAGACACTTCCTCTGCCCACACACCACAGTCAGTCACACAGGGAGTCCGAGCTGCCTGGAGGTCCAGTCAGAGCTTTTGCTTTTGCCCTGGGTGTCAGTGCATAAGCAGGACACAGAGACACACACAAACACACACACACACACACACACACACACACACACACACACACACACATATAGACACACACGCACACACAAACAAATGACAAATGCATGCACATATACATATACATGGACACACACACACACACACTCACACATACACACAATTAGAGATCCACAGTTGCATACTCAATGAACAAACTGCACATATTTAAGAAAAAAAAAAGATGAGTGGGAGGTGAGAAGAATAGCAAAAATAGATAGAAACCCACAAGAACATCCCAGTTCCCATGCAAACAAACAAAGAAGTGCAACAAAGAAGCTCAATGCAGTGCTCAAGTGATCCTGTCTGCTTGGACTCATCCATGTACTGCAGCAATTGTTTCCAGCATGCTGATTCAGAAGCCCTGCATGGTCAGCCAGTGAGTGAGTTACACAAGCACGCACACACTGCTCTCAACTTCTAGGGCCTTTTTATTTCAGTGATAAAACTGGGAATACAGACCATTTTTTGTGGGCCATTATAGGACCAATATGCTGAATTCCACACCCTGCACATTTTGCATTCAAAAAGTGCCATTCTGCAAAGCATTGTTTGCATATAGCCCCATGCATCTGAGGAATACACACAGAAGAAAAAGGCTATTTCACTAAAAGTATCAATCTAAGCAATCAACTGCTTCAGATTCAGTTCATGAAACCTTCCCATATCATATACTAAAAGACCATGGAAAGACAAGTTGAGTCTCCTTTTCATTCCTGCCCTGGCAGTCCAAAACACTTCCACCACACACACACACACACACACACACAAACTCCCACTCCCCAGGATCAGCCGATCCCTCTCGGCTGAGTTCAGCGCTCTGTAAGGAACGCAAACTGAGTGAGAAACAAACGGCGAAAAGAAGCTGAATTGACTTTTGAAATGCAGAGAGAAGGAGAGGGAGAGAGAGAGAGAAATAGATGGAGGGAAAGAGAAAAAAAAAAGAAAGAATGATTTTGAGCCGTCTCGACTGTCACAGAGAGACAGATGCACAAAGAGGCAGAAACACGTCAGTGTGATAAATCAGCGCCAGCACAGCGAGAACAAACACAAGCACAACAAATGGAAGAAATGCAACCAAAGTAACTAAAAATGTCCCCTATAAATAACCTGCTCTAAACTGCAGGAATTATGGCGGGTTCATACAGAGGACGTCTTCAGATCTTTTTAAAAAAGACATTTCAGCGGTGAGGCCAGTCGTGACAGATCGAGGCTCGCTTGGGAAGGAAGATCGTAGAGAAGAGCTGACAAACAGACGTGAGCAAAACAGCTGCTCAGGACAGTTTGCCGTGACACATACCAACAAAGTTGAACAGAGCCCAGCAAGGGACCAAGACAGCCATAACCATCTGCAAGCATCTTTAGTAAGACAAATGAAAATAATAGCAATCTGTATGTTGTATGTACAAATGGAAATAACAGCAGTCTGTACATTGAATATGAACAAATTCAATTTGTTTATTAGTGTTAGTGTGAAATGTGTGTATTTGTATATTAATACGTATTAAGATATTATCGGTTATACATACATACTCTGTGTGTGTGTGTGTGTCTACAGAAACGTCTACAGAAACTGTTTGAAATAGTGTAGTCGTTACTGAATCTGTGTCAAGATCAGAAAAGTTAAGGCCCACTTTTAGGTGTGTCACTTTCATGGTCACGCATGCCTATTCAGCTTTACTGTTTATAGGCTTGAATGCTGAGCAAAGGGGAGTGTGTGTGTGTGTGTGTGTTAATTTCAACTTTGTTGCTAGTGGCATCTCCAACTGAGAGCTGACATCAACTATGTCAACTAAGAGCACTCCGTGCGTGATTTTAATCCAAGATATACCTCTTGTGTGTGTGTGTGTGTGGTGTGTGTGGTGTGTGTGTGTGTGTGTGTGTGTGTGTGTGTGGCGTGGCATCCAAGCAGTTGGAGCAGAGAGGCGAGCCTCATGCATAAATAAGTGCCTAAAGGCTTGCAGCTCCCCCATCTGTGGCACTGCACATGTATGTTAATATTTTCCCTTCCGCCAAGGTACTCACTGACTCACTGATAAATGTGACTGTAAATCACAGCCGACAAACAGCTCTTGTGTGACTTCTTGTTCGTTTGTGCAATTCAACTGTAAACAAAACATGGCCAAAAAAACACTGAGGACCCCCCCCCCAAAAAAAAATAAAACAAGAACCCATCCACTATTAACTGAAACTCTGTCCGTTAATCTTTGTCATCTTAAAGCAGAATAAATGGACCAATAACAGCAGCGACAGCTTGATAAGGAGGAGTTCTGTCTCCGATAATGAAATCATTCTGCCCTGTTAATCCCTTGCCGGAGGGAGGGTGGCACAGAGACTCATTTGTGTGAAGGTGGCTCTGTCATTTTCGGCTAATTTTCATGCAAATTTGTCCCCCCAAACCTAGTGGGTTATTCTTATTAAAAGTTTGGATTTGAGAATAAATAACGCTACATATTTGGTGTCATGGCGGGCCTTGTAAACTAAATTTAAACTTGGTGTTTCAGTAAGGATTTCTCTCTCTCTCTCTCTGTGTTTGTGTGTGTCTGTGCGTGCACATCTTGCTTGTTTGTAGGCCCCTGTCTCTGTGCTTACCTTTGGGTTTGTGTGTGTGTGTGTGTGTGTGTGTGTCTGTTAGAGAGACAGGGAGAGAGATAGGAACCGAGGCACCCCTCATGATTTATTACACCGGGCGGCACAAATCAATACAAGGGCACCCAATTATTAATGAAGCCAATATAGAGGGAGCAAGACTCGAGGGGTGGGCGCTGCTGCGTGGCACTGGATTTAAATGCACTTTCTGATTAGTATCCATACAAATGCAATCTGGAGCCTTTCCTCGGGCAGGAATAGCTTCTGCTTGGCTGTGCCTGGCTTCTTCATGGAGCTGATTAAGTACTTCCTCACACACATACACACACACACACACACACACACACTCACACAAACACACACACTCACACAAACACACATACACTGGGAAGTGAACTAGAGCTCTGTCAGGAAATTGATGCTCTAGTTTGGTCCTAATCCGTTTTAAAAAGTGGCAAAGTCTTTGTCATGTCATGTAGTATAACCTATTCTTTGTTCTTTCTTATGTAATGTCTAATTAGGAAATCATTTGAACATTTGCATGGCTGTGTGATGCAGGCATGACAATCTGTCATTCTCAGCTATGTCTCATCCTCATCTTGCCTTCCCTCGCTAAATAAGGCAGAACCAAGAATGGCTTGTGGTTATTGAGCGCTGGTACATTTCTTGTGTAGTGTTTAATGCAATGTCATACATATTGGAACTACGTGGCATTGTGTTCGTCCTTGGGATGTTCATTTAAGCTGTAGATACAGTGAGCAAGTCATTGAGCATCATCTTGTGTGTACTTTAGTGAAATCCACAGTGATACCAACTCAATGTGTGAGATTAGCAGAAGCAATGAATGTTCAGGGCTCATTACAGGTGCTAGTGTGTGTGTGTGTGTGTGCGAGTGTGTGTGTGTGTGTGTGTGTTTTGGTCAGTGCATGAGCAGTGAGAGAGTGCATGAGAGCATGTGAAGAGGCAAGACAAGGCCATCTTAATGACGTGATGTGGTTAGTAAGCAGTGTCTGACTACATGGTGAGGGCCAAGATGTCTCTCTCTCTCTCTCTCTCTCTCTCTCTCTCTCTCTCTTTCTCTCTCTCTCTCCCCTCCAAAACTAATCTTCCTCCCTTACTGACACCCCCACACACCTCACCCCCCCCCCTTCATATGAGGACACACTCAGCATGCTGAAGCTACTGTGTTATGGCTACTCACTCTGGCCCAGGTTTGACTCCGGGCCAAATCAGGGCCAGATGTGTTCCAGGTCATGCTGCTCCCCAGGCTCCTGTCCTCCAAATCTCACTTCTCTCCACCTCAGACCTGTGGCAAGCTCAGGTAGAGACGGAGGCTTTTGGGGGGAGTCTCCTGAGGCCCCTGACGGAAGGTCTGCTGCATTATTCATCCCCATCCTCCTTTCCTTTCTTCCCTCTCTCCTCCTCCTCTTTTTCTACTGTGTGCTGTTGTTCTGGAGCACCGGCTCCCGAGAGGACAGACTGCCTAAGAAGACCTCGGGCTCTGCATTGCATCGCACTCGTGCTGGCTGCCATGACTTTGACTTTGCCCCTAAACTTTGACAGATCAGCCTCAGCAGGGGGCAGCTCAGCAGGCGGTTGGTGTGTGTGTGTTTGGGTGAGGGGTATAGAGAGTTCATACTGTAGCTTTTTTGCCTTAAGGTAAGGCAGGTTATGAAGTTCAGTCAGGTTTCAACCTCTTTGTAGGTGACATCAACTCTACCATATTACACACACTTTAACTTTATCATAATACACACACCCACAACAAAAAAATGCGCTCACCCTTGCCATACACACACACACACACACACACACACACACACACACACACACACACACGCCATTCGCCAACACTCCGTTACGCACACACACACAGTCCCAAAACTAAATGTCAGTTGTGAGTGAAATGATGTAGTCATATTGCCCTGGTCGGGTGTTGCAAAGCTGACTCCATCTTCAGCTGGTGGCCTGCTTGACTTCCCCAAAGCCTCGCTGGATTCATGCTGCATGCTGCTTTTTGGTGAGTCAATGTCAGTTCACATCTTTTTTTTTTACTATTACAAAGCACTTCTTGAGACTTCCTCAAGAAGCCTTGCTCTTCCCCCTCCAAACATCCCACAATCCTTTGCTACCCAGGGAGCCTGTGGAACTGACTTGACCTCTGGTTTGTGCAGCATTCTTTTTGTAGTAAACTGCAACCTGTATTAGTAGCTTTGGCATTGAAGCTATGAAGAGGCTGCTTACAGTTAGCAAGTGGATGATGAAACGGACACACACACACACACACACATATACACCTAAGCTATATATTCTCTTTCAGGCACCATCCCAAACACACACACACGCACACACACACACACAGCAGGCAGTGTGAGTAATCCACTTAAGGACCTACTGTAGGAGCTGGTTGCTCACTGCCAGAACAAGCATATTGCATGAAAAACACATGCAGTCAAGGTATGCGTGTGTGTGTGTGTGTTTGCTCCAGATAAGTAGTGACCTAATCCAGTTTAAAAGGCTTAACATCCAGAGATGTGCATTCATTCCGTGCATTAAAAATTAAACATTGACATGCCTTCAGTCAACAACTTCACAAGTTATACACACACACACACACCACACACACGTTTGAAAACGCACATATTTACTGTGTATTGTATAATTTCCTCTCCTTGTTGAAAGTCATACTCAGGTCATATCCTCAACTGCATCCCTGCAGGTGTATGTTTGTGTGTGTGTGTGGACAGAAAGAGAAAGGGGTCGTGACTAGGCTCCAACTCTGGCTGCAGTGGAGTTGTACACAGCCAGCCGTGTAATGGGAAACACAGGAGGTGAGGCCACAGCCTGTGCAATTCACCACAGCGTCTCCCAGATGAAACTCACTCCCTTCCTCTATCTGATGTAGTCTGTCTGATGGGTTTGTCCCCCCCCAACACACACACCACGCACGCACGCACGTACGCACCACACACACACACACACCACACACACACACACCACACACACACACACACACACACACACACACTTTCTCTTCACTTTAGCTGCAGGTTAAAAGGACAGTGTTCAGACTTTTAAAAAAAAAAAAACAAAGAACTGGAAAGAATTTTATCAGTTTGAAAATGCACACACTCATCCTTCCTGTTCTTTCAGCTACTTATCCAAGAGGGAGCTACACTGACAAACATCCACCATCTTCACCTTCCAAATTAGACTTATATTCATAGAGCCTACTTTCAATAGGTAAAATGTTTATTTGGAATGTTAATTTTGGAAGCCTGTATTAAGCCTGAAACAAAGTCACCCTGACATGAGCATTGGTGACATGACATGTCAGTGTCATGTCCATTACAATGTACAACACTGCAATGCTTTTCACGACACATTTTTCCACAAAAATGATCCATCCCCTGTAGTTTTATAAATCTAGATATGTTCTAGATATGTGTAAGCAATCACAGACAATGTTCTCATTTATTCAATTTTAATGTAAACAGCAGATTGATGGACTCAGCCAGTAACAATGGAAGCAAATAAAATTCTACATAACCATAATAATTTTTCAATTAAATTAAATAGGAATTTCCAAATGTTTCATGGTCCCAGAATAAAAACAAATTTAAAAAACCTAAAGAAACAAAAAAAGATTTTTTTTTCTTCCCTTTACTGACAAATGTACATACATACGATGACCCCCACCCCCCACCCCTCCCCCCAATAACACTGACTACTTGGCAGCATCACAACCATTACAGAGAGTCACACCAGTTTACAGAATCAAACAAACATGGAAAGCTTGATATTGCTCTGGAATGATCTGGTAGTCTTCCGAACTGAACCGGTTTGGGAAACCAGGAACAGGGGAGAAAAACACAATAAGACAGGAAGAAAGGGGAAGAAATTAAACAAAAGGAAAGCAAGCACGCGGTACAGCTGAGATTGGGCAAGGGTGATTAAGTACTGTTGGTGTTGTCATGGCGACGTGTTGATATACAGTTGTAAAGGAGGCAGTGCTCATTGACCACACAGCCTGGTTAATAACAGTCTACAAATACGACAAAGCGGAGGAGGAACAAAAAACAGGGACACGCCAGATAATACAACAATCTTACCATTCTTTCACTACCTCATCCCTCACTAAAAAAACACCACCACCACCAACCCAACATATGGCGCCTTTCCTCTCATCCTTATCTCATCCCATTCTTTAGCTGCCACTTAAATGAGTGGAAGATGGGTGGTGTATTGGTTTTGTCTTGTTAGTTTTACATTCTTACCTTGCCACCCCTACTTCACTAGCACGATCTTCCTCAATGTTGTGATAATGAAGACCCCAAAGTCCAACAGCCTGAGAACTACATTAAAAAAAGGCTTAACAGGAACAGAACATGATCAAGCTCAAGAGTACAGCATTTCCATGTGAAGTGAGAGACTCCTTCTGAAGACGTTGGATGTTAGAGGTGTCTGTGAAGACAGAGGTGGAACTTGGAGTGTGGAACTTGGAATGGGGGGGGGGTTGGATGGATGGATCCATGGAATCAGGTGTTGGTTGGTGTCTCCTCCAATGCCGAGTGTGCCTATTGTGGAAGGTTCCTCAAGGCTGAGTTCATATTTATAGTCGAAAGTTGGTGCACCTATTGAGAAGCTTGCTTTTTTTTTTTTTTTTTTTTAAAGACAGTTTTAGCAAAGAAAAAATTGAATCCATATCTTTGTTCTTGTTTGTCTTTTCAATGCAACCGTTTCTCTAAAAGTAATTTTTTGTTTGTTTTATTTAAAACTTCCAGTAACAACTTTTCAGAGAAGAAAAAAAGAAACGTTGGTCCAGTGGGTATTGGTGTGTGTTTTGATCTCAGTTGCAGTCGTAGACAAAGTCATAGTTGCTAGGCTCCTTGGGAATGGGAGGTGGTGCCTCTGGGATCTGGATGTTTTCCAAGTCGAGGAGGCGCAGCTTCATCTCCATGCTAAGTAGAGTGTCCAGGTCACTTTTGGTGAACTCGCTGGTCATCTCCTTACCTAGCAGGGCATTGAGCCCATCTGTCCAAACACAGTACTGAAAGAGAAGAGAGGAAGCAGAAAAAGAGGGTTCATAATCCTATTCTGAACCAAGGAGGTTATTACATTTTCCTTTCAGAAGGTATTTGTGGATGTTACGCTTTGCACATTTCATTTCACATTCGAGAATATCATCCAATCATTCCCTCCTCTATTTCACATAAGAAGTCATTACCTTGGTGTTAGCGTGAGACCATAAGTTGACTGTTAGCCTTTAGCATATTAGCGAGCATAAAGAAGTGATTAGGCTTAGCGTTGACGGCCAGACTTTCTTTTTCAGCTGCTTTTTATTCTCCGACTTCAACTCACCTCGTGTTTGTCAGGAGCGATGAAGTTTAAGTACTCGTCGGACTCGTAGAGGACGGAGAAGGCCAGCTCCAATACTTCCTGTTTAGGAGAGACAGAGAGGGACAGAGAGAGGGGGGGGGAGTGAGAGAGAGAGAGAGAGATTGTCAGTGGAACGTTAATGAGTCTGCTGTGTTTGTGTTCCTGCCTCCTGCCAGGCTGCCAGCCACCGCACGCTCTCTCTACCCGGCACAGATTTGCCGAGCAGATGGCTGGCTGTCGCCTTGTGCTCACTGCTCCGCCCTGCCGGGGGCTTAAGGGGGATGGTGATGGGGACAGGAAAGCAGGCCTGGGAGACGCCAGCAGCAGCAGCAGCAGCAGCAGCAGCCCCAGACTTCAGCACCGACTAGCCTCCTTGACGGGCCAAGTGAGAGTGCACAAAACCACCCTGTCGGAAGGTATCAGAGGCTCAGGCCAGACTGAAGAAGCGCATTGAGTCCTTAAAATGGGCTCCTTTAAGAATGTAAAACCAGAGAGGGTAAAAGCGGTTTGTATTCAATGATCTTTGGTATAACATCCATCACACTGACAAACTGATATTGACTGATGAGACAGAAGCCGAGTTAAGCTCAGCCTTTTCAAATGCACACAGCAAGTGCACCACCATTTTTACAATAAGCATCCATGTATTTGTTGACTACTGATTCAACTGGAAACTAAATCTGTTCATGTCACATTTGAGCAGACTTTACCTGCTCTTGTTCAAGTACTAGACTTTCCTTTCTCTCTCAAACCTAATAAAAACGTACTACATGTACTACATGTTTTCCTGGATAAAAAGACCTTGTAAATGGGCTTTTAATTCTTTGAGGATAATCACTCACACATTTGTTATATCTTGTGATATGTTCCTTACCTTCCCTTGACTGACTTTCAAACACTTAACTTCCCTTGCGCCATTCCTGACAAAAAGTACATTGTGCTCCCCCTGAATAAAAAAGGCCATGCCTTCTGAAGCATCTGCAGTGGCAGGGTCACGGTCACGGCCACAGCCACAGCATTGCTGGCACCCGCTTGACTCCCTGCGGACCCGCGCCGAGGCACTGCTCCAGACGGGCCGACATCGTTCCCTTCGTCCTCTGCCATGAGCGATGGCACAGCTGCCCGCGTGCTTTCGGCACCTTGCCACTGCAGCCACCCAAAAAAAAACAACAAAAAAAAACAAACCACCGGAAAGGATGTGTGTGCCAGATCATCCAGCCCTGCGTATCGTCCTTTCACGTCAATCCTCCTTCTTTCCCCTCTTCCTCCTTTGGTCCGATGTATTGGCAAACTAATAAAAGTGGTCAGGAGGGGGAAGGTGAGGTGCAGCGGTCTTTTATCTTCAGCCACTGTATTTACCCCCTAACCCCTCATCCGTCAACATAACGGCTCGGAGACAACACACTCACACGCTCACAGAGAGGATCCACGTCTCTGAGGGGGGCGACTCCTTCCTTACCACCCACACAACGAAAAACCAACCCATGCCTTCAGTGGCAACTGATTTTTGTTGTTTATGAAACAAACGCGATGAAACAACGACCGGAGAAGAAAATGCCGCCGGGGAAACAACTGATTGATTGACACACTGACTTGAGCGCTGTGCTACCCTCAATCCCCTTTCCCTCCCACCGCACTTTCTCTTTGCCGTCACGGGCGCCATGGCAACGGGGAAGACAGCCTCCTGTCTGTGTCTCTGTCTGGGGAGAGCTGTGTGTGTTTCTGTGTGTGTGTGTGTGTGTGTGTGTGTGCAGAGGTGAAAATGAGGAGAGGCAGGGAGGTGTCTTGTGAGGAGGACGTAGGGGATGATTGGAGCTGATGTTCCTGTCAAGAGAACATCAGCGCTGGAGGACACCTTTGTCTGGAAAAGGCCCGGGGAGGGAGCGCACGGGTTGACAAACATGACAACACAGACACACACACACACACACACACACACACACACAAGGAGAGACAGATGATGATTTACCTTGTTCTGCTTGAGAGCTCCTTTCTCCTTCATGTGAGGGCAGTCCTTGCCAGTGACAACGGCTTTGATGTCAGCCACGGGTACTGCACAGCAAGACAGACATGAGAACAGAGCAGAGCAGAGCAAAGCAGTTAGACAGATTCACCACCACACATACAGACAGACAGACAGACAGGTATTAACCTTCCATAGGCCATTAAGTCAAAGGCTACACAGTTAAGCCAGAGTCATTTAATGAAAACAGAGTGTGTGTGTGTGTGTGTGTGTGTGTGCGCGTATGTGTGTGTAAGACACTTACGCTTGTCCTGCAGTGAATCATGGGGCACCTCTCCCTGGGGGCTCTCTTCCAGATCTCCATAGTGCAGGACTTTATGATTCGGAGACAGGCGACAGTACCAGAACTTATCTACACAGGGAGGGAGACACAAGAACAAAAACAAAGACCATCAGCATCCAATCAGAGGCTGACCAACACAAACCCACATAATCAACTATATGTCTATCTGTATGTATGCAATAATCCAGTGTATGTCTACATTCTCTAAAAAACTACGGTTCCAGTAACTAGATGGCTGAAAGGAGACACACTGAGTAGAAAGGATTGACTGACAGTCCGAATTCCTAAAAAGCCAGTACCAATCTCGACAAAATGATCACCAGGGAGGCTTCTGTGTCCCTGTCTTAGAAACTAAGGCTGACGTGTCTGGGCACGCGTCTCAGAGCACCGGTGCTGCCTGCTGGCATGCCATCATAGGGGCCTTGGGCCTGGCACGGAACCGTACGGCACTGTATGGCACCACGCAGACCTCACTAGGCCTGGGCCCCAGAGTCTTTGGCTGGCATTGCCCTGTACACAAGCCGACGGTCCAATTCATAATTGTTGAAAATAGATGCCTGGCAGCACAGTGTGTGTGTATGTGTGTGTGTGTGTGTGTGTGTGTGTGTGTGTGTGTGTGTGTGTGTGTGTGTGTGTATGCATATGGAGGAGTATGAAAAATGATGGCACAGGAGATAGGAAGAAAGCAAAAAAGGACAAATGACAAAAAAAAAAGCATGCAACTGTGTGTGTGTGTGTGTGTGTGTGTGTGTGTGTGTGTGTGTGAGTGTGAGAGAGAGAGAGAGAGAGAGAGAGAGAGTGTGAGTGTGTGAGTGTGTGTGTGAGAGAGAGAGTTTGGTGGCAGATTGAAATGGAGTATTTCCTGGGTGGTGAAGGATGGGGTTGGGTGATGAGACAGCTTGTTCATTAGGCACTGGTCCTCCTGCTGCAGCCGATGGAGGCTGCTTTATTTACCAAACGGCCATACTGGTGCCAGAGCGCTGAGCCCAGATCTGCAGTCCCCACCATCTGTACATGCCGCTTGGTGACAACCTCACACACACACACACACACACACACACGCAAACATGCGCACACACACATGTATACACACACACACACACGCGCACATGTACATACATGCATGTGCACACACATGCGTGCGTGAAGATACACATACACAGACACACATACACACACAAACATGCACACACACGTGTGCACATGTACACACATGCATGTATATGCACACACATGCACACACATTCACACTTGTACATACATGTCTTTACACGCACATGTGTGTGTGAAAATACACATACACACAAGCACACACACACACACACACACACACACACACACACACACACACACACACACACACACACACACACACACACACACACACACACACACGCATGCCATCAGATGCTACCTCCACTCTCTATACAGAAATCCTCTCTATTCCATGAGTTCCACATATCTCCACCTTTTGTTTCAAGGTGGCATTTAGGCCTTTATGGAGTTTCCATGATGGCTAATATGAGAGCTCTGTGCTGGAACTAGGTCAGCAGAGAGACGCGGGGGTCCACTTACGGCGGGGCTGACTGATGAATGTTTGATGTGCAGAGATGACCGCAGAAGGACTGGCTGAGGAGGCGGGGGGGTTGACTCTCTCCAGGCATAAGCACTTTGCAAAGTGGCAGCCCGCAGGCTAGCTGTTAGCCTGTTAGTCAGAGAGCTACTGGCCCGTTCTACTGGGATTGGCCCTCGGGCACTCAGGTAGTCCCTGTAGCAACCTTGAAAGGGCTACTGCCCAGAACAAATGGCTCTCAGAGGGCCTGCCTGAAAGAAAGACCTGCCTGGCTAGGTGTAAGCTGTACCTGATGTTTTGATTGATTTACACTTAAACGCTAACAGGTACAAATTACAAAGGGTCAAGGTGCATACCTTTTCAATTCCATCTGCAATTTCCCTTGGATACTACTAAAGGGCACTCAGTGGTCTAAAGGATCTAACCCAAAAGGATGATCCAAAAAAAGAAACTGATACTATCAAGCACGCACTAATGTGAAAGTAAAAGATGACGGGTGCAAATCAATTTGATGTCTCCATTAGCATACATAAAAACAGACAGAATGGTACACATTCTTGAGCTAAACATACACACATACACACACATACACACAGATAACCTGTGTGTGTGTGCTTGGCTGAGCATGCAAGTTTAGATCTCTGTGTGTGTGTTTGAGAGTGTGTGTGTGTGTGTATGTATGTCTGTGCGCAGAGATAGAAGCAAGTGTGGGCGCGTGCTTTTTTCTGTTTTTCGCACTCATGACAGCACTCGGTGCACGCCACAGAAACAGTGACTAAACCGAAGGCCTCACAGAACACATGACCTGCATATCTTGGATGCCCACACAATGGTGACTTCCCACGCCACGGAGAGCGAAACGGAGGAGAGCGAATGAGCCGGAACAAGAGGCTGACGGCGTTTGTCATCGCAAATGGATGCCGCTTTGGAATGACCAGCCAAGGTAAGTCAAGCCAAGCCAAGCCAAGCTCACTGATCTGGCCTCGGTTTCCCAAAAGTATAGTTGCTAACCAGTTAGCAACTAAGTTGGTTGGCAATGGGCAATTGCATTGCAACCAACAAAGTTGCTAACATAGATAGCTATCCTTTTGGGAAACAGAGCCCAACTGTGTGGAAAAAAAAACTAAGAGTGGAGGGTAATTTCTATTTTATTTGATCCAGGTTTACATTTGACAGCTTTTCAGGGACTGAGAGCCTTTAACGAGTGGTGTCATCCAGAGGAGACCAGGTGCTGTCTCTCGGCTGGCACTGATTCACACAGTGTGTGTGAATAAGCAACGACCAACCAATAATATACAAGTGGGATGTGTGTTAGTCAGTTACAGTGGTCATATACTTCAGAGAATATATTTAAAGCAGATTGGCAGCACAGGAAGTGATGCGTAGACACTTCTTTCACCTGCAAACAGAGCTTTAGTAAACAGAGAGATGTGCTATGTGGAGTGCTTGTTGTCTTGAGTGTGTGTGTGTGTGTGTGTGTGAGTGACAAGTGCTATTCTATAATGAATTCCTCTGTTTGGATGGATCACCAAACATCCACACACACAAAAACTAAATAATAATAAACACAAACAGAAAAACAACATGCACACTGTGTCCACCTCATCACACCCCTCCTCCTATGCTCAATGATGCCTGACTGTGTGTGTGTGTGTGTGTGTGTGTGTGTGTGTGTGTGTGTGTGTGTGTGTGGCCCTGCAGAGAGAGTGCACCACTGACTGAACAATCGTCTGCAAATGACATCCGAGGCCATTCCACTTTCCTGCTACAAACAGTGGGCTCGTCACCCTTATTGCGAATTCATTACATCATTCGATTTATGAGATTAGAGATTTGCGTTTGATTTTGAAGTGCCACACTCCAACACCACCCGCCGCCACCCCACCCTTCAAACCCCCACCCTTGTCTCCTCACGCCCTTTCGCGCAGGGGAAAAGAGCCGAGAAGGCAATGTGTCACTTCTGATTTCGCTCAGCTCGCCGAGCTTTTAAAATGGTAATGATGATCCATGAGCATCTTTTGGAAAATAGTTTGAACTCAGAACTGAGAGACAGAGAGAGGCAGAGAGAGAGAAAGAAAGAAAGAAAGAAAGAAAGAAAGAAAGAAAGAAAGAGAGAGAGAGATAGTGTGTGTGTGTGTGTGAGTGAGTGAGTGAGTGTGTTTGTGAGTGAATGAGTGAGTGTGTGCGTGTGTGTGTGTGTGAGTGAGTGAGTGAGTGTGTGTGAGTGAGTGTGTGTGAGTGAGGTGTGTGCGTGAGTGAGTGTGTGATTGACAGATTTCCACAAAGAATGTTTAAGGAAAGAATGAGGACAGACTGACTGAATGGAAAGTCATATTTATCTGTGAAAATGGGGATTTGGATACACGTTACTTAAAGAGGATAGAGAGGGAGAGAAAAATAGAGGCAGATTTAAGGGAGAGGGAGGAGTAAAAAGAGGGTTCAAAGGAGGATGACAGCAAGGGAAAGAGAGACATTTGGGGTCCATGAATGATTTAATCCCGTCTGACTCAGAGGAGGGAACAGCTAGCTGATAAGGGCATCTCTGGCTGTCTCTGGCAGTCCATGTGAAAGAGGATATCAGGGCTTGACTGCCCCCAAAACACGCCGGCACAAACCCCGTTAACGCTGCGTCCTCTATCATCTGGCCGGGCCGCTCCCCAAATGTCGGAATGTCCCGCAGTCTGAGAAGGGCACTTTAAACATTCGCCTGACTCCTCTACCCTCCGCCTCCCCACCCTTTCCCTGGCTGGGCTTAATAATGGAAGGCATAAAGAGATCTACTGTGCAGCGCATCAATTTTAAAGGCAGGTTATTCAGCAGCGCAGCGAAAGCCTTTCGCTTTCATGAAGAAGGACACTCGTGCTCTTGTGCAGCCACAGAAAAGAAATGAAACGGTAGCCTCAAGCTCAGGCACGATCTCTTCTAACAACCCCAAACCCAACACCCCCCCCATCTGCTTACGGTTGTCGTACAGATATGACAGAGGCGACCGCGGCCGAGCCTCCGTGTGCCTCGCAGTTTTGCTCTTAGGCAGCAGGGAACACAATCAGAGGCTTTGTGACGGTCCTCTTCCCTGTGAAAGGGTCTGCCTGGCTGACATTCCGCTCTGTTCTTTTCTGTTCTGCCTGTTTGCTGAGGAGCGAGGGAGGAGAGAGGGAGAGAGGAAAGGAAAGGAGGTAACGCGTTCAGAAGATGGGGGGGAATAGAATTAAGACATCTCCCACCCACCATTACTGGGATCGATTCACGCACTTCAGAGCAATGACAGCTCTTTGGAGGCCTTGACAGAAAGAAAGAACAAGGGAAAAAAACAAGGCAGAATCAGAGAGAGGGGGATGGAGAGAGAGAGAGAGAGAGAGAGAGAGAGAGAGAAGAGAAAGAGAGAGAGGCAGAGTGCGAGTGCAAGAGCAAGATAGAGGCGAACAAAGACGTGTGCGTGCCATTCTGAAAAGGTTTCATCTGTGCGCACATTATGGAGCGTCAGAAAGGAAGATGGAGGGAGCCATCTTTGCAATTAAAGAGCTTTTCCATAAGAGTAGTGCTCCGCTCCGCCGCGTTACCTCCGCCGACAAACAAAGACAAAAGAGAGAGAGAGAGAAAGAAAAAGAGGTAGAGAGGAGGGGGAGGGAGAGAGAGAGAGAAGATTGGGAGGTAAACAGTGAAGAGGAGAGCAAGAGCAGTTTGAGCCAGAGACGAGCAAAGAGCTGGGTTGTGCAGGTGACAGTGTGTGAAGAAGCAAGGGAGAACAAACAAAGATAAGATGGAAAGAACACAGGGGGTTGGAGGAAAGGATGGAGAGAGAAGCAGTGAAAGAAGAAGGAAAGAGGGAAAAGACATAACCAAAAAGTACTGATACAACTAATAAGACAGCGCTGGAGAGGAATAGAGAAGAGAAGAAAGAAACGGAAGGATGCGAAGAGGGGAAAATACACCTACTAAATAAGAAAATCATCTTGTGTACCATACTGACAGCTTAAACAATGATCTCATTCACACACATTTATTTGATTAGAGAGAGAGAGAGACAGAGGAAGAGAGAGGGAGGGATGAAGGGATGAAGCGATGAAGCGATGAAGCTTGGTGCTTACCTTGCCTCCTGCGGCTGCTGATCTTCCTGAAGCAGGTGCCCTCACACAGGCGGTTGAGGCGCTGCTGCTTAATGAGCTCCATGATCTCTGGCTGGATCTTCTCACGGAGCTCACTGCACACACACCACACAAAGGTGAGATTCACACAGGGTCTTTCTAACACGCGCACACACACACACACACACACACTTTACGAGTTAATCGACTTCAGAGGATAAATTTACTGTGTCTTCACTCCCCTCTTTACAAAGAGGGTGCACGTGAGCGCACACATATACACACACACACACACACACACACACACACACACACACACACACACACACACACACACACACTTCTCTGTGAGGACAAAACAAATGTAATTTCAGACTACATTATACATTCAACTACTTCTAAAATATATGCCAGTAGTCATTATTCTGTTCATGCACCAAGCTGGACTTGGAACTTAAAATTAAAATATGATCTCATGCACAGACACCAAAGCTGAGCACAGCGGGAAGTGCTTTATCTCAGCACTGACGTTTTTATCTTGACGCATGGACAGCCCTAACAACAACTCCGTTATTAAGAACCACCAGCATAAACACAATCAAATGCAGACACAAAATACATGCAGATGCATTTGAACACATACATATGTGCAAGTAATACATGCATACATCAATATGCATGTGCACTGTGTGTGTGTGTGTGTGTGTGTGTGTGTGTGTGTGTGTGTGTGTATGTGTGTGTGTGTGTGTTGATGCTTGCAGGAGCTGAATTATGCATAGCCTTCATAACGAGGCACACCACACAACGCCTGGATGTGGAACAGAGGTTCGGTCATTAATGGGTTAGTGCATGTGTAGCTGATACTCCTATCAAAACCCCTTCTTTCATCTGCCGGAGTCTTCTATCGCTCATCTCGTTTTCTGTTTCCTTATCCTCGCATTGTTAATGAGAGCGTGGGGAGAGGCTCGTTTCCCCTGTCTCACGTGATGAGTCAGAAAATGACAGCCGCTGACGGTGTTCTTTAAAATATCATTATATCAAATAGTGCAGTTCCTCTCCCGTTTTATAGTTTCCATAAAAATGATACTAGTACCATCTAATTTTTTTTTGTTTTGCCGGGGGGGGGGGGGTTTACAGTTTACCCATGAATGAGGCACACATTTCCTGTTTTACAAAGAGTAAATCATTCACTTTGACTTGAAGGGCATCCTTTACAGAGGGTCAGACATGACTTATACTTACTAAAATATCACATACAAAAGCATCAAATAATCTAAAGGATTACATATTGATCATCTCCGAGCTGCTACGCTTCCCTCCACGGCCAGCTGCTATCTCTGTGGGCACTCTTGCAATACCTTACTTGAGTTTCTCTTTTGTGTGAATAAGAAAGACTTTTTAATCTAGGGCTCTTCCTGGACCAAAAGGTCTGAAGCAGCATCCCTGAGCATAGAGCTGCAATGGAGCCCTTGTAATGAGACTGGGGTCACTGATGGAGCAAGGGGGAAGTGGGGTCATTTTAGGGTATTACCCTCCTCCAGCTCAAGCTCCGTCAGGGGTGGAGGGGGTGCAGGTGCACTATGCTGTTAAAGTTAAAGAGGGACACACCTTTCCCTCTCAACCTGCAGAGGCACACAGGGGCATGGGTGTCTACTCTCTGTGCAGTTGTTCTAAGGGTTTAAGGCAAATGTGTGCACAGGGTGCTACTTTCATGGGTCAGTGGCTGCTATCTGCAGACTAGGGAGCAGGAGATTTGGCCTGAGTCTGGTTTGGATGCGGCCTGCTGCATAAAATCATTATGCTGTATCTAACCAGATGGTTAACTAGACTGAGGAATGGATTTGTTCCAGGTTCATCTACTGGTGGGGGGTGGAGGGGTTGAGGACTACGTACATGCTGTGACTTTTATGTATGGAGTGTATACTTCGAAATACATAAGACCAGAGAGAATGAATATGTGTGAATATTTGTGTGTGTGTGCGTGTTTGTGTGTCTAGGGAGTATGTTCCAGTGTGGATAAGTTGGGTGCATTTCTTTCTATCCAGATTTATTAGTGTGCAATTGTGCATGTGTTTGTGGAGAGACAGAGAGAGAGAGAGAGAGAGAGAAGCAGAGAGAGACTCACAGGATGGGCCTTGACTGAAAGTCCTCCTGGTTCATCCTCTCGGACTGGCGGATCTTGAGGATCTCGGTGTAGCTGAGGTTCTGTAGGCGACTCTTGAACTGGTCCAGGGAGTTAGGCTTGACCGTCAATGCTCGCATAATCTGCTCTCTCACCACCTGCATCACCTAAAAGAGAGAGAGAGAAAAAGAGAAGGTCAGATCAATGCTTTACATAGCACCAAGTACCTACAATTCTGGTTTGAACGATAGAATGGATAGAATGACAATGGCGCGGGCCAATTATGTGATTAAAAAAAGGCATCGTTTGTTGGCACAACAACTGTTGACAAGCACCGTGAACAAAATCAGTTTTCGGTTCTGTGTCATGTCAAACATGTAACCGTCTTTAGTAGGACCTTTGCATCTACAAACAAATGAGGAGGGGTTCTACAACTTTATTGGATCCCTCGTGGTGCAGAGAAAAAATTCCAAGGACCCTTCAAAATCACTCTAATTTAATTATACAGGGTTATATCCATTTGTTCAGTTACATACAATGCCCCCTGGCAATGTGCTATGGACCCCTGGGGGTCCCCAGACCCCAGTTTGAGAACCAATGAACTAGAGCACTAGAGCACTAGAGTGTACTTTTAAGGCAACATTCTCTCTCTCAAAATGACCCTTTCCCCAAGCGAGACAAATAGTCAGACAGATAGACACACAGACACAGACTATCCTCATCTATCACCTTCAATGCGACTATAGATTCCATCAGCAGAGCCAAAATCAACACTCAAGGACACCTCATCCATCATCAAGTCCCCATCAGGAACTTCTGAAGTTTTCTAACATTACTTCTCTCACTGAAGGACACTGAAGGAACCTCTGGGGTTCTCCAAGGACTAGTGCCACTGATGGAGAACTTAACGGCAGGGACTTTTTGAAGTTCTTCATCTGCTGTTACTACAGTGAGTAGTGTTAAAAGAACTAGGTCCACGGATTAGAGGTGTTTAGTTCCTCTACCTAGCCAAACGTAACCTCAAACAGCTTCTGTGGAGTCTTCTAAAGGTTTTCATCTGCGCTTCAGTATATGGACTAATGCCTATTTATTCGCTTTTGCTGCATCACTTTTTTTCTCTTTTTTTGAGCCAATACTCTAATTTATGCAATTTCACTACATGTCTAACATTAGTATTTCAATGTATGTGACAAATAAACTCCTTGATCCTTGACCAATAGAGATTATATTGGGAATGAACTGGGTTCAGGAATTACAGGCTTTTAGTTCTTCTCCAAGATGTTTAGTTTCTTCTTCTTTAGTTTCTTCTTCCTCTTCTTCCCTTTCTTCCTCCCCTCAGACAGCGTCTCTCCTCTTCATGTGCCTCATTCATCTGTTTATTCATTTGTTGCTCTTTTCTCAGCTCATTTCACTCGTTCAGCTTTTATTCTTCCCCAACCGTCAGTAGTTTTTCACCTACACACACACAAACTAGCCTGCTGATTTTCTGTCAGCTTTCATTTTCATTGAGAGATGCATTTCGGCATTGCTTAGCAACCACGGGCCACAGGGTTGATATTCTAATAAGCTGTTTGGATGTCAACACTGTCAAACACGTCAACAGCAACAACCAAAAAATTCAATGGGAAATACTGCGCTTTGTAAACACTTTGAGAATTCCTTTGAACACAAAGCTCCTTTAAGCTTCTAAAGCCGTCTGACAAAGCTTTGCCGTTATTTGTCGAGAGAAATCTTTCTGGCGAGGACAAGCGGTGTGTGGCTAACGGCTACGCTAATGGCTTGTGAGTAAATGAGGAGGCAGATGGAGGAGCTCTGTGGCGTTCCGTGCTAGACCAGCCAGCGGGACTGGGAGGATGAAGGCAGATGGTGAATAACCATTAAGAGGCCTCAGATTCGCCACTTGGGCTCAGCTTAGGAGCGAAGAAGAGGCCCCACTCCTGTCATCTACCACCAGAGTCAATGAAAAGAAACAAGTCTTACCATCACTTTTTTATGTGCTGAGTGTGCTGAGCAAACACTGAGTGGTCCCTGTATCTCTGTGGGTTGGGTGTTTGGGTGTGTTTGCTGTGTGTGTGTGTGTATGCTTAACCCTTTTATACATAATTTCAATGGAGTGATGTGTATCTCGCTTTATAAGAAAGAGCAAAAACCTCACTGGTCATGGGCACTGGTCTATATGGTCTCGCTTGGGAATAATAAATTATGATACGGACACTTTTACTGTAGTGCTTTAATACTTCAGGCTACAAAATGTTAAATGTGCATATGTCAGTGACAGTGGACAACATACAACTCTGAGTAAACTCCCCTCCCTGCAGTCACACTTGCAACTATTAGGTGCAAAGATAGATCTGTGTTTCCTGTGACGCAGGCCACGTCTTTGTTTTGAAGACGAAGCTCTCCGCTGAGACCAGGGGCTACTGCTGCTCAAACAGGCCATTGGTTTAGCTTTCAACCAGCGTCTGTCAGCCCCTCCATTCTGGTTCGAGCAGCTAATGGTCTCTTTATGGCTTTATGGTTCACTCTCAGGAGCCCTATCCACTAACCCATTCTCCTAATGGTAGCACAACCCAACCCCCAGCACCACACATGCACACACACACACACGCACATATCGTCTAAACTACCACACAAGTTCCATGTCATCTGAAACACTGAGGCAGGTCCACACACCCACTCACATGCACACACACAGCCACATACACACCAAGTGTATCTTCCCAACTAAACTACCACACTGGTCACACACACACACACACACACACACACACACACACACACATACACCATGATGCTGTCTATCACCTTCTCCCTCAAGTCTTATCTTGCTGTCAGACTCTAGGGTGTGTGCGGTTATTACAGGGTGTCATCACATCTATTACCGAAAAAGATGAGCCCAAATAAGATGCAGAGGGAGGGGGGTATAATCCACCCCCCTAAAAAAACAGCTTTGGATAATCCCCTGTGCTAGTGCACTAGGGACAAACAAGAAGGGAAAGGGTGAAAGAGAGGGGGCAGAGAGAGAGAAAGAAAGAAAGAGAGAGAGAAAGAAAGAAAGACAGAGGGATACACATACCAAATTCAGAAAGCGAGGAATCTGCTGCCGCAAAACCTTAGAGGCATGGTTCATATCCTATCCCTCCCTTGCAAACACACACACACACACACCATTGCCACCACACCCCAAACTAAGCCAGTAAGCCACGCTGCATTGCTGGAGCCACCCCACGGATGAGGATTTCACGTCTGATTACACAGCTTCATCCAAAACATGTCATTAAGCTTACGCCAGTGACTGAAGCACTTGTGCGAACACACACACACACACACACACACACACACACACACACACACCAGCGAGTGACCTCAGGGCAAACAAACAGCGGGCAGACAGGGAGCCAGTGGACCGTGCTCGTCGATAGCCGTTTGTTTACATTTAATGAGCTCCACACACACACACACAAACAAAACACTGTGTTAAAACATATTTTCTCCACACGTCTGAACATAGACATTTTTATGAGAAGTGAGTCTGTATGGAGTGTGTTTCAAATGGGGGTCTTAGTCAGAGGACGGGGATGGTGCTGAATGAGAACTAATGTCACAGGGAAACACTAGCTGACACAGACATGCCTCTCCCTGGCTTCATCTAGTGAAACAAGAACAAACCACACCACTAATGTGGATGAGCAACAGAAGGTGTACGCTGACTAGCAAAACTCACACATGATCTGATAATATAGGAGACATCTTACTAGCAAACATTTCAAATATATATGGAGAGACGATGCTAACTTGCCTGGCTTGAACACCTATGTCTTTCTTCAACTGTGTGTGAGTGGCTGTACACATTGACTCATGTACACGCCATTTCAAGTCATCAGACTTTTGTTATTTACATTTTTGAGTGTTTAATAGTCGTTAATGCCCCAGGTTGTTGTAGGCTACATTTGTGATACAATGTGAAACTTAATAGTTTAGTAATAAGTGTAATAAATACTTGGAACTTGGACTTGGATGTGGAAGCAGTATTTAGTTTTAGACATTAGCAAAATTCAATTACATGTTTGAGCAGCAACAGTGTCATCTTAGCTAAGACGATGCATCTGAACCAGACTAAAGCTTTTGTCTTATATTTGGTATTCTTTGCAAAACCCTCCCCTTTGGCTGTGGACCGCCAATCACACCTGATAACCAATCAGCACGCTGTCGCCCGGGGCAATCAGGGCGTGCAAGATTTATCGCAAGAGCCTCATGTCTTTCTCCATCTTTTTTTGGTTTTAATTATAACCTCCTTTAGCTATCCATCATAAATTCACACATGTGCAATCCTCATACCTCCACCCACCCCACCCATCCACACACACACACAGACACACACTCACACACACTCTCTCTCTCTCTCTCTCTGACACACACACACACATATAATTAACACGCACGTTGTTCTCCTCCTACTGTTACTAAAAGTCTATCAACTGTGGCTGGGCTGTGAGAGTTCATTATTTACTGACGGACAGCGATGACTTTGGCTTGACTTTCTTCTATAACGACAACTCTGGAGACTGAAGTGACATATAGCCTCAAACCTGTGCCAGCACAAACCACCCAACAGTACACATATACCCTTCACAACCCTACAGCTACTGTCAATCATACAACCTTAAAACACATCGCAAGTACGTATCCTACAGCCTGATTTATGCCGTTTTACATATATATATATATATATTAATTGACTGAAACAAACATAAAGCCATTTTTGATAAAATAAGCATAGGGGTGCAGACAGATTGCTTATCATCTAAAACTGATTATTAATGAAACAGACTGTACAATGTACAGTAAATGTTAATGAATTTAAACTGCCAATTGATAGGCTACTACACTTTACACATTAACCGCCCATTAGCATGCATTAGTAACATTAGCACACAGACAGTAGTAATATTACATAGAGGAATGATCCAAATGCAAATCCACACACGGCAGTAGAATAATGACAGGACTGTGGGTCTCAGTGGTGGATTTCCTCTAAGGCTGTGTGTGTCTGTGTGAGATCAGATCACCCCCTGCCTCTGCCCTTAATCAAGCCACTCCAAAGCACTTGTCCTGACTTCAGTCAAACCATGGCTGATCAGGAGGCCTCTTAAAAAAAAAAAAATTGCACACACACATACACACAGAGACACACACACGTACACACACAAAAGAATGCACGCACACAGGCACCCATGCTGGCATGCACACCCCTGTCTTTCAGGTCCACTCAGCCATTAGTGTTTCCATCCAGTGGCTGGCACCAACTGTAGAGCTCCAAGCCACAATGGTCACAACGTCAGTGGCCCATGTGGGCAAGCAGGTGAGCGAGTGCTTTCAGGAGGGAGTGGGAGGAGGCCTAGTGAATCCCCCCGCCCCTCCTCCCTGGAATGAACAAGCACATAAGAGCCACATCCAAAAGTCCCATGTCCACTTCACATGTGTCAATTCAATTCACTCCTTTAGCCTCATTTATTTCATTCTTTTACTCTCTACATTTTTCTTGCTTGCTTATTGTCTTTGATCTTTTCTTTCTCTTCTTTCTTTCCTATATTTCTTTTTTCATCTTTCCTGCCTTCTTTTTCAGCAGTCTCCTTCTCTCCATCCCCACCGTCTCTCTCTCTCTCTCCCTCTCTCTCTCGCTCCATGTGTTGCTGCTGCTGGTGGTGACTCAGTCAGTGGGCTGCCCACTTCCCCGAGTGTGCTGCTGGGGCTTAATCAGGTGTGAAGCTGGGAGGAAGGCAGGAAAGGATGGACTAATGGAGGGAAGGAAGGAACCAGAGGCTTCCCAACTCCCAGACCTTCCCACTAGCCAGGTAGCAGGCTAGCTAGCTCACCCACTGATATGTTAATCTAGTTGTTTACATTTACATTTATGCATTTAGCAGACGCTTTTATCCAAAGCGACTTACAACTCATCAACTATCAATTGTTCCGGGCCAGTCTCCCCTAGAGCAACTTAGGGTTAAGTGCCTTGCTCAAGGGCACAATGGTGGCAGCCGGGATTCGAACCCAAAACTTTTCAGGCTACTTACACGCTAGCCAGGTTCCTTAACCACTACGCTACCACCACCCCTAGTTGTAAAGCATAAATACATAAATAAATAGATAGACAGATACCACGCTCACCCACAGCCTACGCTGTTAATTAACAATGGCTCACAAAGTTCAGGAAGCCGAAACATTAGCAAAAGAAGAAAGGGAAAACACACACACACACACACACACACACACACACACACACACACACACACAAGCAAGGAGCTGTAAGATGCTATTTTTATGCATGCAAATTGAGACAAGAGAGATCTGAATATTCCCTTCAGTTCACGGACATAAAAAAATACAATAATGAGGCAGTTTCTGGTTCCTCATTAATTGACGGAATTAGCGATGACTTTTTTGCGAATAAGACAGAGCAAAGATATTACTGGTCAGAATAGTGTGTGCATGTGTCTGTGGGATTACACAATACACTCTCTCTCTCTCTCTTTCTCTCTCTCATCTGTCTTGCTCTCATCTCCCCATTCTTGTGATTCTTCACGGTCTCTTTTACAAAAGACAAAAAGAAACAGATTGTGTTTTTCTGTGCTTATCTGTTTTTTTCTCTCTTTTCCACCTCACCCTCTCTTCTTCCTTTCTTCCTCCCCTCCTTCTTCATCCCTCCCTCCAACCCTCGCTCCCTCTCTCAGCCTGTCTCCAGAGACCCCTTCCTGAGCGTGCCCGAGCTCGGCCGAGATCTCAAGCTGGCACAGGGTGGCATCTGCATTCTCCTGTGGGTGTCGGCTCGGCTGCCACCGCGGGGGGTCGAGATGTGATTCAGTCACGCCATGGCCATTTTTAGAAGCATGCTTGAGCAAGTGTGTGTGTGTGTGTGTGTATTCGCGTACAGACCTCATTTTATCATGTCATTTTGTTGGGGTTTTTTTTTGTCTCATGCCTCCTTCAGGGAATTACTGAGCAGAAGCTGGGCATATTGTGAGCGGCTTTCTGACAAATGGAAGCCATAGGTTCATGGGGGAAGATATTGATGGAGAGGAATGAGGAAGAGGAATGAGAGTGGGCGTAGTGGCACATCTATCTCCAAAGAAATACACACTCAGAAAGAAACACACAAACTAAAACACACACACACACACACAAATAAAGTCATCAGCCCCCTACAGCCTTGTGTTCCTGTGGGTCGATCATTGAGACAAAGCTGTAGAATGCCAAAGCCATTGGTCCAGTATCCATGAGGTAAATGTGAACCTTCCCAATATTGTAGGGAGCCCATCAGTCTTAATATACACTGCACTCTTCAGTCTTCAGGATAAACCACATCCCATGGACTGGTTGAAATACTAAATTGATGTTGTATCTTAAAAAGAACTAGTAGAGGGTTACATATTTAACACAAAAGCCAACAACTACACGAGGGCAATAGCACCTGGTGGCAGGTGAATCTGGCACCAAGCAGGCCAGCAAGGTGAGGCTCTGCTATTTCTGCCATTTCCAGGCTCTGCTCTGGGCTTAGAGATTAGAATCCACCCCTTGGGCTTCCTACAGAAAGCAAAGAGGCTCTTCCCTCTTGTCTGCATCGATCTATTCTACGGCACACACAGACACACACACACACACAAGGATGTTGGCTGATATACACTTTCAAGGATACACATATAAACACATTCAGTCAAACAAACACAAGCCCACACACATATGCACGCACGCACGCGCACGCACACACACGCACACACACACACACACACATACACACACACGCACACAAACAAGCATGCATGGATGCACACATGCATACACAAGTGTGCAAACACCACCAAACATGCCTGGGGGGCCAAATGCACCAAGCCAGACAAGGAGGAAGAGAGGAGATATAAATAACTCGTCTGAGAGAGACCCGCTGCAAAATCCAATAAACCAAGAAAATTGTATTTCGAGAGATTCTTAGGCTTGATCACGATTTTTCCATGTATTGATTGGTACTGGCAGGCAGTCTCCCCAGCAGAGGGGGAGGGGGGGGGAGAGAGAGAGAGAGAGAGAGAGAGAGAGAGAGAGAGAGAGAGAGAGAGAGAGAGAGAGAGAGAGAGAGAGAGATGCATGCTGTGCATCCACATACCTCATGAGTTCGCAGCCTATCATGGACAGACGGAGACTGTACACAGCAGCTTGCTAGTGTACACCAATAACAAGCTCAGGAATCCATTGTGTGTGTGTGTGTGTGTGTGTGTGTGTGTGTGTGTGTGTGTGTGTGTGTGTATGCACACCTACCTGCACGGTCACTCTTCCACTCATACTTTTACAACTGTAGCTGTGGTATTACAAGCATTCTGTCTCTGCAGGCTTGGGCAGCACAGCCGGTGAGTGGATGCTAATATCATAAAAGCACAGTCAACGTGTGATGAAACAAATAGGGGTAGAGAGAGAGAGAGAGAGAGAGAGAGAGAGAGAGAGAGAGAGAGAGAGAGAGAGAGAGAATGAAAGATGGAGGGGGGAGGGTGGAAAGCTGAGGTGGAAATAAGTCAGAAGCTCTGGGATGCCTTTGGGAGAGTGTGAAGGTGCGTGTGTGGGTGGGTGTGTCTGCGTGCGTGCCTGCGTGGGTGTGTGTCTATGCGCACACGCACGTGTGTGTGTGTGTGTGTATGAGGGAAACAGTGAGAGTATGTGTCTGTGAGCGCAGTGCATTTTCTTTCACTCTCTTCCATCCCCCCCCCCCCCCCCCCCATCTCACTCTAAACTCGGATGCTGACATATCTTAGAAAGCAGCGATCAATGAACAGAGACACGTTCTTTACCAGAGCCATTTCCACAAGCCCTAAGATGGACTGCCACAAGATAGACAGGCTCCCCATCCCACTCACAACACACACACACACACACACACAACAGGAAGGAAGAGGTAAAGCAAGTGGTCAGCAAAGTGGAAAATAACCCAATATTCAGTTTCAAGGGGCAGAAATATCTTTATAACTTCACCAAGGCCATCCAGACGCACATGTAGTCAGTCCCCGACACAAAGAGGATTAAGCAGATTATTGCTTGTGCTTTTCAACATGTTAAGATACAATGAGATTGTATAGAATCAAAGAGACTGAACAGAACATACTGCTGAAAATGTATGGATTCTATACAATGCTGTAACAAATACAGATGTGTGGCTGTCAAAAGCAAGCCTTCTAGATAAGCAGCAGTAGATGAAGCATTTGCTGTGCTGCCTACGCTTGGCTCATCTAATTGCTCTCTCATCTATGGGGATCAGTAGTCCAGACCAGCTTTGCTTTGAAATCCTCCAATTCAAAATATTTGCATTGCCCTGGTGTGAGGTGAAATCGTGCAAGCAGGCATGCATGTGTTTCTCTGTGTGTGTGTGTGTGTGTGTGTGTGTGTGTGTGTGTGCGCTGAGCATGCTGCCGATTTAATCGCTGGGGGCTGGTTGAAAATCTGCCCCTAACCTGATTAGGGTTGGGGGGGGTGTGATGGTGGCGGATGAGCAGACAAAGCCTGGCTGCCCTGACTGCCTTCTGCCTCCAACCAAGCCGTTTGCTCCATCTGTCCGCCAGCACCTCATCTCTCGACACCTTACACACAGCGTCCCCGAACCCCACGCAACCCAACACGGGTACAGCATAGCATAGCACAGTGCAAAGCAACCCAGCCACATCAACCCAACCAGGCACACACACACACACATACACACACACACACAACCTCTCTCTTACACTCTGTTTTGGCCACTTTAACTGTCTACTCACTTACTCAACCAGCCACCACCCCCAAAGATGCACACGCACATGCACACACACACATACACGTACATACACACACACACACACAGTTGCACTACTAGACTTGCTGCACTAATTCTCCTCACCATCAATCACAAATTCTGAACAGCTTGATTTCCCTCTCCCTCTCCCTAGCCCCCTCTCTCTTTCTCTCTCCCCCACTTTCTCTTCCTCTGTTTTCTCTGTGAGGAGGACTCCCCGTGGTACTCACATGGAATGGTCACCTCCATGGTTGCGAGCAGCTGTGCTTGACTCCACTCTGCACTGGCGGCGATCAGCAAGGAGGAGGAGGAGGTGGAGGAGGAGGGGGGGAGGGCAGGGGGGTGGTTGAGGAGAGAGGTTGGGAAACAGAAGCGCTGAGGTGGCTAACGTAAGAGCTAACGCTTGCTGGCTGGGTAAAAGACACACACGCGGGGCTCGCACACTAGAGGAGCCAGTGGAGTCTCTCACGAGCAGAGGCGGACGAACCTCTTGACAGCGGAAAGAAACACACACACACACAAAAAAAAAGAAGAAAGAACCAACAGAGGTGAGAGAAGAGAAGCCACAGGCTGCAATCTCAGCTCATCCCTCTCGCGCATGCAGTTTATTCTTTCTCTCTCTCTCTCTCTCTCTCTCCCCCTCAATTCTCTGATCTTCTCTTCTCTATCTCCCTCCTGCTCTTATCCTCTGGCTGCTCTGAGCGCTTGCAGAGAATCGCTGTCTGGGAGAAGGGATCGGTGCGGCGGCTTCGCTTATGTTAGATTTGCGCGTTTGAGCCGCGATTGGCCAGACCTGGGCCACGGCCCTGGCCAATCAGGGGCGCCGGAGGAGGAGGGCTCTCGCATGGGGCTGCTGGATGGAGGGAGAGGGAGAAAGGCAGAAAGGGAGAGGGGAGGGATGGATAGAGGGATGAAGTGAGGGAGGGAGGGAGGGAGGGAGGGAGGGAGGGAGAGAGGGGGAAGGCAGAGAGAGTGAGCGAGAGTGAGAGGGGGGGAGGGGAGGCGGAGTGAGAGAGGCAGCAGAGGGAGCAGTGCTTAAGCGGGAGTTCAGCTCTGCCTGGGCTGGGTTGGGCTCTGAGTGCTGCTTCACTATGCCTGGGTTGGGTGGAGATGGTGAAGAGGTGGTGGTGGTGGTGGTGGTGGTGGGGGGGTGGTGGGTTAGGGACCACGGCATCCCAGCGAAAGCTTGTCATTCTGGGCAAAATGGAGGAGTGAGTTGGCCATTTATTGGGGTTGGGCAGTGCAAGGTCATGCTCATTCAAGCCAACACATTCATGTGCACACACACACACACACACACACACACACACACACACACACACACACACACACACACACACACACACACACACACACAAACGCAATGTGGGGTAGGCATGCAGGCTCACAAGCAGCACACTCCAGACGTTCCATCTTGTCGTGTAGAGGCAGGGGTGGAAAGCGACTGGAAGATGGTAACCATGGCAACAGGCAAAACGTCCTTTTTTTTCTCCCCCACTCAGAATTTTCTGCCCTAGGAGCAACAGTGTCAGACCTGACTCTTCCCTTCCACCACCCTGACTACAGCACGCTGCATACACATTGATGTGACAGGTGTGTGCGTAAGAGTGTGTGTGTGTGTGTGTGTGTGTGTGTGTGTGTATGTGTGTGCCTGTCCATAGGTAGCCTGTTTAAGCTGAGCTGCACCCAGGACATTTCTGATGCATATGTGTATGTGGGTTTGGGTGTGGCTCCAAGTAGTGTTTTGGTATGTGCTTTTGGTATGTACTACATGTGTGTCTGTGGTTTTCATTGTGTCTGTGCCTTACACTGTAACTATGATATCAAACTATCATTGGCATGACTGAAATACATCATACACAGTATACATACGCATGTGCATGTGTGTGTAAATAGGTGTGTGGAGACGTGAAGAGAGAAGGTGTGTCCTGCAGGTGTGTCGAGACGAGAGAAAAAAAAAAATGAGCATGTGTTTATGTCTGTGTGCGTAGAAAATAATAATTTTGTTTTGCCACAAGAATGTCAATGGAGGTTTCTACACAGCATGTGTGGGGGAAGCTGCATAAGATCAGCCCTAGAATTACTCTAAGTACATCAACAGTGACAGACTACCACAGCATCAGTCTTCATACCACTTCTGGGTTATGTTTTTTTAACAGAGGAGCATATATACATACATACATACATGCACAGAATGTATGTCAACACACCCGCACACATAAACATGCTGTCACAACACATTTCCTCTTGAGGAAAGTAAAGGCTGCCAGATCACACACCCCGGTGTTCAACATGACATCAACAACACATTAACACAAACACAAACATAAACTATGCGTTCACATTTCAGTGAGTACTGGAGCCAAAATCTTAAGTGTTATACAACCACAGTGCTACACTGTCATGGACTTCATACTGCCTGATGTGTGTAATAGCACAATAACTCAATGACATATTGGACAGAAGAATAAAACATCTACAGAATATCTACAGATAATATTTATAGCATATATCTAAAGAATAGCACAAAAGTTTTATGCTTGTTACTCTTAAATGCACTGTAAAGACTTCAAGACAGTACAATCGTAGGGCCAGTCTAGGAAATAATAAAAAAAAAGACCATAATATACCAAAAATAATTTAAGCCTTACATTAAACATTCCACCCCAAACATCAAACAATAACACCTCATCCTCCCTTATGGCCACAGTTTCAGCCCCTTTGTGCTGCCTGTATTTACATCAGCATCATTAGTCCTTAAAGCAGAGGCCAGCGGCCGGCCCGAAATGTCAGTCTGCCTGTTCAACCGGCTGTGGTAATTGGGGCTATTTTTAGCCTCTGCAGATGTATTGAAGGTAAAGCAGTGGTGGCGGCAGCAGCAGCGGTGGTGGTGGCGACATATGCGCAGTGTAGCGTCTGCTGATAGGCCGTCCTGCTGCCGCGGGTGACAGCCCGTGACGGAGCAGGGGCTCTAATTGAATTGGCTTCTCCGGTCCTCGGGCTGCCGTCTCCCACGCAAGCAACGGGGGAGCGGGCGGAGTGTGTCACCAAGGATCTTCAAGTGTGTGTGTGTGTGTGTGTGTGTGTGTGTGTGTGTGTCTGTGAGGGCTGACTTTCGAGTGAGCGCAAGCCTGTTTGCACTTGTGGACTGATGTGGCATGCATCTTTTTCTCAACCGTGGGCATATATTTGTCGCTCACATTATTTGCTTGGCAAATAGCATGTCCATGCGTGTGGATCACTGACTATGTATTGTGTGACCATGTTGCATATATGTTTGTGTGTGTGTATATGTGTGTGTGTTTGTGGTGGGGGCATCTAATCCCTCCGTTTCAATCACGACCACCCCCCCACCCACATCAGCGACTCTTGGCCCAGAGGTGTCCGTGACTCATTGGGTGCAGAGGCAGTAGAGTCACCAATGAGTTTGAGACTCTCACCCTGCCCAGCCTGCCAGACATGACAACCTGATTATCCACGCGGCTCATGATTCCCCGAGCTGTCATGCAGGCCTGCTTTCATTAATAAAACATACCGTTGGCGTTTCACCCCCTCACCTCCACCCACCCCCCCACCCCCCTCCAATCCACCAGTACTCCTTGTCAAGGAGAGGTGCAGGGCAGGCCCTCTGTGGATCCCCTTAAATCCACAAAGCGCAGCTGGCCTACTTTGTGATGACTTTGATGATAAGCTACATCTTATTTAACATTTTGCGGGGCGGCTTGGGTGCTTTGTGGAGCGTGGACGGGAGCCAGCGCTCCTGCCATACTCAATTCATTTTTGTTCTCCGGTAGTCTTGAAATATGCCTCTAATAAGGTCAAGAGCATCCCCCTTCTGCTGCCAAAGCAAGTGCTGCTGTGGTGTTATTAAGGCCAGAAGGCATCTATTTTTATTTATGACTAAATTACTCTCAATAATAGCAAGCTACTTGGACTTATCGGTTTCAGAGACAATGGTTCCTCTGCATATTGGAGAACTCCATATCAGCTTCGTGATACAACAGCGTGTTTCAGCAGGGGTCCTAAGGTCACTAACATACTACCTATCAGTCTTATTAATTCTGCAGTGTGGCTCTGATACAATATGTTCTTCTTCAAACATTGTAGTCTGACAAGCCAGACTATAACATCAAAATAGTCTGACCACGACCGATAGGCTGAGCTTAATCCTAGGGGCGGAATCGGCGGTTGTCTTTCAAACTGGACAGCACTACGACCAATGAGAACAATGTCCTCAAAACATCAAATATGGCCCGTGGCTAGACGTATCTGCTGAGCATCTAGTGCATCGGTACACAGTACGTACGCAGCAACATATCTTTTTAAAGGTCTTTGTATTATTAGAATATAACCTTTAAGTGTCTTAGAACCCTGAGATGAAGGGTTCAAAATGCAATTAAAGCTTTGTTTAAGCAGATTTAAAGCACTTTCAACCTGTAATACAACAATAACCAAGGGACAACAAAGCAAAGAAATGTTGGAGAAGTAAGTGTTCAGTTAATCTCTTGCTGAAAGCTTGTGCTGAATTTAGCTAAACTCTACACGACATGCATGGTCATCAATGAGCGATGTACTGACACTAGCTTAAAAAGTAGGTGTGAAACTACTCGGAATCTTCCCAAACACAAAAGGTGCAGTGCTGCTGACGCCCCTGCGGTTCACCGCTGGGCGCTGCTTCAACTCTGTCTTGCTCGGCCCCTCATCTTCCTGCCAGGTTCTCCATACCCGCAAGTCCGGCTGCTGCTGCGGTGGCTGAGCTGGGCATCGCTGGCTCTCGATCAACATAAATAAAAAGAATTGTCTACCTAACTGTGGCCAGATGCCAGGCTGAGCCAAGCCAAGCGAGGGAAGGAGCGGCCAGAATGCCCACTGCTGAATTAGCATTTATTCTCAATTAGACCGTCACCTCCAAGTCGCTGTTCTTAATGAACACCCGGTGGAACGGCGCTGTGCACTGGCCCATGTAGTTTTGTCTCTCTCTCTCTCCCCCCCCCTCTCTCTCTCTCCCTCCCTCCCTCCTTCTCCCCCACCCCTCACTCTCTCTCTCTCTCTCTCCCTCTCTCTCTCACACACACACACACACACACACACACACACACACACACACACACACACACACACACACACACACACACACACACACACACAGAGTGTGGCTAGGCCCCTAACTAACTGCTGAGAAGGTCTGGCCAGTCCCTCCATCTTTATGATTTAGTAGAGACAATGGCAGCATTACTGCACTGCTTGCTTGGCAAACAAACAACAACAACAACAAAAAAACACTTCCTCCCTCGCTCCCTCCCACTCTCCCACCTGCGGAAAACTATAGCAGAGGGCAGTTTTTAAACACATACTACCTGTACACTATGTCAACCAAACCATACCTCAGCCGATGTAAACAAACAGTAAACTATGCAACATTCTAATTGCTATTATCTCAGCTTCTTCCGTGTGACACCAGTGTCTTCCAGTTGATTCAATTTCTGTGTGGCTCTGTGGGGTTTGTTTTGTGGTGTGACTGAATTGCCTTTAGATGAACCACAAACTGAGGTAAATGAGACATGGGCATTTGTAGCTACCAAGACTGAAGAGCAAACATCTGCTCTGGACTTCATTCTCACATTTTCAAACAGGCAGCTCTACCATTTAGTGAAAAACTCACATAACCCCACATTTTAATTCAAATCCAATACTCTTGCAACATGACAAAATAGTTTAGATTTTCGATGAAAGGAGAAAACTTTTTTGTCACCGCCTCTGAGTCTGCCTCCATTTCTCTTTCTGGGGATTTCTGATGGAATTATCCCCCACGGTAAATGAGACCAGGAGCAGACGATACGTGTTCTCCCGTTCTACAGCACACCACGGTACACCACGGCACGCCACTCCACTCCACGGCACGCCATGCCACGACCGCCTCTACCGCTGCTGGCGGTGTCGGCTTTCAATTGGCATTCATCTCCCTGCCAACTCATTATTCACCAAACAACGGCTCTGTGACTCACCCGTCTACTCGTGAGCTTTCCCTTAAAACTCAGCGCACTCCGCTTTCTCCATTTCTTCCTCCATCTTCTTTCTTTTCATTTTCCCATCCCAGCCTCTTGTGGAAAATCCAAAAGAGCGGAGAATCTCGGAGTGTCAAGAGCTAAGTAAGACCTTTGCGGTCGGAGCAGGAAGTATTGGATGAGAAGATGCACTTTTCTAAGTGAGGAATTTCAGACTCCCTCTCATCAACAGATTAAACTTGTCTGTGTGTGTGTGTGTGTGTGTGTGTGTGCACTCGAGCGTCTGCATGTCTGCTTTTCTTAATGTAGTTCAGTTGTTTTTAATGAGGACAGAATGTAAATGAAGGATAAACACTCACGGGAGTTGGGGGTATATCTCTGGTGTGCTTCCTTTTTGTAAGACAACGGCAATGATTAATTTAATCGGCATGACCAGGGAGAAACGTGCTCGGGGGAGACATTTAAAAGATGCAATTTCATGTCCACACATTCTAATTAAGAGCAAATATTAAACTCTTTGTTAAAAAGTCAAGCTTTCATTAGGACTTCCACTGCAGACTGAATAATTGTGTAAACAAAGTCCGGGCAAATTTACACTGCAATCAGTTTTTTTTCTCTTCTTCGGTCTTCTTCAGATGCTCAAACTTCGTTCCACAGAATTTGAAAACATGTTTCCCAATTGGAGGCTGTAATTGCTCTGGTCCTGGAGTTTCTCAGTTAGATTAGGACGGGCAGAGCATTAGAAGTGGCAATTTGAATGGGTTGATTGCCCTAGAAGATAACGTATCTTGAAATATAGATGGTTTATTAGTCGCCTTGGAGACTAAAAGTCACTTGATCAGAGCACAGTGAACACTACTCACAAGTCTGGACAAAACTTTGCCCCTGTCATGATTTGACACCAATTACCAAAAGATTCTGACATGCGTCAGAGACAAATCAGAGGATGAAGTGAAGTAAGTTGCAAGTGTGATTGATCACAATCGTCTGTTTTACGTACAGCTACTATCTACGAAACAATGGCAAGTCGGCGTCTGCGCCTATAGTCTGAGAGGATGTTTTGCCTGGTGTGTAAACCTCAAAACATGAAAGTATCAAAGTGGAAAAAGAGGAGGAGCACTCAAAGGCTGATGCTTATACATTTTGTATTAAAGGCAAAAAGTGTACATCAAGTCTGCCTTTCAGTGAGCCTCCTCTATTTCCACTTTGATACACCTACTATCTACCACATTACCACAGCATTCACTTCCCAATGGTGCCTTTCCTTCCATGGTGTCTGAGGTGATTTGGTGCATGATGCCTTTGTAATGCACACTTTAGAGGGGGTGTTTCATAAATAAAACATGTTCGGAGTCAGCTAGCGTGTAATGAGGTTGTTGGGAGTACCTTGTTGAAGTCCTCTGAGGTGGCTCTCATCTCCTTCCAGGTTTTGTTGAGCAGCTGGATGCAGATGCAGAAGAATTCCTCGAAGGAGCGGTCGTGGGTGAAGAACATGGGGTGGAAATCGTGGCAGTTCTCGCTTGCTGCAAGGAGACAAGAGAGAAAATGTCAACACAGCTGAGAACTTGTCAGGGTTGAGAATATGCTAGAATGGGATAAACAACTGCAATTAAAAAAAATATGTCTTTCTAGTTATTTACATGGTCTATTTCATTTTCTTCTAAATGAGAGAGCATCATCACTTAAGCATCCTATTAGTTCACCATATTTCAAATTCAGGATTTGTTGGCATTACAAATCTCAAAACTAATACAATGCTTTCTCAGATATCATCTTTGCCACATATATCATACAATCATCAGATAATGTGGATCAAATTATGATTTCATGACAATGTAGGATTTGGGAAAAATACCCTCACAGATGAAGACATTTTGAAGACATTTAAGTCATGTATTACCCTTGGTTAACAATCGGAAGATGATGGTTCTCATATTCCCAAAGAATAGCACATAGCATTTGAAAACCATCTGGCACAAAATGCAGTAAATATCTGAACTGCCAGCAGTCAGTCAGTCAGTGTTGTTTAGAAGAGAACCTAGGTGTGGTGCTACTTCACATGTTGGTCCATTCATTTATCAACTCATCTCAATCACCCATTGAGGCAAATGGCAGTAAAAATCACGTTCCTCCTTTCAGAAATAGAAACCGATGGGCGTCCCTTGACTAGGAGGTTAAGGTTGCTTCACTCTCTTCCATACAGTTCAGATTTTACAGATTTCTCTCCCTTCTAGCTTTAGGCAGAACAGACTGGTGGGATGTACTGTTGCACTCATACTTATGAGAGAGAACTTCTAGACAATCTCTCACACACACACAAACACACACACAAACACACACACACACACACACACACACACACACACGCACGCACGCACACGCACACGTGTCGCTTATTTTAGCAAGCCCTTTCAAGCCTCACATGGCTAGCTGCCTGGGAGCATCCTCCCAGTAGGCAAGCATGGTGCACACGCGCACACACACACACACACACACACACACACACACACAGAAGAGGCTGGTGAAGATTCGCCTGCTGCACACTTTCACGACTGTTGCCTCCCTTGGAGGGAGGCTTCTGGCAGAGAAGACGGTGGTGCAGAGCAAGCTTGCTCTGCACCCAGCACTCCTACACATGCATACATGCGTGCACACACACACACACACACACACACACACTCAAGTTATATATGGAACTTTTGGTGGTGCTATTGCATTGTGTGGACCAGCTCAGTTCGTGACAAAATGCGGCTCCATTATTAAGAAATTTTGAGCAACGGATCTGTGATATGCACCTTCAACGAGGGGGAGTGTCGATGAAGACTACAAGTTAAGGAAAACAACAAAATGGTTTTTCGGCACTCTTTCTCTCTCGCCACGGCTGAATGATTTAACAGCCTGTGATGTTTCATAGCACGACTTCCACCGAAAAAGTAATGGCACAATATCTTCAAAGCCAGGGGGACAGAAGTACAATCTATCGGGCAGTAAAATCGTAACAACTCCCCAGAACCCTGCTGAAAAAGAGAAAAGAGAGCCGGTGAAAATTAAAGTGGGAACGCGATGTGTTACGGCAAGAGGCTGCGACAATGACAAAAGCAGCCAAAGGCCATCAACTAAAACATGGCTGTGCACTGCTTTAAAAAAAAAAAAAAAACCTTTTTAAAAGCAAAACAAAAACAAGGGCACTCTGATCATGTCCTTTTTTTCTGTAAAGGGGGCAGTGAGCACTGCAGCTCTGTGTGACTTTAAATGTCAGCATGGAGTCAAGCACTGGCCTAAGCTCAAGGTTTCAGGCTCTCTTCCTCCTCCTCCTCCTCCTTCTTCTTCTTCTCGCTGGCTGTGTCTGACAGCAACAGGAATGGTGGTGGCAACAGCAGCAGCAGCGGGTTCCAGGGGTGTGTGTGTGTGTTTGTGTGTGAGTGAGAGAGTGTGTGTGTGTGTGTGTGAGTAAGATGGGGGCGGCCAGGGCCTCCAGCAGAGGCTCAGGTAATTGCCTCGGCTCGGCAGAAATTGAAACTTCACAGCATAATGAATGATGCCCTTCAGGGGCCAGTCGCAACCCTTTAACTTAGGACGACAGAGAGATTGTGATTTTGTGTGTGTGTGTGTGTTTGGTGTGCACGTGTGTGTGTGTGTAAATGTGTGTGTGTGTGTTGACGGGACAATAGAAACAACGAATGTTCAGTCTCTCCTCCCAAAACACCACCTCTCCACCCCACCCCCCATCCCCTGCCATGCTCTGTAGGCGCCTGGGAGCCTCGGTCGGGCCGCTGACCGACTGCTTAGTCGACAGCCCAGTGCCCTTTAGGGACAGGAAGGGAGCAGGGAGAGGAGACAGGAGTCAGACTCAATCTGCTAGCGGTCCATCCCTCTCACAAGAGGGGAGTGGAGAGAGAGAGAGAGAGGGAGAGGAGGAGAAAGAAAGGGACTAAGGGCAAGGTTTGGCACGGAGAGGTAGGGGTAGGGGTAGGTGTGTGTGTGTGTGTGTGTGTGTGTGTGTGTGTGCAAGCGAGCAAGTAAGGGTGTGAGTATGTGAGTGTGTGTGGGCAACATGGAGAGGAGACTTTGAGTGTCATCTGGGACTTGCCAAAGATCAGACTAGATGTGGTGTAAGAAGGATGCTTGCATAGCCAGACAGAAATCTGTATCAGCTACACAAGGTCAATGAGGGAGGTGTGTGTGTGTGTTTTCAGCTGAGGGCAGCAAGGGGGGGGGGGGGGGGGGGGGGGCGCTCATCAGAGGGTCATCTGGGACTTGTCTGTCTGCCTCTACGTGCGTGTAAAGAATGCTGGCATCGCCAGGCGGGAAGTGAGAACCTCTCACTCTGCTCCGTCACTACACTCCCAAGGGCGGCAACAAGCAAAACCAATCACATCAGGGGGAAATAAAAACAAGAACCACCCTGCTGTTAGAATAAAAAAAAAACTGGATAAAATGAGAGGGGAAAAAGGAAGGAAGAAAGAAAGAATTCAACCCTCTGTTCTCCGAGGTCTGTAATTTTTCTCTAATTGAATGCCTATAACTGGGATAAACGTCTCCCCAGTGACAACTACAAAAGTCGCGCATCTGAATATTCTATCCAAATAAACATAAATCTCCAGACCCGCAGCAAACAATTGGGGAGGAGGCGAACTAAACTGGGCCATGTGCTGCTGCTGGCTGTCTTCTGAGAGACTGCACTTCTGTTGGCAAGGAACAGCTGAGGCACAGACAGTAGTCAACACCATCGCTATCACCTTCATCACCACCATCACCGTCATCATCATCATCACCACCATCATCACCATCATAAGACATAAGCATTAATCAATCATGCTAATCATCATCATTATCATCACTATCTTGACCATCATAACCATCAACACCATCTTGATCATCATGTTAATCTCCAACACCGAGGGTGTCCAAACTGCGGCCCTCTGCTCTCTTTCAAGTAGGCCTGCCATGAAGTCAAAAAAATCGAATGTACTATGGCCCATTCTTACATTCATCTAATATTATTTGTGCACTGCACATCATAGTTGCAGTACTGTTAGAATGACATGTTTGTCAGTAGTCTCATTAAGCAGCCTAGCTTCAAATAGAATGTTTAAAATGGCCTGTGGGCCGGTGGGAAATGTAGTTGCTTTTTCCCTTGAAACTGGTTAAAAACTGGTGCTCTTATTTTTTATTTTTATTTATTTTCTATTTTTAATTTTTATTTATTGGCCCTCATTGGCAGCTTCGATTTTTCGGTATGCGGCCCGTAGATAGAAAGGTTTGGCCACCCCTGACCTACACCTATCTTCACCAACATCTTTACCATATCTGTTACTACCATCTTCTTTACGACCATTACCATCAGCACCAAGTCAGAGCGGCAACACCAGGGAAAGCAAACACAGTAACACAGCACCCATGGTAAGGCAAATAAAAGTGATGGAGGTGGCAGAGAGAGACAGAGAGAGAAAGAGAGAGAGAGAGGGGGGGGCGGGGGGGAGAGAAGGAGAGAGGGAGAAAGAGAGAAAGAGATATGCAGTCGACAAATCTCTCATCAGCAGCCTCTTTTCTGAGCCCAGGAACCCAATCATGTGCAACATGACCTTAATCTGTGTGCTCAGTGACCTGAGATGATGTCTGGTCACCTTTCCAAAAACTCGCCGCCTCAATCTGTTAATAGTGATCTGATAGAAGGCCGCAAGTACAGATTGTGTTTTTTTTGTTTTGTTTTGTTTTATGGCTGTAAGCCCTGTGTTACTGCCTGATCATGTCCGCTCACCAAACAAGCTGCTTCTAATATAAGAAAAACTAAATGAAACAAAAAACAATACGTTTTTCACTTCCCTTTTCACCATCACACATCTCTGCAGAGAACCCCACATCAGCCTTGAGTTCAAGATGACAAAACGTTATCCAAAGGGAGGAATGGGAACCGTGGCAAAACGTTGCGACCGCTGAATTTGGCCCTGGTGTCCTTGGATGCCTGTCTGCTTGTGTGGGCCACAATATGCATGAACATTCCTCTGGAGAGCAGGGACTAAAAGAAGAGAGCTTAGATGGGATGAGATGAGGGCTGAAATGTGAGGCTGACTCAGGCCCTGGAGGGTAAGAGCCATATGGCTCCACAGTCGCCACTGCCAGCCTCTGAGGTGAGGAGGACCACACTGAAAATAATGAAACTTCACCAGCAAGCAGCGCCAAAGTGCAGCGCAATGCCCAGATCATAACAATCAAATTCCTTTGTTTAAATAATGTTTATAGTCGTTGCTAATCGTGCTAATTTCTATATCCACACAACGAAGCATCCTGCTCCTATGAAGAAGCATCTGGGTGTGAATCCCTCAAATGTTCTGAGATTGATGAGCACTGTGTTATGCTATGGCCACTGAACTTCAAGTATGCAGCCTCAACTTCAATCAGTACTCTGTGCCCTAACTGTAATGTCACCTGTTCCACTGTCTAAACATAGCAAACAAAAATCTCCCACTTTTACAGCTAGTGCTGCTAGTTAGTGTGATCTCCACCGTACCCCTCCGCAACCTGGGTGGCAAGCCCAGACAGGGTGGCCTCTCGTGAGGGGAAAGACAATCCCCCCCTGAATGGACCATATGGATCAGTCCACGGCTGCTGGACTCTGCGAAACTCTAAACCAACCCCTCTCAGACGCATGGAAGAACCACCCACACATATCTACGGGTCTTTCAGAGGACAGTTTGGTGGTGATGCCTTTGACAGATCAGTCAGTTGAGTCTGATTAACACTTCACACTAGGACTGAAACTCACTGAAGAATCTTCCCCTTGTAGTAACCTTCAGAGTTCAGACAGGAGGCAGAAGAGGAGAGAAATTCAAGGCCACATATATCCTTCAAAGCCTTGGAAGTTGCTGTTGCACAACAAACCTTTTTACAGTGCATAAATATTCTTCTCAACTTGAGAGGCATCAAATGAGTCATGACCCTCCTCTCCCGCCGCTTGTCCGAGTCACGTGATACATTACTGTGGGAATGCCGAGAAGGCTCTGGGGTCACGGAGTGGTCTGACGTCACGCTGTTGCCTGTTCCAGGCTCAAAAGGTCACCGGTTGAGGGTTGGGAGAAGCTAGAAAGTGCCAAGAGGGGAGACTGGCACAACAGCATGACGACAATACACGTTTCCCGCTCTGAATCTGACAGGAAGAAAGGGGAGTCGGGGTCCAGGCAGGCACGCCGTGCTACAACAGGAAGCAGAAGGGCACACAGAGGAATTCTGGGTAAAAAGGGTTCGGTTATGGAGAGAGGGGGAAATTGGATTGGAAGAAGGGGAGGTCTTTTTCTCTGGCTCTTCCTATCCACGTGAAATAGAGACTCTCTCTCTCTCTCTCTCCCATACACACATACACACACACACACACACACACACGCACGCACACACACACACACATACACACACACACACACACACACACACAGGAGAAACAAAACAGAGATGAAGACGAAAGGAAGGGATTAGAACCAGAGGAGAGAAAGGAAGAGGGTAAAAGACTGAAAGCTCTTCTGGCATGAGCTTGAGCTTCAGAGCTCAGGGTGTGTGTGTGTGTGTGTGTGTGTGTGTGTGTGTGTGTGTGTGTGTGTGTGTGTGTGTGTGTGTGCCTGAGGGGAGAGAGAGGGAGGAGAGGCCACACCACACTGGAGTCATCCTGGAGCCCAGAGACACCGGAGGCGACTGATGAATCTACTGTGAGAGGTGCTGTTCACTACCCTAATAATGTGTCCACACACATGCGCGCACACACACACACACACACACACACACACACACACACACACACACACACACACACACACACAAGCTGAGACCATGTCTCTGTGTGTCTGTACCTTCATGTGTCTTGACACACCGACACACTCGTTACATCTCGTAACAAACCCGTCATGCGGGAGCCCATCTTGGACAGCGCATGATGGGCATCTCCCATTTAGAGACTGAAAGCTCTTCTGGCATGAGCTTCAGCTTCAGAGCTCAGGGTGGTGTGTGTGTGTGTGTGTGTGTGTGTGTGTGTGTGTGTGTGTGTGTGTGTGTGTGTGTGAGGGGGAAAAGTTGCCAGTTGCAATTAAATTTCCATCCCGACAGAATGATGAATAATAAGAAGACAGAGCAGATCAAATGCTGATAGGTCTCCAAGGCGTCTTCAACGCATTCTAACTCAAGAGGAGAGAGAGATCGCTAGAGTGGGAAAGAGAAGGAGAGAGAGAGAGAGAGAGAGAGAGAGAGAGAGAGAGAGAGAGAGAGAGAAAGAGAGAGAGAGAGAGAGAAGAAAGACAGAAAGAAACAGAGGTGTTTGTGTGTGAGTGGGAAAGAGAAAAGAAAGAGACAAGAAAGAGATGAGAGAGAGAGATGACGGAGAAAGAGAGAGACAGAAAGAGAGAGGTGTCTGTGTGTGTGTGAGTGGGAAAGAGAAAAGAAAGAGACAAGAAAGAGATGTGAGAGAGAGAGATGACGGAGAAAGAGAGAGACAGAAAGAGAGAGGTGTGTGTGTGTTTGTGTGTTTGTGTGAGTGTGAAAGAATGAGTGAGGGGAACAATTTGCCAAAAAAAAAAAAAAAACGATTGCATGAGAGCATATGAAAACGAAAGATAATGAGTGATAGACAGAAAGGCAGGATGAGAGAGAGATAGGGAAAGAATGGAAGTGAATTCAAGGGTGTGAAACAATGAGAAGGGTGAGAGGAAGGGGGGAAGAATTTGAGAAAGAGGAAGAGCAAGTTAGAGCAAGAGAAAAAGAAAGATAATGAGTGATAGATGGAAAGGATATGAGATATGAGGATAAGAGGAAGAAAGGAAAGAAGGGGGGGTCTACAAGTGACAGTGGAGTAGCATTAGCTGGAATGAGAGAAATTGACAGGCAGAGATATGGCGACTGGCAGGTTGGGCCACGCCGGGTAAACAACAGACCGGACTCGCAGATGAGGTCCGTAGCGGCTGTCCCATCTGTTTGCAGATGTCTACCATCACTCATCAACCCTCCCTCCTCTCACCCACCCACCCACACACACGCAACGCACACACAAGCTCAACAACCCCCCGTCAATGCAGCTAGACTTTGTGTGCGTGTGTTAGTTCTGACAGACACACTTGCCTCACGCACAGACTTCTCATAACCCTAACCTCCACGCCATCACAACTGATAGCTTTCAGGCAACAACAAAAGGGCCTTGGCAGTCTCACTGCCTGAGATACTGACCTGCCAGCAGGCATTTGTCTGTTAGGCTCTTCCTCACTCACACACACACAAACACAAACACTAACACACACACACACAGTTCAGAAGGCTCTATAACAGTGAGCATCAACACACTGGCTGACCCAATGGATTCACCACTAAACTTGACCTCAGCTCAATCATGAGCTCATGAGCTTTCATGTCAATTCAGTCTTTGAGGGCTTAAGGCTTAGGAGAGAGATTGGGATTCACCCATTCACAGTCCGCTGTGCCATCTCACTGGATCTGCTGCCCTTTCTGCAACAGCAGAACAGTAGCACAGTCAGCAATCTGCAAACTGCCCTGCCTGAACAAAGTCTACAGAATGACTTGCACCTCTATACACACACACACACCTCTACCTAGATAATATTTCTTCCTAAAATGTCCATGAGTTACTATAATGGCCAGGCATAGGACTGACCTTAAAAACCAGGTTCAAAGAACTTCAAAGAAATGTCCACAAATCCACAGAAATGGATGGAAATGGGAAGTTCATGTGCAAATAAGAATGTTGTTTATATTTTGTCATCAAAACAAACAACTCCTGGTGGCCTACTGAACACAAGGCCCCTAGTTTTCTGTCTTTTTCTCCGCACTATGAGGAGTCATGTGACACACACCACAGGTAGAGAGTCATGTGACACACACCAGAGGTAGAGAGTCGTGTGACGCACACCACAGGTAGAGAGGAGGGAGAGTCACAATCCTTTACATTGCTATTGTTGGTCAAATAAATAGGGTTTAGGCTGCATTGTTTGTACTGATGTGGTAGATAAACAAGCAACAAATTATTTTCTACGTAAATGTATCTCCATGCATTTAGATTTCAAGTACTCCTCAGTTCACGTCATGCTTTATGAACGGGGTATGTTTTAATGCAGTCTATGGGATGTCTTGCATGTATATAGTGACAGCCATGTAGGAAGCGAAGAGATTTCGCTTGGAAGTATCAGCCAGCTGTTAATCTATTCACATGGTGTCCATCATGTTTGACTGGTGTAACATATTTAGCATCATGTCACAATTACTTCAAGCGTGTCGAAGTACGAGCATCAAAATTGAAGGTCATTACTTTGATGTGATTGCACACACCATATCACATGTATGGATGTCATGATGAAGCTATAAACATGAGTATCATTCAACCAGGCTGGTTTTTGTCTGCCAGTCAATTCTACAAAATTCTACAAATAAAACATCATTAAAAAATATTTTGGGAAAAAAACAGAAGTCAGACAGTTCTCAAGTGCTCCCATCAACTTAGATCCCATGTAAGCTGGTAATAGGATCATTTTCAAAAAAAATAAAAAATCAGTCACGGCACTAAGTGGGGATTTCTCGGATGGCCCAAAGATCAAAATCCGCTCAAGGCCGTCAGATGCATTACTGTCCTATAGTCTTGCCAGCAGTCTGACTCCACCAGCTTTCCAGAGGCTCTCTCTCAGACAAGAGGTGGCAATGGAACTACCAGCAATGCTGGGTGACATGCCCTGACAATATGGGGCTTGTGAACGGAGCCAGCTGCCCAACTTACTTTCCACTAATACCCATGGGTTTGATCATGACTAGACCCAGCCTTCTGTAATTTCACTACACGTCTTACACTTCGGATTACTATGGGAATCGGAATGGTTGAGGGCGGAACGGTGATCTAGTGTTGCATCTGAAGCACGAGTGTGTGGGGGTGGTTTGTCGAGGTGTGTGATTGTGTTCTAGTCATCAGGGGTGTGTGAGAAATTTGTCAACAGCAACAAGAGCAAACAAAACAAAACCATTTTAAGTAGACACTGAAAAGTGCTACACTTGTGATAGATTTTTTTATATATATATATATATATATATATATATATATTTTTTTTTTTCTTTGCTTCTGTTTAGAATCAAAACATTCAGCACGTATTGGCAAAAGATCTTCAGGGCGCAAAGCACCACAAAGCCTGGGCTTAATGATGTCACTGTGCCATCCTCTGCATTCAGAAATAAGGGGGGGAAACGAAATAAATAAAAATAAGGAGTCGACATGGTCCATTTTTCTCTACATCAAAAAGAAAACCCCAAGTTTTGCAGTTTTAACAAGATCTTGGGGGAAAAACCTGGCAGAAAGAGGCCACGGCTAGTGCTGCACTGCTTGGCACTCTCTACACTCTCTCCTCTCAACATGCTGGTGAAGAGACGCTTATTAAAAAAAAAAAAAAGGGATTCTTCTTTTTTTTTGTGGAACGAAGATAAGACAGGCGGAGTCTCCTGTGGGCATCACTTGAGAGTGAGCGAGTGGAAGGAGAGAAGGAGGAAGGGGCACGATACCGCCAGGCAAAGTGCCAAGGTGCATCTGTGCCACTTCTCAGCTGGGCACTCAGTTGTCCCTGGCACACAGTTGGCACACACAGTACAGAAATGTCACCGCGGAGGAGGTGGGTGTCAACAAAAAAAAAAGTGTTTTTTTTTTTGTTTTGTTTTTTTTTCTGTGCTCCTGCCACACAGAAACAAACACACACACAAACGCACGCGTGCACACACACACACACACACACACAAATATGTTCTGCTAGAAAAGAGATGTCAAATACTTGAAAAACTACCACAAATCCAAGGTAAGCGCGCACACACAGACACACACTCACACACACGTAAACTGCAGTGGATATGATGCATTGGGTTAAGCACAATCTGGTTTGTCGAGTCAGGACTTCTCGAACGAGGGCCTTTTGTTTGCCAGTCACGCCTCGTTCCCATTTGCACCACCTCCAAGAGAAGGGCCCAGAGACCTCTCCTCTCCTTCACCTGACAGCATAAATCTGTCTGTCCGCACCGGCTCACGCAAACTCATCTCCAACAATCTCCCCGATCCATTTCCCTCCCTCCGACAGGCAAAGATGGAGGGGGGCCCGGAGAATGGCAGGAATCAATATCCAGGTCATTTCTCCAACCGGCCACTCTAAACAAGCTTATAAATATTACATGGGTGGTTTTTTTTTTTTTAAAGAAAGGAAAGTTGACTGATGGGAGAAGTTGCCATGGGGAAAGGGAGGGTGAGAAAGGGGTGTGTGTTCTGTGTGTGTGTGTGTGTGTGTGTATGCGTGTGTGTGTGGTGGCTGGGGGTGGGGGGGTGTATGGCAGTGACGGCTGTAGATTCCATTAAAGCAGTTTTATGGGACGTTTGGGGGGGGGGGGGGGGGGGGGGGCAATGCAGAGGACAGCTATGAATCTTTCAGAGAGGGGGGTGTGGGGGTGGAGAGAGAGGTGTGTGTGTGTGTGTGTGTGTGTGTGTAGTTAGGTGATGTTAGGACACCTGGCTGGATGGAACATGAATAATACAGCAACCTCAGTGCAGAAAGCGAAGGAAGGAAAAATCAATTAAGAGAGGAAACCAGAGGCGGCTTTCAGCAGCCATCTGCACAGAAATGTAAGACATATATTTGGCTAGATCAGTCGAGGACATGTCAAAACAACATCTTTCACAGTGCTTATGGTGCCTTGGGTGGATCACGAAAAGTTTAAGCATAATCTCAATCAAAAAGCTTACGTGTGTGTGTCTGTATGTGTGTGTGTATGTGTGTTTATCAACTGACTTGGGGCAGTATTTCGCTTCTCTCTTTCATCCAAACATCACAGAGGTGTTCCATCACTCGTCACGAAAGGATATCACAGCTCATCTCTAGCAGGTGGCTTGGGTGGTGTGTGTGTGTGTGTGTGTGTGTGTGTGTGTGTGTGTGTGTATGTGTCTGAAATTGCACATTTCAGAGAGAACTAGGTGATATGAAATGATATGAAGACACCAGGCTACCCTTTTGATCACATGTGTTATGGCACTGGGAAGGAGAAGAGAGAGAAAAGGCATTTTTGGCTTGAAGATTTTAAGGAGGCAAAGACACACATAGTGCATCTGAGACACACTTAACAATGACCAGGAGAGGAGATAGCAGAAGCTCTCCTTTCTTTTCTCACAGATCAAGAATGCATGACTTTAAATGGGGAGGGATGGAGAAGACAAACACACACGCATGCATACACACACACGCGCGCACATGCACACACACTCACGCACACACACACATGCACACACACACCCACACATTCTCTTTTAACTCAGGCATCCTCCTCTGTGGCTGTGGGGGTCCCTCACCAAGCCTGCCCACATTTTAAGGCACACATTTCTTTTTAATGAAGAATTTCATGGACCGCTCTCTCTCTCTCTCTCGCTTTCTCTCTCTCCACCCCCACACGTTCCCCAGAGTTTCCATGCCTGAGGGACAAGCTGGCCACCCATCTCTCTTTATCTCTCTTCTCTGTCTCTCTCTCTTGTCCTCCCTCGCTCCTTCTCTCTTTCTCTAAAATGGCCGCCCTGTCTTTAGTGCCAACACAATCACCCTGCATCACGCTCCTCTCTGCTTTGCCACAATAACTCTGATTTACCGCTGAAGCTTGCAAGACTCTTAAAAAGTCATTTTCCTCTCCCCTTCTTCCTCCTCCTCCTCCCCACAAACCTTCATCGCCCCTCAAGTCGTCGCCCTGACCAAACAGTTCCATCTCCCGAGACCACTGTAACGCACCTCGGCACACTGTAACGCGGCCGCTTGCCCTCATTAAAATGTAAAATGCACGACCTCTCAAAAAGGTACAGTTGCTAATGGAATCTTTTTCACAATAAAACGCTCTGGCGGAGACAAAGCATTAGCAGCCCTTTTTAACAGCTGCTGTAGTTAATGCACACAGTGAATCACTAGGTCAGCTATAAATGGCTTCCCTTCTCCTCTCTTCTCCTCCTTTAGGACTGCGGTACCTTTACATTATATAACAACAGACAGGGGGGACATTATGGCCGGTTCTCAAATGGAGCAAACGAGATTAAACACTAGAACCCCCCCCCCCCCCCCCACACACACACACACACACTTCCTGGAAAGAATGAGTCCATCTGAAGCTGAAGTTCATTTCAAATAAAAGCTTTTCGCTCCCAGTCCTTATTGTGTGTGTATATGTGTGTGTGTGTGTGTGTGTGTGTGTGTCTGTGGGGGGTGGGGGGCACTGCAGTAGCTACTGCAGCTAACAGCTGCTGTGCAGTGGTAGTAAACGTTGACAGGGTTCAGTCTTCAAGCTCAGATGATGGGCAGACTGGGGCTACTGGATTTAGTGGGGAGGGAGTTTTGAGGTCCCTCAGAGTTACAAATTTGATGTTTCACTGCAGTTGGCAAATCACAGACACACACAAGCATACGCACGCGCACGCACACACACGCACACACACACAGAGAATGACACCACAGTTGTAGTTTAGTCTCCTCATTAGCCAGGCATCATTCACACATGGGTGGGCACACAGAACAGACACACACACACACACACACACACACCCATAAAGGCATGCATGCACACATATGCACACTTGGACACAGACGATTAGACTGGTGTCATAATGACAGGTGCAACAAGACAGGGCATAAGAGCCCGGGGGGTTGGTGCTGATATCAAAGCCCCAGTGGAGTCACAGTGGTGATCACAGCCAACACCCTGGACGTCACCATCACACACTCGACACGTGGCAGGATTCACAAGGGGGCGGGGTTTTAATTACAACTCTAAACCTCACAAATCCATTTTCACACACACACACACATATATGCACATAACCTTCCTCACTCTATTCTGCGATCACTTGTCCTGATCTGACTGTTTTTTTCACACTCTCTGTATCTCCCTTTCCATCTCTCACAGTATTATACTTTCCTAATGTTCTGCCACTTGGTCTCTCCATTAATTAATTGCTCATTTGAATAATTGCTATTTTCACTAAGAATAAATTGTGACAAGTTTCGGTATGGGAAAGAGTGCTAGGTAGTAATTCATTATGCGCAACATAAAAAGTTGTCGTAGAAACTCTGTCCCTTTTTATGTTCCTACTCATCCTCTCAAAAAGAGGGGTGACTCATCTCCTTAAAAAAAACAATATGCTCTATTTCCACAGATAAAAATGACCGATGAGACAACACCACACAGGCACATTAGTAGCAGTCCAGTATTTTTGCCGTCTTTTTTGTCAGTGCCTTTCACACACACAAAAAAACACAACCGTGCTTCTGACAGTATGAAGCCACTCTTATGAATGTGTTCTCTACTCCCTTAACCTTCAGCTTCACACCTAAAAAAAAGAAAGAAAGAAAAAAAAAGAAAAAAAGACAAGAAAAAAAAAGTAGAAAAAAAAACGAATGCCTCCTTCCCCCCCCCATCTGTCACATGACAGTCAGCACCCTAAGGAGGAGGGGTGGAGGGGGTGGGCGAGGTTCTCATTACCTAAAGATCAGTGGCTCCCAAAGGCCTCCATCCCCGGGCCTGACCCCCCGTTCCCCACCTCTCTCTCCTACACAAGGACGGCAGCATACCATCTGCATAATGAGTGCAAATCGTCCATTAATATTCACCTACATGCCCCCCCTTTCTCTCTCTACCTCCACCCGTCCTTAACTCCAGAGAGCATGAGAACATGAGACTGCCTTTATAAGCACACCCATGCTTAGGAAAAGTCTACTGAAAGACTGCACAAAAATAGTCATCATTAATTGGTTATCGGCGCACAATTTTGAGTATACTATGTAAATATCAACTAGCGTGGTAGTACTGTGTCTAGAGTGTGAAGAATAGACAAGTAGCATAAATGAAAGCCTAGTCTGGTGGAGTAAATGCTATGCAGTGGGTGGTGTTCCTCTTTTTTCAGGGAGACAGAAGTTGATGCCATTTTCGGCTTGTGTGCATCTACCATGTCAGACAAGGACAGTGGGAGCGTGCAATTGGGCTGACAGATGCTCCCCAGGATGTCTGATAACAAACACACACACAAACACACACACACACACACAGGCACACACACACGCACCCACACACACAGGCACACACACACAGGCACACACACACGCACCCACACACACACACACAGGCACACACACGCACGCACACACACACACACGCACACACACACACATACACACACACTCACACACACACACACATTCGAAAATGAGGACAAGAAAAGGGCAGCTTGTCTGACAGCCTCTTCAACTGGGCTCCGGGGCAGCTACCTTTCCATGTTCCCTCTCTCTCTCTCTCTCTCCGACCCTCCATCCCTCTCTACTTCTTTCCACCCCCTCCTTCCCCATTTTTCTTTCACCCTTCACTACCACCATGACCTCATAAATGACCACATCTCGTGTCCACGGCTGTCTTCCTCTCAGATGCTTCCGCCGCCTGCCCACATAACCATGGAGCACCTGCCTCTCATGAGGCTCCAGCCTTGGTCTGCCATGGGCTTTGAAGACCTGGTCCAGATCCTGGGCACACCTTGGATAAGGGCTTGCCCATGCAGTGCAAGTAAATGTCAGTGAAGAGCCACTGGTGTGGTACTCTGGGGCCCATCCCAACCCTTACAGCCAGGGACTGCTTACATCGGACTGGTTCACCCCTCACTGGGTTACACCCATCTGCATGACCACAGTACCCATGAACTCAAGGGATATGCATGCGTGTGACTGCCTTAAAACAATACAGATTTTCACACACAAAACACACATACATACACACCCACTCACTCACTCACTCACTCACAAAACTCAGATATACACACACATACTGTATACACACAGATACTACACTTTGCAGCCACATCATTATTTTGCATCAGTACAGCTCTTACAGTATAAGTACCCAAGTAGAGAAAGAAAAAGTATACTTCAGGTGAAAAGAAATACACAACACACCACATACACTCACATATACACACACACAGGCATACACACACATATACACACACACAGACACACACACACATATATACACAGGCACACACACACAGCCCCGCCTGATCGCTGGACACTATGTGTGACAAAAACGAGAGCCGTTAAAAGCGGAGAGTGTTGAGAGGGAGAGGGGAAGGATGAGGGCGTGCATTAAGGCCCTCCCCATCATTAATTGATGAACTCCAGCGCAATTATGAAAGTATAATGGCTGCTTTTACATTCACCACGGGAGACGGACAGGCAGAGGAGAAACGGGGGAGAGGGAGAGAAAGAAAGAGAGAACGAGAGAGAGAGAGAGAGAGAGAGAGAGAGAGAGAGAGAGAGATGGCAAATAGACAGAAATACAGAGAGAGGAAGAAGAAACTAGGGACTTTTTGCATAATTGGTGTGACACACACCACTTGAAAAGCTTGAACACCACTGATCGCAGTTCAGTCCACTGAGGGCTCCAGTGTGACAATCTCATGTATGCATTCATGTCATCCCCTCTCTGTCATGTCAAAGCTTTTAGCAGGAGCAAAGCAATTGCATCTGGGAAATGCATCTGATTAGTGACTGAGCACCCCATCTGTACCCTTTATTGTTTGTTTGTTTTTCTTAATGAATATTTTTGACATTTTTCATCTTTATTCAGGTAGACCTGAGAGGAGCGACAGGAACTGATTAGAAATGGGAATGGGATTGGGATTGGGATTGGGAAAAGATTGTGTATCAGATTTGAACGTTGGTCGCCTTGGGCCATGGATATTGGTGCCACAGTGCCCCCGGGCTGTGAGTAGTTTTTGAGTACTGTGGAAACAGTAGCCGTTTCCAAAACCGCACCCTGCCATACCACTTACCGCATTACACATTGGAGGTACCATTTTGTATCAAGAGAAACATGTGAGAATGTGTGGGCGTGGAAGAACGGCGGTTAGGTTGTTCAACTACCAATCAGGCGACCAGGTTTTGGTTCCCATACCCCACGCTGCGAGTCCATGACACTTAATAAAATCGTCCACTGTAACCAGTCATCTTTACTTTTAACTTTAAGAATGTGTGATGTTGGTAACCCCAGCGCCCTCTGTGTGTGAGTAGCATTTGAGTTGTGTGTAAACAGTGACTGTGTGAGCAGAGGTGGTGGAGTGAGCAGAGAGAGAGGAGTGAGTCAGTGAGTGTGTGTTTGTGTGTGTTTGTGTGTGTGTGTGTGTGTTTGTGTTGTGTGTGTGTGTGTTTGTCTGTGTGTGTGTTTGTTTGCGTGTGTATGTGTGTGTGAGGAGGACACTTACGCAGTTCGCCCACTTTCAGGATCTCACACAGCATCTTGGTTAGCTCGATGCTGCTGCGGCCAAACGGGCACTCATGCTTGTCCTCCCTGCTGCTGTTCTCCAGCACAATCTGTCGGAACACACACACACACACACACACACACACACACACACACACACACACACACACACACACACACATACTTTATTTATGACCCTATAAGATACAAATGGATGTGCCTTGACAATGAATGTTCTGCGCGAATGCACACACACACACACACACCACACACACACACACAACACACAAAAACACACAACACACACACTTACATACTTACACACACACAGAGCAGCGCTAGGAGAGGGCCTGCTGTTTCACCCTTAACCTCCTAATCCAGTTAATCGCACCCAGCATCACCATGACACTCAAAGCGCCAGAGGTTCATGAGGGCATTAGTACAGAGACGGAGGGAGAAAGAAAGAAAGACAGAAAGAAAGAGAGAGAGAGACAGAGAGAGAGAAAGAGAGAAAGGAAGAAAGAAAAAAAGAAAGAAGAAAGGAAGAAAGAAAGAAAGGAGAGAGAAACGACTGTGCAAGTGTATGTTTTAACGAGCGTGTCCGTGTGTGTCAGCGAGCGTGTCCGTGTGTGTTAACAGCGCAGCGGAGGGTGACCGATGCAAACACAGTCTAAATGGGATTAAACTTTTAAGTCTTTCAATCTCACTTACACACACACACACACACACACACACACACCACACACACACACACACACACACACCACACACACCATATCGGTCACCAGAGGGTGAGAGACTATGTTAGTTATTCCCCAGCAACCAGACCTCTGTAGCAGGGTGCTATAGTGGGGTTTGTGGTTCAGCCACACTGGGCTTCTGTGTAGCTTTATAAGGCCCTGACTCCCCTCTGGCTGCCTGAGTGAGGGGGCAGTTAACTTAATACCACAACTCTACTGCCCCTTTTGCCCCTAATGCACCCTCTGAGCACTCTCTGCTACTTAACACCTCCCAAGATCTTAATATACTCCGCCCAGTCTGCATGCAAACCCACACACTTACCCACTCACACACTCTCACACGCACACACACACACACACACACACACACAGCTGGACCCAGGCCAACCACAGACTAACTCTCCAACCCTTTTAACAAAAGTGAGCCACCTTGAGCTTTTATCCCCCAGTCTGGAGTGGGGCCAAACTGGGCCCGACAAAGAGCCCTTTAACCCTGCACTGGGTTCTATTGATTTTACACCACTCTTGTCCTGTCCGAGAGAGATCTACAACCATATAAAAGACGGGGTTGAATGTGTGCGTGTGTGTGTGCGTGTGTGTGCGTGTGTGTGTGTGTGTGTGAATGCCACTCCCACACTCTGCCTGCACTCCCTTTGCCTTGTGTATGCCCTTGTGATGGGTGTAGCTGGCTTATGGCAGAGAAAAGTCATGGTCTTGTAGATGCATTGCTGAGGCTTCAGGGTGACTGAGCCTATTGATTAGATGGGTCCCTCTCTCTCTTTCTCACTGTATGTGTGTGTGTATGTATGTATATATGTGTGTGTATGTACAGTAGCACTATGTGTGTGTGGACGGGGCAGTAAGGTTAGCAGGAGCTGATTCTGCTTTGCTGGCACAGTGCTTCCTGAGGTAGATAATCCGCATTGAGAGCCGGAGAGATCGAGAGAGAGGTAGGAAGTGTGTGTGGTGTGTGTGTGTGTGTGTGTGTATGTGTCTGTCTGGGAGAGTGAGGGTGTTGATGTTTGTAAGTGTATAAGAGAAAAGGTATTCATGTGGGTTTGTGTGTGTTGAGAGCTTTCTCTCTCTTTCCTTCTTTGTTTTGTGTGTGTGTGGTGTGTGTGTGTGTATGTGTATGTGTGTGTGTGTGCGTCGTGTGTATGTATGCATGTGTGTATATGTGTGTGTGTGTGTGTGTGCACAGCACAAGATGAGGAATGAGCCGTGGGTCTGCAGGGAGCAGGTCTGAGGAGGCCATGGTGGGAAATCTCCCAGGAGAGGCAGTCTGGAGGGGCCACAGACCAAGATGTACCAAAAAAAGTAATTTCATCTGCAAACGCAGCTTCCCAGCAGAAAGAATGAAAGTATGCATGAAAAATAGAGAGAAAAAGTAAACTCTGCTTGAAGGAAAGATAGAGACAAAAAAATGGGAGATAGAGAGACTGAGAAAAAAACAGAAAGGCAGCGAAAGATGAGGGTGTGCAAAAACACAAAATTTAAAGTTGGTTCAGAGCTGTGCATGCATGTGCATGTGTGTGTGTGTGTGTGTGTGTGGGTCTGCCTGAAGTCGGCTTGCTTGCCTTCATGGCTGTGTGTGCCCACACAAGTTTATGAGTGTTCTCATGAAAGAGTGAAGAGTGTCGCCACAGGCAGAGGAAAAGAAAGAGGGAAGTCTGAGGGAGAGAAGGGAGAAAGG
>PYXC01001262.1:267500-287500 GCA_015244755.2 Tenualosa ilisha
ATGTGGAGTGAGGACAGAAGAAGAAAGAAAGAAAGAAAGAAAGAAAGAAAGAAAGAAAGAAGAAGAAGAAAGAAAGAAAGAAGAAAGAAAGAAAGAAAGAAGAAAGAAAGAAGAAAGAAAGAAAGAAAGAAAGAAAGAAAGAAAGAAAGAAAAGAGTACCTGGTCTTGAGGGTCCATCTTGGTCATCATGCGGTCCTCCAGGAGGTTAAAGGTCAACACCTGCAGCACATACAGCTGGTGCGCCATCTCATCATTAATGGGCTTCGGACTTCGAATCACATTCTAAAATGGACAGATGAGGAAGAACATGCCACTCATCATGTTTGGGTGGGCAAGTATATGAATGTATGGGACTTGCATGCACTGTATGTGCAAATGTGTCATTTGTGTGAACATCACACAGGCAATAGGACTGATGGACTGGCATAGAGTGTGTTAAATCTTCCTTATGAAAGTGTGGGGTTGTCTTGTATTAAGGGCTTACACTGATTTGAGGAGAAGGAGACAGAGGAAGCTGGGCTCTATCAGATGACTGGGCAGATGAGCCTGAAATTAGTTGAGCTCTCTCTCTCTCTCTCTGTGTGTGTGTGTGTGTGTGTGTGTGTGTGTGTGTATTTCTGAGTGTATAAAGGTAAGAAAAAAGTGTTTATGTGTGTTGTGTGTGTGTGTGTGTTGAGAGCTTTCTCTCTTTCTGTGTTGTTTGAGGGGATCAGTGTGATACTTACAGTGAGGATGATGGAGCGCAGCTGCTTCTGTGCAAGAATGTGAGCCATTTCCTAGTGAGTGAGTGAGAGAATCAGAGAGGAGGAGAGAGGAGAGACTATTAGATACTGACAGGTATACACACACACACACACACACACACGCACACACACACACACACACACACACACACACACACACACACACACACACACACACACACACACAGAGTAAAAGCCATCATAAACATCCTCATAACAGCAGTCATCCTCAAGGCGACCGAGTACAGTAATGCAATTCTTAAAGGACCAGATCATCAGCATGCCAAGGGTAATCGCTTTACTGCCGTGACGGCGTGTCCTCTACGGCACACCGTAGACAGCGTGCGAGCAAAGGAGGGAGAGTGTCATTTCATTAGGGCCAACTTACTGTAAGTGGGCAATCAAGGATGTTGACATGCTCATCAAGCTATCGTAACCAGTGCAGCAGGGAAGGGAAGAAGAGAGAGCACAGTGTGAGACGGGGGAGGGGAGAGAGAGAGAGAGAGAGAGAGCAAGAAAATAAAGGCAGCAAGAAAATAAAGGCAAGAAATAAAGAGAGAAAGGAGGAGTCAGAACAAATGAAATTAACAGAGAAAAGAGAAAAACAGACAGAAGAAAACAAAAAGGAAGAGGAAATAACGCTAGATATAAAAACTGAGAGAAAGACAGAAAGACAGAAAGCAGTCTGAGTCAGAACCAGAGTCAAAACCAGAGCCGGAGTCAGAGCCGGAGCGTTTTGTTAGTGGTGCATTTCTGCGGTGCAGTATGTGTCAGCGAAAAACACATTAAAAAGCAGAGCAAAACAAATAAACAAACAAACAATGGTGGGGAGGGATAAAAAAAACTAAATAACAACAACAAACAAACAGCCTCTATCTTGACAGCTCTACTGAGTTGCACTTTCTGATTCGGCTGTTGTACACGACCTCTGTGGCCCTGGCCCCAAAAGAGAAGGCTCAGCAGAGGCTTGCTGATGTAGCCAACTCTTCAACTCCCCCCCCAATGCCCACCACCCACTACACACACACACACACACACACACACACACACACACACACACACACACACACACACACACACACACACACACACACACATACACACACGCACCTTTCAGAGCACACTAGGACTGAATAAAAAGAAAAGAAAAAAAGACAGACATTCTTGGGTCCAAAGGACTATTTAAAATGCACCCCTTTCAAAAAAAAACAAAAAAAAACCACAGAGCATTGCACTTTTGCAGCGATTTCATTTTAAATCATGCAGATAAGTGCCTGTCGGGCCTAAGGCAGAATGAGAGGAGGGGGAGCGAGATTAAAAGGTGAAGTCAGCCAGGATGGTCGGATGAGATGAGGTTGGGTGTGTGTGTGTGTGTGTGTGTTCACCCTCCATAAAAAGATGGGTGCGGAGAGGAGGAGCAGTGGAGGGCAACCAGACAGGTCATTAACTCTTTTAACCGGTTTGGACTCGGAGCCCTTCTGGTCTGTGTGTCTGTCTGTGTGTCTGTCTGCGTGTGTGTGGGAGGAGAGGAGAGGAGGAGTGTCTACAAGCATACAGATTGCACTATTCCAGACTCTGTGGAGCGCAACCAGCTCTGACGTCACAGAAGATGGTGAAGGGGGAGAGAGAGAGAGGGAGAGAGAGAGAGAGAGAGAGAGAGAGAGAAAGGCAGAGGGAGAGAGAGGGATGATGAAGTCAAAGAGAGTGTGTGAGAGAAAATAAAACAAAAGAGGCAAAAAGATGAAAGATAGAAGACAGGAGAGAAGAGAAAGACAGACCTTTAGACAAGACACATATGACTAGACACAGAGTTATGCATTCTAGAGGCAATTTCTAGTAAAAGTTGAGAATCTGACAATTTAACACTGATTAACATAATACCAGAATTAACTAATTCTCTAACTTACACTCATAATGTACTGTCTATGGGCGGGGGGGCTATGTTATTAGTGCTAATGGAGACTTGAAACAGACCTGAAACTCAAAATTGAGATTGGGAACAGGGCTCACAATTTAAGCATTCCTTTATTATGTTTAAACAGTTACAGGCCTTTTACAAAAAAATGCCTCTAGAGGCCAGTATAGATATTTGATAATAGAACTGGACGATACCTGTCCAGCCTACCTTGGAGGGAGAGATTGACCAAACAAAACAAAAACACTCAAGGAGCTTGCAGACACACACACACACACATATATATATACACAAAAATATATACATACATACACAAGTACCAGTTAACATATTGCCGGACACAAAAAAAACGCACAACATAAGTCCTTACAAGTACACAAACACATGCACATGCATAATCACATACATACTACAGACACACACACACACACACACACACACACACACACACACACACGCACACCCACACACTTTAACTCATGTCCCAATAAATTCAGACAAATACAAATACAAACACACACACACACACAAATGCCTATCCATGCAAAAGCATTTCCGTGCAGACACACACGACACAGCATATACAAGGGGGATTGTTCCGGCAAGCCATCCGCCGAGCTGGCAGTTCAGTCAGCAGCGGGGCTAAAAATAGCTGGCGGTAGGCTCCTCCGGCCGCGTGTTGTGATGCATCGCAATTTCAGCTGCGCTTATGAGTCGCATCCCTCATTTTTTACTGCAGCCGACGCATCAATTAAGGGCTATGAGTGTTTGTGGGTGAGGGGAAAGGGGGGAGGTGGCAGTAGGATAGAATGGGATGAGGAGCGTGAGTGTGTGTCTGGGTGTAAGCGTGTCGGGGGTGTGTAGACGTGGGTGTTACTGTGCGTGTGTGTGTGTGTGTGTGTGTGTGTGTGCTTATATGTGAGAGTACCTGTCTCTTCTCCTCGGGGGCTTTGAGGAATAACGCGTTAATCACAGCAATGGTGTACGTCTGAATGTCCTGATCAGACCTGCAATTAGGGGAAGAGGAAGAGAGGCAGGGGAGCGAGTGACAAAGGGACAGAGAGCAGAAGAATTCGAGAAGAGTGTGAAAGGAACAGAAAGAGAAAGACAAAGGCAGGTAGTTCAACTGACAAGTTGCTATTTACTATGAGCAGGTAAGAACAGACTGCAGCACAGCCACGACTGCATCTTAAACTGTGTTTAGAAAATATTATACACCATCTGAAGTGGTTGTGCCAGTCAGGAATGCCAATTAAGAGACCATAAACTCGTTTTAGTGCATTCAATCGGTAGATCATCATTTTAACCATAACTAGCATGCGTGTATTAAAAAGTACAACTACTCTGAGTGATGAGTTGAGGACCCCTGGCCTTCGTACCCCTGGAGGTGGGGGATGAGCTGTCCGATAGTGATCTCTTGCGCCACCTTCTGGTAGAGGTCCTGACTGTTGAGCACCATGGACTCCAGGATGGCCAGTGAGCGCTGGAGCACAGCAGCATCCATGGCCGACTTGCTGACGTAGCTGGCAATCTACACGAGAGCACAGACATAGTCACAGCACGTAGGGCGGCAGAGCAATGCATCAACTCAACTGGTGGGCCAATGAAGGGAATTTGCTCAGTGGGAGTTTAATGACGGATGATCAGACCGAATACTACATCATGAGTACTAGGAACATAAGACTATAAACAGAAACATACACTGAATTCTGATATGAGACATACAATCTGATTTAAAAACAATTTAAAATCAAACCCCTTCATTTGCATGGTCTCATAGTAGAAATACATACATGATTCTTGTAGTATATTAAGTATATAAGTAAATTAAACACACAGGCATGAATACACACAATGATGCATTACAACCCATACACATAAAGCTTAACAGTAAAAAAATATTGTAGAGTCAAGTTCACCTATATGAAAGTTTATAACACAAATCAGATGTCTTATTGTAGTGATAGGAGAATCTTTGGCCGGATTTGGGCCAGAACTGAGCCAAGGCTGGCTTCAATCCAGTAACCCCCTCCGTTCCAGCATGTTCCGCCCACCTTCTTGATGAAAGCCACGGAGAAGGTATCCCAGGAGACGATGCCATGGTCCATGAGCTCCACGAAGGCCGTCAGCGTGAAGGACAACAGGTCACCGAAGCTGCAGGTGACAGACAAGACAGGACAAGACAATCGTGTCGTTCCCTGCCACACAAAGCACATAAACCCCCTGCCCCACAGAGGCCAAGGCAAGCAGCGGGGTGGGAGAGCAGAGAGAGCACAGACACACAGCAGAGGGAGAGAGAGAGACAGAGAGAGAGAGAGACAGAGAGAGAGAGAGAGAGAGAGACAGACAGAGAGAGAGACAGAGAGAGAGAGAGAGAGAGAGAGAGAGAGAGAGAGAGAGACAGAGATAGAGAGAGAGAGAGACAGACAGAGAGAGAGACAGAGAGAGAGAGAGACAGAGAGAGAGACAGAGATAGAGAGAGAGAGAGAGAGAGACAGAGAGAGTTGCAGGAGGAAGCCAAGAAGTAGAGGCAGCCAAAGATGAGAAAGAGAGAAAATGGAAAAGGAATGGGTGGAGAAAAAGTGACAAAAGGAGGTAAAGTGAAGAAGAGACAGAATACACAGCCAGGAGTGCTAAAGGAAGAGAAGGAAGTGGAGGAGAGCGCTCCGCCCTCCAGGAGCAGTAGGGGGCGCCAGGAGGTACCAGCGGCAGCGAGCGACACGGCACAGCAGGCGGTGGCAGCAGCAGCAGCAGCAGCAGCAGCAGTAGTAGTTGTGCAGTCACTGCAGAGCAGCTGTGCAAACAGAGGTCCCATGCTGAGTTACTGTAGTATCATTAGTAGAGCCATCGTTTCACCAGTGACGGGGGAAAAAGCTGGGTTAGTCCCTAAGGTAATAATCTCAAACAGTTCTCAAACACAAGGTCACACCCCACCTTTATTGTGCCCCATGCCTACTCCACCAGCTGACCTACTAGTACCAACTTATTCAGACCTTCATCTTATGTGCCATAAGTGCAAGGCAACAGTATGAGATTCGGGAGAGTCGTAGTTCAAAAGATTACAGGAGATGAGTGGAGTGTTCATCATGAAGTCTATTTATGTCAGTTTAGCTTTTGCTGGTGATGGTTAGGGAGGACATTGGGATTCAGTCAATGAAGTATAAATGCAAGCACATCAGTTCAAGCTATTCTGTCAACCACTCAAGGTTAGCTTGGGATCAGCTGCCCCCAACACAGCTACTAAAAAGCCTTTCTGTCAGGTGCAGTGGGTCTGTGGTTTGGAAAGCTGAACTTCGCCAGTACTAGTAGGTGAGCTTCACCAGCACTAGTCTTTTAACCTTCATCTTCTCTTCACAATGCACCAGTGAGATGTTGTAAGGTCATCTATGCCAATGATGATACACAAGATTCCTTGAGACCCTCCAAAACACTAGAGTAGTCCAACACAACCATCTTTAGCACAAGAAGAGCAAAATAAAGAGGCATTGCTGAAATGTAAATAACCAAGAGGAAAAGAACTGCTGGGTAAACAATTGGGAAAATTCAAATTCAAATAAAAGTCAGATTTACAATGCACACAATAAATGTTCACATAAAATCTACTGACTGAGAGAGCTGTGAAAATGGAGAACATCGAAGAAAAATTATTAGCTTTCAGCTGTGGCTAAATAATATCAAATTACAAAGATAAATAATCCATTAATTAATAAAATAATATTACTAAAAGCTCATTATAAAATAAGAACAAGTCAAACACTGAAAACTGCTTCATTTTCTTCATACCACTACAAAAAGATGACTTGGGAAAAATGTCATTATCCATACAACACTTGTCTGCAATGACCTACTGACAGTCAAGGGTGTTTATTTTTGTAGACTAATTATACTATTAATTCCTTGTGATTAGCTATGCCTTAATCCGAACACTGAAGACCTTGTCGCTGCTTTTACGCATTCGTATGGAGCAGTGCTGCCACCTTGTGGTAGATTATATCGCTGATTTGACAGTCTGACTTCTTACTTCTGGAACAGTAAAACAACTTACAACAACAAATGAAAATCAATGAATTGGGAAAAAACACAAAACAGGAAAACTTATATTCACCAGATTGATTAGAATCCATTCCTTTCCCCAAATTTAAAAAAGTCAAAAGTCAAAATTAAAGTCAGTTATGCTTTAAACTTGAAATGTCAGTTTGGAGCACCTGCCTAACATATATTTTCAATTCTGATATAAAAATAAGTTTCTGGTTAACACAAGGACAAGACCAAGAGCCAGCCCAAAACAGCGTAGCGGGTTAACGCACACAGTAACGCAGAGGTTTGCCAGTCATTCTGGAGGCAGTGCTTGGAGCCCAGCAGTCCACACACCAAACCGCATGGTGAGTAAAAAACAACAACAAAAAGAAAGCTTTGCACCTGGCACCAGGCAGTCATGTGATTGGGCTCTCGACCAGTGAGAGCTTGTCGAGGGCTCCACTGGCCTGACAGTGGTACTCACTAAGCGCAATTATAAAGGGGACCTCTTTGGGGGGAAAACAAACTTAAGTTGAGTTAAGTGCTTCAGAAGTGGCTACTCTCTCTCTGGCCTTTCAGAGCAGGGAGCAAGTGCTTCACTTATATTTAGTAAGAGAGAAGGGAAAGTGTTTGTTTGGATGAGCTGAGTGGAGTGCTATTTGTTTAGAGACCTAAAATGTGAAGCACAGGCCACTGGTTTTGGCTCAGTAGTCCACAGAAACCACCACATCCCTCATCACATACTAAATACAGATAAGAGCTTCAAGAGGCACCAGGTCCAACTGTTCTCTGAAAGTCCACAACAAACGGATGTAAAAAGGACTGTGCTTGATTTGCACTCAGTGAGACTACATTGATATCAAGTGCCACCGATTTCAGTGTGGCAGCAGCAAATCAGGTTTATCACATCTAAAATGCAAAATATAACCATTAGCTATCGTCACGATCAGAGAACAGAGCTGGTGCAATCTTAAGTGCAGGTGAGTATTCCACCCCCAGCTGAGCCCATTATGGAAACAGAAGAGTCTGTTTGAGGTGTGTCTGAAGAATAGGGGCTCCCCAGCGTTATCTTTTTTACCCCAAATGCCCATTGCCACATGCAAAGGTAAGAGAAAATTGATGACTCCATTAAATGGATGGAAGAGAGGGGGCGTGTGTGTATGTGTGTGTGCGTGTGTGTGTGTGAGAGAGAGAGAGAGAGAGAGAGAAAGAAAGAGAGAGAAAAATCAATGGCCGATCAATTTCTTTGGTCAGTGTGATTATTGAGCAGAGAGTGAGTAGGCAGTTAGATGCTGAGGCTGCCACTGGTTTTTGTTTGCCTGATTTCCGAGATGGTCAGAGGACGAAGACCAGAGTCAGGTCATGCAGACTCGGCCAGAGGGATTAGAGAAAGAGTTGTAGAAGAGGTGAGTATGGTGTGTGTGTGGGGGGGGGTTATCCAGCTGAGAAGAGGGGGGTTGGGGGTTGGGGGGGTAGGATGGGGCTTACCAGGGCTTCATTATCTTCTGTAGTTTCTGATACCGTCTGCAAAGATTTAAAAACTTTGACGTCAGGGAGAAACATGCACATCCAACACAACAGACTTGTAGCTCGCACGCACACACACACACACACACACACACACGCACAAACATACACACACAAATACACAAAGAAGTGAAGTAAATGACATCGGCCATGTTTCCCACACTTTGCCAATCCAGATATCCTTCAAACTCATTGCACAAAAAAAAAACAAAACAAAACACTTGAACAGTGACTGCATCATTTTACCAACGTAAAACAGATGGAAAAAAATGTAGGCAAAGCACACATGAAATATCACAGGCATAAGGAGATACCAAAAAGCCATCGGACACAGTACATCAACAGACTTAGAAAAAGCATGCAAAGCATAGCACTTACAGAAAAAGAGGCAAAACGATCAATCACAATACTCTTACCATAGACAGCGCCATCTATTGGCAAATGTTAAAACATCATTGCAACATCTCACACTCACCATCAATTTCATCACCACAACACACTTTACGCTGTTTACAATGTGAACACTTACATTGCATATTACAACAATAAAACGGGACATCGCATTTGAAGAGGTGCACAGGTGAAAAGGTCAACCTGTATAAGCATTTAGAAACAGGAAGTGAAAGAAATTATGAGGGGCCTTTCAGTATCGAGTGGTTCAGCAGCAAACCGGATCTTCACACACTAAGCACAATACGAACTGAAAGTTCTATTTAATGGTACTATGTGGCGTTTCTATGGAATACATTCGGTTTTGTTGTGAACGCGGCTTTCAATTGTCATCTAATCTGCATTGTAGTACGTGATTTCATAGGAGAACTGACCTACTGCTAGTTGATTTACACACCTCTTACACTTTTGAGAATGCACTTAACAACTTATACTTAATTTCTCTTTTATACTGCACTTTTTATTACACTATTGCACTTTCAACTCAAAATAGGGCAGTTCTATGTTAGCAATATGCACTCTTTGTTAGTTTCTTTATTGTGTTGTAGCTTGAATGTTATCCTCTTTTTTAAGTCACTTTGGATAAAAGCGTCTGCTAAATGCCTAAATGTAATGTAATGTAATGCCTCCTTCAAAGGATATCTGGACAACACAGTGCTTGCACAATTTTTGACGTTTTCATAAATACAGTTGTTTCTTCATAATCAGCTGCTATTTCTATGTGTGGATGTATGTTTAACTGAAACATTTGACACATAGTGCCTTTATTGTAGTCCAATGCATTGCACAGCATTCTTCCATCATGCATGTTGTGGAAACGGGGTGCTTGATGTTGTATCTGGGACTGTGATTTGAGTCTAGTGACCAGTAGGTGGTGCTGGTCCCCCATCATCTCCTCCCCCTCAGTGCTGCATGATGTTCCAGGCAGGGGCCATGAGAACACGCTAGCCTCCAGAGTGCCGTCATGCCTAAAGCCTCTTATTATGGTCAATGGCTGGCTGGAATTTCTGTTTGTGTGTGTGTGTATGTGTGTGTGTGTGTGTGTGTGTGTGTGTGTGTGTGTGTGTGTGTGTGTGTGTGTGTGTGTGTGTGTGTGTATGCTTCTATGTGTGTATGCCTGTAAGTGTGAGTGCCATAAATGTGTGAGGGTTTGTGAGGAGTCTTTTCATTCCGAATGAACCTACATGAACACACACACACACACACACACACACTTACTTTACTTAGGCTCCAAACACTGGAGGGCATGGCAGCAAAACCAAGCTACTTGAAGCACTTTCTGACATGGTAGGCTTTCTCTGGAGACCACTACGACAGCAGAGTAACAACCTCGGCAACCCCTGGCACCAAAGCTCCTCTCCATAGCCTCATTTCATCTCCAATGTACTGACAGGGGGTTTGGAGAGAGAGTGAGAGTGTGTACATGTGTATGCATGTGATAAAGAGAGTGCATGAAAGGTGTGTGTGTGTGTGTGTGGTGTGTGTGTGTGTGTGTGTGTGTGTGTGTATGTGTGTTTGAGTAAGAATGTGTGAGTTGGTAACCTTGCAGAGGGCTAGTGGGATTTGCCCTGGCTAGTGGCTAGTTCTGAGGGCAGTACAAATAAACACGCAGCTGGAGATAAACAACCAGCAGTCATAACTGGAGCTCTCTGCCATCAGAAGATGAAAAACACACACACACACACACCACACACACACACACACACACACACACACACACTCTGCCAACCAGTGCACTGGGGGACCAATGGAGCAAGAGGAGGAATAATTAGGCTGGCATGTTGCAGAAATCGCCCTCCTTCTGACTTGCATGCAAGCGCTAACACACACACACACACACACACACACATTTCACATATCTGCAGGATATGTAAGGATGGTTAGGCACTCTGATTTTCACCTCTCTTTCAAAGATACAAAGTGGCTACTCAAATGGGAATGACTAAATATGAACACCTCTCTCTCTCTTTCCCTCTGTGCTCCTGCTATCCTGCTTTCTTTCAATCACTCTCTCTCCTTCGTTGTCCTTTCCCTCCATCTCTCTTTCTCCATCCCTTTTGCTAACCCTTCTCTCACTTTCTCTAAATACTCTATACATCCCTCCACTCTCCCTCTCTTTCTTTCTCTCTCTCCCCTCCTCTCTCTCCATCCCTCCATACGTGCTCAAAGAGCGTGGGCTCCCCCGCGGTTCTCTCTCCCCAGCAGCGCGGCACAGACAAAAAGCCCCAGCTCAGCAGAAGCGTCTGCCCTCTCCATAACCTTGGAGCGGGCACGCACACACACACACACACACACACACACACACACACACACACACACGCACACGCACGCACGCACACATGCAAACACACACAGACACATTGGTGCAGTCTCCAGAAGAGTGAAGGTGAGCACGGGGAACAACAACAACAAAAAAAAACATAGTTGCACATTTACACACACACACACACACAACACACACACACACACACACACACACACACACCTTGACTTCATGTGAATGTTTCATCAAATGCAAATATGTTGATGGGGAAGGATCTGGACTACTGCAAGGCAGAATAAAGAGAGACATTCCTAAAGAGAAACCTCAGATCGCCTGAGTAAAGACTCACGATAGCTGTTCTGTTTGTTTAGCATCCCTACCGATACACACACCATCAAATTCAGCTTATTTTTATTATATTTCTTCTTTTCAAACACCCCTTTCTATTTTGTGGCCATATCTTCATCAGGATTTGCTGTTTTTTTGTTTTTTTTTGAGAGTGAGGGAGACAGAGACCTGCTCAAGATGGAGGATGCTGTGCAATGCCAAGGACGGCCAAACAATCAGGGCTCGTTTGAAAAGGCCTGGCTGCGGCAGCTGACTCAACGCACTTGAGAGCTGAAGGCCACTGTGAGACATGAGCAGAGAATCTCCTCGTCACACAGAACACCTCCAACTGGCCCAGAGGAGATGAAAGAGAGAAAGAGATAGAGACAGTAAGAGAGAGAGAGAAAGAAAGAGAAAGAGAGAGAGAGAGAGAGAGAGAGAAACACTGGGGGACACTGGAGCGAAGGGGAGGGGGGTTGGGTTGTGATTAGAAAGAATGAAGAGGAGGGAAGAGGAGAAGGTTGAAAAGTGGGTTGTGAGTAAGAAAGAATGAAGAGACAGAGAAAGAGAAAGAAGAGGAAGAGGAGGAGGTGGAGGAGGAGGAAGAGGAGGCACTTACTCTGTGCCACTCTCCACCATCTGCGTGAGCAGGGAGATGCCGTCCAGGTTGATGAACTCCTGGGCGAAGGTGACGTCACGCGAGGAGCTGGCCAGGTCCTTGAGAGCCTCCAGCTTGGCGTCCATGCTGGACGACTGGATCCGCTCATGCAGTTCCTGCGCCGTAGTGGCCTATGGGGGGAGCAGGAACGAGGGTCGCAAAGAGTGGAAAGGGGGGTGGGAGATACAAGATATGATTAAGATATGCATTTCAATTATTCATAGAATTTCACAGTTTCAGAGCACATACACTGACACAGAAACTCAGTGACCTAGAGAAGATGCAGTGTAGATAAGAAAGATAGAAACCTAAATGCAACCAATGTGAAACCTTCCGTAGTAAATTCTGAGGTGGGAAGTGAACACACCACATCACGTCCTCACTTTACAAAGAACTGTGAACAAATTGAACAGAAACCTTGGGATGTTCCAAGCTGGACCATATAAAGCATCTTGAGACATATCAAATTATAACGCAATATAAATAAAAATCAAACTGAGGAAAATTGAACTAAACAAATCGAAACCTTGAGAAACAAACCCTGAAGGCAAAAACAAACACTTCTCGAGTGACGCTACACCATTATATCAATGGCTGAATCACAAGCCAAGAGCTATGCTGCACACAAACACGCACTCTCGGTTGTGGTGATTTGCTTGGCTAAGCTTGCTTCGTGTACACACACGCTATTTTTTTTCCCCCTCACTCAGTGTGTGTGTGTGTGTGGAGCATCAGGGAGTTCAGCGTGCCGGCTGTGTCAATTCTGGTTGCAAAAACAAACTGTGAGATGCTGGTGTGTGGTGCTCAGAGTGATTGATGCTCTGCCTAGCAGCTAACCTGCCAACTGAAACTACAACAATTATTGACAATGGCTACAGCCAGAGACTTAGCGCTGACAGTGGCGCTTTGCCAGAAATCACTGTTCAGCTTTTCAGGGGCCAGTTCGAGCCATTCACAATGGCTGAGAGTAAAACATATGACGTTTTAATATTTTATTTTGTTTAATATTTAGAGGCTGTAACACACACTTGCTCTGAATTTCAATGGTGCAAGACGACAACTCAGGATGCTATGGATCATGGCGTTGACCTGTTTAATAAATAGGAACTGATGGTTCAGCTCAGCGTGAGACACGCTGGTTAAGAGCCCTTCACAGAACACAAGAAAGCATCTCCTAAATTAGAGCATTCTGCTTCACTGCATCAAATCCTAAATGTTGTAATATGCTGTGTTTATTTGTAATATGCTCTGTAAACAAGACATCTGATTTGTGGAGGCCACACTGAACATGAAGGCTCTTCAACAGATGACAGATGACTGGTTTTAGGATTCAGTGAAGCACTTCAGCAGGGATTTGTCTTGATATGTCCTCCCTACTCTCTACTCTTTGTATTCCTCCAGTCGTGCCTTGTTTTGCAAGAACCTCCATACCAGCTGACACTTGTTTCACTGCTGTGCAGCAGAAAAGACTATCACCTCATATCTGACAGATTACGTGAGGGCAAGGGAGAGAGGCAGAGAGGGAGAGCGGGGGAGGGAGAGGGAGGGAGAGAGAGGGAGGGAGAGAGAGAGAGAGGGAGAGGGAGAGAGAGAGAAGAGAGAGAGGGAGGGAGAGAGAGGGGTAGGGAGGGAGAGGGAGAGGGAGAGGGAGAGACAGAAGGCTTGGCCCCTAAAGGATTAAGACGTGGGGAGAGAGAAAAAAAAAGGAAGGAGAAGAAAGAAGGGGAGAACAAGGAAAGATCTCACTCTAGACATGTCCTCAAACCACCCAGAATGAGGGACAGGGAGAGAGATAGTTAGAGGTGGAGAGGGGGGGAGGGGATAAAAGCACGTGCTACTCACAGGGGATTTGGTCAGTCGCAGGATGGAGCCATTCTTGATGTCATTGCGATTCTGAAGGGAGACAGAGAAAGAAAACACAGGTGCAGTTTGTTTTTCAACAGTTTTTGGAGCAAATGGAGCAACACACAGGGGAATGAAAAGGACAGACAGAAAGAGAGAAAGAGAGAGTGAGATAGAGACAGAGAGAGAGAGATAGAGAGGAGAGACACAGCGAGAGAGGAAGGTCTGACTGTACAGACATACTACAGGAGGTGGTGCTACCTTCTCTGTGATGTAGAAGTTGGTGGGGTCTGCATTCTGCAGGGCGTAGTTCTCATGGTTCTGCACTGACCATCTGTGAAATGAGTCAAATGGGAAAAAATTCAGCCGGTACTACACAACACACACACACACACACACACACACACACACACACATGATTTCAGCAAACTTACCCCTCACACACTTCTTTTATGATGGCAGACAGAGGTTTTTTCTGTGGGAAATCAACAAACGCACATTAATACTCCATTACACACAGGCCCAAGAGTAAACAAGATACAAATCAACAGGCACCATTAAATTAAAAACACACAGACAAGAAAAATGATTCTCTGATATCAATATGGCCGCCGCACACTGCTGCATGTGGCATCCAAAGAAAATAAATGTCCATTCATACTCTTGACACATCTTTTGAACCGCAAGTCTTATAGGTTTGCCCCTATGAGTTACACATACATGTAAACACACATAGATACAGTTCACAGTCTGAATTCCTTTATTCCTGAATTCCTTCTTTAACATAATGGTGAAATTAGCCGCATGTGTCTGTGTTCCTGAAACCATAGACAGAACTTTTTTGCTTCCACACAGACATTTTGACAATTTTTTGTTTCTCAATACACTGGTGCTACAATACACAAGGGTGGTTGAGGGCTCATTGGATACGTCTCCTTGAGACCTATGTACCAGTAGAATGTCGTTGGCTAAAGCATTACAGTTCTTGTAAGGGTACCAGCACAAGAGAGGAGCTGTCACTAGGGACCAAAATAGCTATGATTATGAGCCCAGAAGGAGTTGTATGCCCAGTTTGAGTAAGTTTGAAGTGACTAAGTGTTTTGGTGTCCTGAGAATTACTGATGGTAATCGCTCCACAATATTTTTGTGGGTCAGTAGGTGGCGCTACACAACCCCCCCATGCTCACAAGAAAAACTACTTATTTTTGCCATTGTGGGCCTGTCAATAAGTGGGCCTGTCAATCAGTTGGGGCCCCACGGTTCAGGATGACCAATTTTGCCATTTTATGCCTGCCAATAGGTGGCGCTACAGCACATATGAGTGCATGAGGACTGGTTTGATGTGGCTCCTTGAGACTTAAGTACCACTGAAATTTCATTGGCTCAGGTGCTACAGTTCTCAAGTTATTCCACGAAAACTGTGTCCAGCCAACCTGTGGTCCGGGGGACCAGCACTGGGGGAGAGTAGTCTCTAGGGCCTGTTGATCAAAAATGACTGGAAAAAAAAGAAAACGGGAAGAAAGGGAATTCAGGCAACACCTATATGCCCGCTGTGCTAGCTACACTAGCGCCAGTCATAATTACATTCAAGAATATGGAGAGGGACTGACCTCCATCTAAACTACAGCTTAGTTAACTAGGCAAGGGGGCTATTCCAAGAAGGTAGGTAAATGGTAAGCCTGGCTTAGTTAACCTTGAAAAAGTGGTAAACCTCCTAACTAAACAAAGCCAGCAGGCTACTCTGTTAAGAGAATAAGGACTCAAGCTCTTCTATTATTAGGTTTACCACTACCTGTGGCTCAACTTACCCATTCATTTGCATGACAGGATACAAGTTGCAATACAAACTTCTTTGTGCGTGCGTCTGGTTTGTGCGTGTGTCTGGTTTGCTGATAGTAGGGGACGGCTGTGTTTGTGTGCGAAAAGTGGATGAGGTTTGTGGCTGGAAGCATAGTCTCAGAGTTACTGTCATATCCTGCCTTTATTATAGAAGATATACACTTGCAAATACACAATGCATGCATGGACGCGCACACACACACACACAAGTAAATACCCCAAAGCTCTGCAGGAATCTACCAACTAAACAGAACTGTCACAACTGACTTTCCCACTGCAGCAGCACAAACACACATGCACATGTGTGTACACACACACACACACACACACACATACAGAAAAAATAAATTAATATAAAATGCGACAAGCTCCCTTGAAGTCAAAAGGCCACTGGGTCTTTGACACCAGGCTGCAGTGCTGGCCCAGTCGTGGAAGCTAAAAGCTAGGTTTTCTCACTCAGGCCTGGGTCCTGGCCTCCGAGCCCTGCCAAATCCAGCAGCTGCAGGAGCTCCACATCGTCTCGTTTTCGTGGCATGACCCGCATCCATTTCACGTGCTAACGAGCCAAAAGTTTGCCTTCTGAACCGCTGAGGCATGGGCGATATTTGAGAATGGAACCAGAAATTGTGTGAGAGTGTATGTATGTGTGAGAAAGAGAGAGAGAGAGAGAGAGAGAGAGTGTGTGTGTGTGGGGAGGGCGGGGGGGAGAGGTGTGAAAAAAAGCAGTGCGGTGTGTGTTTAAGTAACAGAGGCCTTCAGCAGGGGGTGTGATTTATGCACAGTTCTACATGAATGCGCTCACAGAGGTTTCTTCCGTGCCTTGCGAGGCTGAGTCAAGCAGACAATCACAATGTGGAACTGGGACTGGGAGAAGGGGGGCAGTGGTGCCTTCACATCGCAGAAAGGGCACAAACATGCTGAGCTATGCAGAATAAACACACACGCACACACACACATACAAACACACACAAAAATCCCAAAAGCATTCAGAGAGCTGCATCCGGAGCCTCCAACCCAATTTAGAGCGAGAGGTTGTCCATGCATATACATGAGCTGTGGCATAGAGCAGGCTATATAGAAGAGCAATTTGTTCCAATTAAATCACGTTCATTTTGGGTAGGGAAGGGGGTACATGTGTGTGTCTGTGTGTATGCCTAGGTGTGTATGCCTGTGTGTCTGTGTGCGTGTGATTAGCCCCCCCACTGATTTGCTCACACCCTATTTGCTCCTGAACCAGAGGCTCCTCTCATTAGTGATGTTCCTGTGCACTTTTGCTTGAACTGCGGACACCTCCGACAAAACCACTCATCTTCGACTACAAAGCGCCAACATTAAAGCAGCCCAGGCTCAGGCGCTGATGAGACGGATGTCTTTTCGCCGTGTCGTGCTAATGCGTCAGGTTTCGCATGGCTAACCTCGCCACCGTCTCATCTGATGTTTGGGGACCGGTGACCTCCCAGTGTCTTCTCCTTCATTACCCCCGACCAGCCACTTCACATTACACATTCATTAACCATGAGGTCACAAGCTAGAGCTACTAAAGCTGTAAAATAGCTTTTGTCGTTCATAAATAATAGCTGCTAAATATCTGTGTTCGCTCGTGATGCTCTAATCGCCCATGACGTGCCCATTGACATTTCATTTACAGGCAAAAAGCGTCACAGCTAATTTGAGCAGTTTTTAGCTTCTTTTAGTCGCTCTAGTCGCCCAAGTTTTGTCGCTTTAGTCTTGTCCGTACAAAGTGAATTACTTCCGTCGATTGTACAGCTTTAGTCGCTCTTGGTGTTCAAACTTTCTGTTTTGTTCGCTTCTCTTTAACTTGAACTGATCTAAGACCTGGTAGATAGCATATGCCATTCTAGCCAGCAGAGCAAAGCATCATTAACAACTGCACTCAGGAGAGGGGTGGCATCTCATTACCAACCACTTCTGTAAGTCTTAAGTACACACACACCTGATTGAAATAACATCTTTAACATTTACATGATATGACACCCTGAGGCACAGTCATGCATATGTACAAGAAAAAAACCTGAGTTTACACACACACCACACACACACACATACACACACACACACACACTTCAGGCCTGTACATTCACCTGGTCAATCTCCATGAGTTTGGGGAAGGCCCCCGGCCACTCGATGGCCACCTTCACAATGTCCGCAGGTGGCGGCATGGCTGCGGCAGTCGAGCGAGGGAGGGAGGGAGGGTCCGCCTTTAACGACTACGCCGACAGCAGGATAGAGTCTCTCACAGCTGCTTGCCACTCATCCAAGCCTTGAATAAAGCACAGAGAGATACAGAGTTAAAAGAGAGACTGAGGAGAGACTCAAAAGGGTGAGCTGAAGTGTAACTCTATAAGAAATTAAAACAGCACAGACACTGTAACTGTAATCTTACCACACACACACATAATCTATTGCACTTTTAAACCAAGCCTGTGGTTTGAGCGCGTAAATCTAAAAGAGTGCATCCTGACAGAGACACTGCATTCAAAGACAGGTTTACAAAGAGTTACAGAGGTCAAAACAGATGGGTCTGACGTGGAGACCGAAGCTGAAGTGGATGTTAATGTTCAACAGCCAATCAAATTCATTCATTCATACATTCGACCATTCTGCAACTCTGAAAACAGCATTGCTGATTGACAGGAATAGTGTATGGTTCAGTCTGAGATATTTTTTGGTTTGTTCCCCACTTCCTGAGCCAGAACTGTGCAAGAAAGGTTCTCTTTCTCTTACACACACACACACACACACAAAAAATGATGTTTCTCTCTTACACACACACATACACACACATGAGAAAGAATGCTGAAGGAACAAAGCTCAAGTGCTGGACTAAAATCAAGGCCTGTACTTTTGGGTCAAGCGTTTCTAAATAGAGAAGGGACACTGCCACACACACACTCTTACACTGCTGCACACACACTCTTACACTGCTGCATCATCAAAGCCATATAAATAAAGATACACACACAGCATGCGGTCGGTGGAGTCTTCCCCCTTTTAGACACAGGGTTATAGTCACAATTAACACAGTCTAGATGCTTCAGCGCGCTTAAATTTAGCGACGCCGCTGCAAAGACTTTCACATCATCAGCGTGTCCGCACCACCTGCTAACAACGCCGAGAACCATCTGCTGCTGAGGCCGACTGCCAAAAAAAAAAAAAAAAAAAAACGGGTGAAAACGAGCATTAAAATGGGAAAAGTGCTGTCGGGCACACAGAGAGAAGATGATATCCATTATGCCGAGAGGGCCGGGCAAGTTGACTGGACCGTGGTGACATGAGTTGTCGAGCTTCAGCAAACGAAAAGACATGGCACAGAGGTGGAGGTCTGGCACAGAGAAAGAGAGAGAGAGAGAGAGAGAGAGAGAGGAGAGAGAGAGAGATGGAGGAGTGTTTACCCCATCATTACTGTTGCTCTGGCTGCTGATGGCAACACCTCTGAGGCATCCCATTAAGAAGGTAGGCCAGACTAGCTAAATCTCTCTCTCTCTCTCTCTCTCTCTCTCACACACACACACACACACACACACACACACACACACACACACACTGCCCTCCCACAGTCAGACCCCAGTTTTACGAGGTGCAGTAGCAAGCAGAGACAAGAGACCCTATTATAGCATATGGAAGCTGAACTCACCTAAGATTTTCTTTCCCCTCTGCTTCCCGAATCCATTGTAACCCTGTGCATTACCAGTGTGGAGCGACACAATTATGCCTTCCTACCTATTTAACCTTCTGCCATCACGGGGGTGGTTGGGGTAAGAGGAGGAGGAAGAAGAGAAGGGGCAGGAAGAGGGAGAAAAATAAATAAAGGAAAAACGAACGCTGGGCATAAATTATTCACGGCAACAGTCTGTCTGGGAGGCTGGGATGAGACCCGTTCCTGCTGGGTAAACCCTTCTGCATTTTTAATCAGCCTTCCATGATGCAGCACACCACTCCCCCAGCCCCAAAACACACACACACACACAACACACACACACACACACACACACACACTTCCCCTCCCCTCACCTCCCGCCCCTCCAAAAGACACGGTCTGGTCCCAGAGCGAGCGATCGCTGCGTCGTGTGCTTTGTCGTGTCATCCCTTCGTCCGCACAGCTCTGACTCATCTCTCCATCATCTGCAGCGCACACACACACACCACACACACACATACGCACAGACAGACACTCCAAAGCTCCAGTCCGTTGCCATGGCGGCCAACACATCAACAGTCACGCTGTTGCCGTTGTGGAGTTATGAGACGTTTTCGTTTTTTCCTTTTTTTTTTTCCCGTTCACGGACTTGTTTGGGTTTTTTTCAGTCACCACTCAGTCATGCTTTAAATATTTCGCCTGGGTGTGTGTGTGTGGAACGTGTTTATGTATTCATTCTGTGCTTTCCAGAAAAAGACAGC
>PYXC01001262.1:292500-430000 GCA_015244755.2 Tenualosa ilisha
ACACTCACACACACAAACGTACAGACAGTTGGGTCACCATGATCAGGTCAGACATAATTCTCCTGGCAGACACATCAAGCACCAAAGAGTTGAATTAATTTCTCCCCCAACATGGGCTGATCACAGCAGGAGTTTCCAATTCAAGCCCTAAACTCATGACCAGTCACACTGACAATTCAACAAAAAAAGAGGTGACAGACGAGTGTGATGGTGGGGTTGATGGAGAGAGGGAGACAGAGAGAAAAGAGAGAGAGAGATAGAGAGATAGATAGAGAGAGAGAGAGAGAAAGAGAGAAGGGATTTGATTTCGTTGAAGGGCAGAATGAGCTCTATTATGGTCGGGTTTCAGCTCAATAATTCAAGAGTGGGTTCAGCTGCAGGCAGGGGCTAAGAGCCTTGGGTAGGGTGTGTGTGTGTGTGTGTGTGTGTGTGTGTGTTTTGGGGGAGATTGAGGGAGGACAAGGACAAACTGAGTTTAGCAGGTAAAAAAGCCAGTCTGGCTCACCAAGCCATGGCTAATTTAACAGCAAGCTAACGCTGCATGCTATTTCACGGCATGAATCAGCATCCTCAGGCTGCGGCAGATGCTAACCATCTATCTATCCATCAATCCATTCATCCATTTATCTATTAAAGCATCCATCTATCAATCTATACATCCATCCATCAATAGGCCTTTCAATCAGCTGCTGTTGAGGGCCTGCACCTTTGAGGGCTCAGATTGACTGCCAAAGGGCAGACGCCTGTTGTTAGGAGGCAACGCTTTCTGTTCCACCACACGCACCCACACTAGCCCAAAAATTGCACTGTTTGCAGATTGAAACATTGTCAAGCTACACGGTTCAGGAAAACACCAACAAAACAAGAGGAGACAACAAACAAAAGAGAGAAAGTGGAAAAGAAGAAGAAATGAAACGAAAAAAAAAAAAAAAAAAAAACATACCAACAGTGCTGCAGATTGTCTGGTCACTGAGGCAGAAACACGCAGTCTCTCACACACATGCAGAGAGAGAGAGAAAGAGAGAGAGAGAGAGAGAGAGAGAGAGAGAGAGAGAGAGAGAGAGAGAGAGAGAGAGAGAGAAAGAGAAAGAGAGAAGCTCAGGAAACATGAATATGGATTAATCCTCTTAAACTTTCATAATCGTTGGGATTCTATTCAGTGAGGTAGAGTGAAGGGGGCTGGTGGTGCGGTGGTGCAGAGGTGCACAGGCATGGGGGTGGTGGTGGTTGTTGGTGGGGGGGAGGGGGGGGGGGGGGCAGGGAGGACTGCAGTGCTTTTAGCAGCTCATCAGACACCTCTGTGAATGGCCAGCCCAGGGCCACGGCATAGGGACTAACCTAAGCTAAGGAGAAGAGGACAGGGGGGCAAACACACACACACACACACACACACACACACACACACACACACACACACACACACACACCACTACAAACGAAACAATGGCTGTTATGTGAGCAGAGACACAGTGGCCTCGGGAGACAAGCCTTTGAGTTAAAGCTACCGGCTCAACTCCTTCTCTTACACTCACACGCCCGTACTTTATCTCTGACACTCACTCTCGTGCGCACACACACATACATACACACACACACTCACACACACACACACAAACCCTCTCTCGCATTTCACCCTCTGGGTGTGACTCGTTCCGTGGCACTCCAAAGACAATCTGACATTTGGTGCTTTGGGAGCTCTCCATGACTCCTCCTAAAGTCACTCATACATACATGTATTAGGTTCTCTCTCTTTCTCTTTCTTTCTCTCTCTCTCTGTGCTTCCTAAGTCATTCACTTGATCACTCACTCACTCCCTCCATCCCTCCCTCCCTCCCTCCCTCCCTCCCTCCCTCCCTCCTCCCTCCCTCCCTCACTCACTCACTCACTCACTCACTCACTCACTCACTCACTCACTCACTCACTCACTCACTCACTCACTCACTCACTCACTCACTCAGTCCTGCAGACTGGAAAAAAGCTGGGAGCTTCTTTAAAACATCAGGAGACTAAAAACAAGCCTCCCCACCCCCCTTTCCTGAAAAGTGTGAAAAGCTGGCTAAACAGGCCTCAAAGTGCACGATCATTTGAAGTAGGCACCCACAGGGCCCAGTGTGTGCTTAACAAAAGACCCAGAAGGTGAGTAATGAGAGAGAGAGTGAGAGAGAGTGTGTGTGTGTGTGTGTTTGTGAAGTGAGAGGGGCCTCTCTCTTGAGACATGAACCATATTAACAAAAGGGAGGGAAGGTCCAGAGTGGATAGTAGGTTAAGAAGAGGCAATCTACCTCACTCGGGTCGTGACTGCACTTTGAGAGTAAAGCAAGAAAACACACACACACACACACACATACAAATTTCTTTCTGCCTCATGCACAAGGCATGACCCTGGAGATATGATTTCCAAAAACTTTGCATTAACAAATCTCATGCATCTGCGGAAAAAAAGATTTATGAAATTTAATTTCCTTCTCTCCCTTTCTATCTCTCCACACTGTAAAGCAGTGCTGCACACTGCACACTGACAGTTAAAAAAACAAGTCTGGCATTCTGGCGCACTAAAGCAGGATATCCTGTCAAATGACTCGGCGAGGAGCTCTTCATCTCAGACCGCCCTTACAGCAATTAACACGTCTGTGACGCCAGTAGTCTCACCTCCCCTCCGCTGTTAGTGTGTGTGTGTATATGTGTGTGTGTATGTGCGTGTGTGTCTGTGTGTGTGTGTGAGAGAGAGAGAGAGATGGAGAGAGAGAGGAGAGAGAGAGAGAGAGGGAGAGGGAGGAAGAGAGAGAGAGAGAGAGAGAGTGTGTGTGTGTGGGGGGGGGGGGGGGGCATGGAGGACAGGGAGGAAAAAAAAGGAAAATGAAGTCAGCAAGGAAGGACATCCAAGGGAGGAGTTGACTAAGAAAAACAAAAATACCCCCGTGAGCTCACAAGGGCACAAAAATAAGCCCTGGAGTCAGAGCCGCATGTGATCAATGGCCACCACTCTTGAGACTCACTGCCTCCATAGAGTTAAAGACAGCTAGCTTCACGCTGCACGGCTAGCGGACACACAGCACAGTCTCATAAGTAACGCCACAGTCCTCCACTTGGCAGAACAAAAAAAAGATGAAACGAAAAAGGGGGAAATGGAGATACTGGTTTAAAAAAGAAGCATTAACATCTCACTTCTTCCTCGTTAACAGGAAGTGCAAACATGACTAATCATCACCGCCACTCAAAAAAAAAAAAAAAAAAAAAAAACGAAACAGGCAACTTGTAAGAAACATGGAGGGTAAAATAACGGCGTAGCATCCTCCCCCCGCCGCCAAGGTGGGACGCTCAGACAGATGCCGGAGGCGCTTTGAGTGACTGTAGCATAGAGCCCTTAAGCACACTGCGGGGGCACACCCTGTGTGGCAGTCAACAGAGGAGCCAGGGGCCTGGCCTTTTTGCATAAAGCAGAGTCAAACTCACCTGGAAATCTCCACGGCGATGGAAGGCAGCGCTAAGGGCCCCTCTCTCGTCTCTCTCTCTCACTCACTCTCTCGTGAGCCCAGCACAAGTTTAAGACGAGGAAAAGGTCGAGGTCGCTCAAAACGACACCATCGTAGACAGGTTCGCTCAAATGCAGAATCCCAGCAGAAAGAAGAGCAAGTTGGTGTGAGTGTACACCACGATTTTTACAGTCTTGCCTGAGGCATAAGGAGAAGGACAGAATAAGGTAGGCTAAGGGAGAGAGAGAGAGGGAGGGAGAGAGGGAGGGAGAGAGAGCGAGTGACAGACGGAGAGGTGAACAGAAGGAGGAAGTAGGCGTTTGTCATGAGAAGAGGAAACGAGTCTACCGCCACACAGCTGCAGGAAGAGCGAGAGAGAAAGAGAGAGAGCGAGAAAGAGAGAGAGAGAGAAAGAGAGAGAGAGAGAGAGAGAGAAAGGAACTGAGTGAGAGATTGAGAAGGCGCGAAATTCAAAAGATGAAACACAACCGTCACCCAGTGCACAGGTCACTCCATCTTGACTTGCAAACAAAAACACCGACCCGAATCCAATGAGTCGAGAGAGCATTAAAAAAAAAACAACACACATGCACTCAAGGACATCGATCTCCCTTGATGATGGGAACGGGCGGTTCGATCACACTCCTGGCCTCGAACTCCAGGGCTCTCTGTGTACAGTGGCGCCAGCTGAATGAACACCCCAATAATAGCACAGAGGAGGTAGTGTGAGTGAGTGTGTGTGTGTGTGTGTGTGTGTGTGTGTGTGTGTGTGTGTGTGTTTGTTTGTGGCGGGGGGGTTATTGACTGAAATTTGTTTTTAACATGGGAGGTGGAAGAGGAGGCAGAGAGAGAGAAACATGGGGGGAAGAGGAAGAGGGAGAGGGAGAGGGAGAGGGAGAGGGAGAGGGAGAGAGAAAGAGAGAAACAGAATGCAGTGTCCTCTTCTGGGGGTCACGCATTGAAATGCAGTGCTGGAGACCACAGGCCCTGATGGATCAATGCGTTAGGGCTACTGCAGAGAGCAGCGCTGAAAAGGCAACACACACACACACACACACACACACACACACACACACACACACACACACACACACACACATACACACACACAAAACACACAGTCTGTAGAGTTTATAATGCATTGCAAATAAACCACTCAAACACACACAGAGCAGACAAATGTGCATGCGCGCGCGCACACACACACACACACACACACACACACACACACACACACACACACACACACACACATAATGCAACACATTCACACCAGAGGTTACAATACTCCTTGCAGTCCCTCAACCTCTAACTCACAACCCACAAACACTTACAAAACAACAGAGGTTAGAAGTCTGGGTGAAGGAAGAAGAAGAGAATGCAAGAGAGATGGTTGGATTACCCAACAACATTCTCCTTTCACACACACACACACGCACACACACACACACACACAGAGACACACACAGACACTTTTATTTCCTCCTGTCTAACACACTATCTCTCTAATGCCATGTCAGGGCTTGTCCTTCCGGAGTTCAAGGGAACCAGGATTTCACAGAGGTTGATTAGGAGAAGAAAAACTAAAACAAGAGCGGCCCAAAAGCATAGCAACACAGCAGGAAGGAGAACCAAGCACTTCCCACCGGAACTTCCTGCATGTCCCTGTCAGAGTGTGTTAGGGCAGCAGCGGATGATGGCTTAATTGCCTCTTGTTGGGGATAACGAGCGGCCTGGCGCTTGTAACACACACACACACACACACACACACACACACACACACACACACACACACACACACACACACACACACACTCTGGTCCCCCTACCCTACCCTCCAGTGAGCCTGGCTTGACACACACACACACGCACGCACGCACACACATTCTGTCCTTCAAATCTGGTCTGGATTCACAGCTGGACAGCAAAATCTTTCTCCTTAAGGGCTTATTAGTAGTGAACCCACCTGAAGCAACCCTGCTATTTGACCCACGCTGAGTACCGTGGGTAGGTATGAGAACATCAGAATCTAATACCTTCTTGTACCCAACAACAGCATTCAGCAGCCTCAAAGAACAGCAATATGGGGTGACTGACTCTGGATATGTCCTTTAGTAATGAGATATGAATCACAGAATGCGTGCATAGGGGAGCTGAACACTGTAAGGCCCATTACTACAGACATCAATATTCTCCCTTTAAGCACTGCTAGTTTTCGAGTGCATTAAAACCTATCCCTAAGGCCTATGACGTAAATGGATAGGACTCAAAACCACGACTAACTCATTTTGCGCAAATGGTCCCACCATTGGGGATATGTTCTGCCTCAGGAGCAGGGAGCACTCACCCCCCTCCTCACGCAGAGGGCCCACGGGGCCAGTGGACCTCTTGACCTTTGACCTCACCTGACCTGGTTTTGGAGCTATAAACATAACAGAGCCACCTCCCTCAGCTACAGGCCGTAAATGGATCTAACCCCTACTAGTTAGATTATTAGTTTCGGACAAAGCCCCATGACATCATCTTTGAGATATACCCCCAAGGTCTCAAGTTCTTCCTCAGAGAACCGCCATTATATTTGCAAGCAACCAGCATGTTTCCTTATCCTGTACACAAAGAACAAGAACTCCATTCTGAAGTGGAAAATCTGGCCTGAACACTCCTGTATTCTGTAATTTGACAGGATTGTTCTGGTTAAACTAAATCCAGCACAGAGGTTTAAAAGTGAAGGTGAAAGGTCTTCTAAACCAACTGGAGTTGGAAAAAAATGATGTAAAGACATTAGTTGTGTTGAATGGAGTGTTGTTTAAACTGGGTGCTGAGCTAAGATTGTTTAAAACATAGAACATTCTGGATAGCTTGGTGCAAAGTTTTTTTGTTCCAAACCAGGCTTTACTTTGGTGTCTGAACATTGGCCCCATCAAAAATTTAGAGTTACGCTTTCTTTTGTTTAACCAAACTTTTTCTTCCAAAGTTTAAACTAGTAGCTCAAAGCAAGCCTTTTTCAAAGATCGGGCTCAGAATATTCCCTCTCTCTCTGACCTCAAAAACCAGAAAGTTCCATGGAGAGAGAGAGAGAGAGAGAGGGAGAGAAGGAGAGAAGTAGGGGAAAAAACAGGCATATCTGTAGCCACCACCGAGCTGGTGGCTTCCTTGGAGATGCATATTTGATGCTCCCTCTTCCAATTAGCCTGGTTCAGAGCGCCGTACCACCCGTCCCCTACTGAGCCAAGACACCCCCGCCCTTGCCACATGCTCTCAACTCACACAGACCTCTGACACAAAGACATGAAGTTGCGATAGCTCAGGCCCACTTGAGGTGTGTGTGTGTGTGTGTGTGTGTGTGTGCGTGTGTGTGTGTGTGTGTGCGCGCGCGCATGAGTGTACACATCAGTGAGGGTATGTGTACCAGAGAACGTATGTGTATGTGTGTGTAGGTGTATGTAAGAATGAGCAAGTGTGTGTGTGACTGTTTAGGTGTGTGTACGTGTGTGTACACAGACAGAATTTCTAAAGGAGAGAGACTGATACTAAGAGATTCTGAAACAGAGGAGGAAGACTGTTAGGAGAGTTTTTAAAAAACCAAGGCATGTGAGGAAAAAAGCAAAGTCTGAGTGCTGTTGCATTATGAAGCAGAAGTGCCAGATTTTCCCTGCCATCTCATTCACAAACAGACCGCACCGTCGCTTTTCAGCTCGGTGGAGGGACGGCGCACCAACTTGTGTTTGATTGTCAGCTTAAGTGTCCTATTTTCATCAAAAAACACATGGCAGTGTGTGTGAAGGAGTGAAGGAGGTAGACTGTGCCAAAGAAAGAATGAAAAAAAGAGAAACATACTATTTGCTCAAGAAGAAAACAGGTGGGAGAATCCACAGAGCAATCATTTGATATAATCTCGTTACTATCCCTCATCAAAAAACCCTCTGCGACAGGCCTAGAGAGGCAGCTGTGCACTTCAGCTTGGTTACATAAGGACACCATAATTTGTCCTTCTATAGGCACAGTGTGGGAAAACACTTCACTGCTTTGAAATACAGAGAGAAAACACACACACACACACACACACACACACATACACACACACACACTCACTCTTTCACCATTAGCAACAAGAAAAAAAAAAAAAACCCTCTCTACCATTAGGCTTCCTGTAACTTCAGCTAATAAGCGAAGGCATTTGAAGCCATTAATAGCAAATGGCATCTGAGGCAACCGGGAAAGCGGCTGGTGCTCTGGCAGAGTGCGGGCGGACTGCGGCGCAGCTCGCCTGATGGAAACGCGTTTAGCCGAGGCTGCGAGCGGCCACGAGCAAGCGGGGGATAGCCGGCTGCGTGACCTTCTGCTCTGATTCCGGGTAGGTAGCGCCGCCACAGACCTGAACTGGGTCAAGATGAGGTGATGCCATATTGCCGTGGCGACGAGCCCTGATCGTGTCAACAGTGGTGTGTGTGTGTGTGTGTGTAGGGGGGTGATGGATAGGATAAGAGAGAAAAGCAGATGAAAAGAGAGTGGTGGATACTCATGGAGAGAGAAAAAGGGAGAGAGAGAGAGATAAAAAGAAAGCGGAAGAATTGAGTTTGTCAAAACACTTGTGGGAGGGAACAATAAAGGCAAGGCAGGGCAGATAGGAGAAGCAAAAAAAGCAAAAAAAAAAAAAAAAACAAAGAGGGGGAAACAAAAAAAAGTGTCAAAGAAAGAACAGAGTGAGAGTAAAGGACAAAGAAGAGAGAGAGAGAGAACAGAGTAAGAGAATAATACCAAACCAAAGCCGAGGAAGAATATCCTAAAGAGGCAGAGGAGGAACAATACCGACGCGGTAGGAGGCAGAGAGAGTTTATTACAATGGGCAATTACCACACACAGACATGATGAGTACCGCACAGCCGTGGAGTAGTCCAAGCGGAGGCTGAACGACATCTACAAGAGCGAGGCGTTCAGCAAGTCAAGGAGGCCTGGCGGACCAGCGTGTGCCGAGACAAAGACTTCTTCTTCACGATACCCACAATGCATTGCCCCCCCCCACCCCCCGCCTCCGTTTCGCGGTGGTTTTTCGCTCGCAGAATTCCAACTCCATTCGACAGTGGAAAAGAGGGGATGACAAGCAATCCTAAAAATTCCAGAATTCCTCATCGCCACCATCTCCTCCTCCCTTTTTCCCAGAGCCAAACCAGAGCCCCCTCCTCAGCCCCCCCCCCACAACCCCAACCATACTCCAAGCACCCCAGAACACCCCCCCACACACACACACTACCACCACCACCCACCCCCTAACCCCCCTTTGTCCCCAAAAGACTCCAGTATGGCTTCTCTGGGCTCTGGGCATTCTTCGGGGGGCTGAACTGCATAGCTGAGAGATTAAGTGATCAGAGGGTTGGGGTCCAGGGAACTGTGGTCTGCTCCGGCCACTGATGCAGTTCCATATCAGGAATGTCTGCTGCTGTTCCTTTCAACAACACAACTACTGGCCTCTCCAAACCCAACCACCCCTCCCTCCAAAAACATCTTACCACCGTATGGTCTGTGTGTGTGTGTATGTGTGTGTGTGTGTGTGTGTGTGCGTGTGCGCGCGCACATGTGTGTGAGTCAGTGAGCGTAAGTCTATTGGAGTGAATGTGTGTATTAATGAATGAGTAACTGAATATGAATTTCTGTGTGTTTACGTGTGTACTCTATAACTATCTGTGTGTGTGTGTGTGTGTGTGTGTGTGTGTGTGTTAACCCCCTCCCCCCCAGTGTACTCGCAGTCCTTGAGGTGGCGGTTAGGGGGGTTGGCTATGCAGAGGCCTGGCGAGTGCCAAGGCCTGTGTTTAACCAAAGTCCCCCAGCGCCACTGAGAACATTTCAACCCTAATTACCCCAGCTATGCCATCACTGGAACCCCCCCCCCACACACACACACACACTCCCCTTAACCTAAATAACATGGCTTACAAATCACACAGGACCATTGACAGCAGCAGCAAAGAGAGATGGGCTGAGATTCCATAGCAAGCTCAACGCAACCCCCACCCATCTTCCCAACACACACACACACACACACACACACACACAGGCAGCTAAGAGAGATGGGCTGAAATTCCTTAGCACGGTCCACATAACTTGTGGCAAAACTGACAGGCACAAGTTCCAAACTGAGGCTACAAAGCCCCTCCCCATGCACAGTTCTAACCTAATCATGGGTCAAGAGCTCCGATCACGCTACAATAACAATGGTGCTAAATGTTCCTTATTCGTGTTTGCCTGTAAGAGAGATGCAGAGGTATATATTGACAAGGTTGTAGCTGGAGTCCCCAGGAATGTCTCTTGTTCTACATGCAAGTCAGGTCATGAATATGTTTAAGGCATGTACTGTAAGTAAGTCATAGTTCAGTGAATGAGCAATACTGAACTGGAGTACGTTTATGACCAAATAGGGTTAATTGTTTTCCCCTTCCATATTAAACCTTGGACAAACTGCTCTCAGGTCTCAGAATGACAATTGAACTTGACCATTTTTATGGTGTATGATATGCAGACTTGTATGAGCATGCAAGAAATGCACATAGTCTTTGTTCACTTGGAAGGTACAAAGAGGGCAAACAGGTAGCAAGACCGGATGGCGGGCCATGAAATCATCTCTATCACATACAATATATAAAGTAAAGTTGACCAGTATTTAGCTGATGATTTTGTCCAAAGCACCACGGACTCGCAATGTGTGGTTCAGGACTTGAATCTGGGTCAATTGTCAGTTGAGCAACATAACTGCTACTTCATCATGTCCACAGTGCATATACTGTACACAGGCCATATGTACTCAGTCACTGGTTTGCATACTTCATGTAGGTTTATTCATAGACACTAAGTATCCAAACAAATCTCTTCAGAGATCACGCAAGTCTTTCAATAGTAAAAGCTATAAATACATTCATATTATATGCCCCCAACCAACAATACATTCATATTATATCCCCCCAACCAACAACCATTAAATACATTGATGGTGTTTGTGTGTGTGTGTCTGTGTGTGTGTGTGTGTGTATCTGAGTCAGAGAGAGAGAATGTGAATGAGTGGGCTTGAGAGTGGAGGTAAGCAAAAGCACACTGGTTCACAGGGCAAGTGGCTGTTAGGTAAATACAAACGAAAGAAAGTATGGGGAAAAAAGTAAACAGATATATAGCCATCCAGCTATCAGTGCGGACTGATTCCCTACCTCGGCTGTGCACTTACAAGAGCTCCTCTCCTCAAGCCCTCAGGAGCACTTCAGCTTTGAGTGGGCAGAGGTGGGCAGTACACTGTATAGAAGAAAAAAAAACACACACACACACACACACTCTTTCTAAAATACTCTGTTCTATAAAAAGGACAGCATGACATGGACACTCTTATGAAACAGGGTCCATCTCCCATTGAAAAAACACACACACACACACAAAAAAAAAACCTGAAACCCACCACATGCCTTAGGTAATCGGAGCAGTTTCAGTAAAAGCATCAACTCAGTTGAGTGCACTGACTCCTCCGCAATTCATTGTTAAAACAAGAGACAAGAGCCTGTTGCCAAACAAGGACAATAAACACTCCTATCACTTATTATACAAAGAGGAGCTCCAGCTCAAAGGACCTTAGCAACCCTGATGGCCAGTGCTAGGCTACATGGGTTCATCCCCAGTCATGTTCAGAAAAGAGGAAGGGAAACAAGCCATTTCCTAAAAACTCCTAAAAATAAACCGCTTCGGCCCCGGTATTCCAGTCGAGGCGACATGACACGAACTGGGGAGGAAAGACCAGAGGCACGTGGACACATGAAGAATTACATTCAAAAAGTAGCCACTTTTAGTGGTACATATTGCAGACTCTACTGGAATCATTATGAGATAGCTGCAGGGCCTAAACTAATTGCAAGTTAATTGCGGAGACAGCACGGCTTACAGCAGCTCTGGCGTTCAGAGCCACATGGGGGTCTTTTTGGTGGCCACTTTAATTCCACATGAAAAAAAGACAGAGAATTTCCCCGGGAACAATGAAAGAATCTGAACAAATTTGTTCCACAAGCAAACAAAAAAAATATCTGTAAATCTTGTACGGATGTGCAATCATGTTGTGCTCACTCAAGTCCCTACACAGGCCTCGTTTAAAGAGCCATCGAGCAGTTTCAGGATCCAAGGTAGTCATTGTATGTGTGGGAGCTGGTCTGGACCAATGGGATTTGGTATGCCCTACACTGTAGACAACTGCTTTCGTTTCACTCATTTAGAAACAAAATACACATGCAGACACACATTACACACAAGATTTTAATTGAAGGTAATCCTCCATTTCTCTCTTCCCCCAAAGGAAGAGAGAAAACAGAAACACTGCCATAATTGCATGGTGTCACGTTTCATTACTCCTGTTCTGCTAACGCAACACAGTGATTGCCCCCCACCGTAAAACAAATGTGTGAAAACACAAGGCAAGCTGAACGATTCTCCACTTCTCCTGAGGCCACAAACACAGCATGGTCTCAAACTAAAGGATGATACCAGGAGAAAGGTGTTATGCAGTTATGAGTCGCAACAGTCAATTACATCACACGTTTGTGTGGTAGCTAGTTTATCTTCTCATTCAGTCATCCGTCTTTGCAGGAACATAATTTTACAGGGATGTTGCCTGAACAATAGGCAGGGTGAAGAAAGCAAGGGTCAGAGAATTTCTCATTTCTAATTTTATTTTATTTAAAACACAAACACAGACAGGCAGTTAGACAGACAGAGAGTAATAAGCTGTAGCCCAGACAGACCATAAAGAGAGAGGAAAAAAAAAAACCTCATTAAAATCTTTTACAAATGCTGCATTATGCAGCTCCTCACTGTCCTCCCACTCATCACTGCCCCTCATAAGCAAGGGGCAGCAAAGTTCACAGGCAGATAATGTAGGAGGTATTCATTTCGGATGTCCAAAAAAAAAAATCTACGACTCGAGCTCTCACAGTGAAGGTTTTCTATAGCTGATACACACTGTCTGACATGCCAGTCCATCCAGGGTCATTTAATACAAACAAAGACATTAACAAGTGTGTTGCTGTCGTCACACAATAACTTGTCTTATCTCTTACTGTGAGAAACCCAATGGCTGGCTGAACAGCTTTGCAAAGAGGGGAGTGGCGATTACTGTGACAATAACTGACTAACATTGTTAGTGTGATGTACAAGGAGGACCTTTCTATGTGCTGGTCTTGCAAATCCAGCAAGTCTTGGGATCCCTGGTGGTTTTTTGTTACCCTAGATTGAAACCTGAAAAGAGGTCTGGAACATTCTGTGATTGATTTGCTGCTATTTATACATGTCCTACTTCAAGCAAAAAAAAAAAAAAAAAAATTCACAGACTGTGAATGCAAGTAAAAGAAACCACTTTCTTTCCATCTTTTTCTATAAAATCAGTGATCTGTATTCCATCCATGACCCGGGAGGAAAATCACAGCCGTTTATCAGATGACCGACCATAAATTCTGTCATATTTCTACAGTAGCCTCTGAACCTCCTGCTCACTCTCCTCTTCCCCCGCACCCCCCTCCCCATCCCCTTCCTAGCCACAGACAGTGGAAAAGATTCTTGACAGCGAAACGAAAATAAACACGCTCTGAGCCACAAGTCTGATTTAACGACGGAAAGGTCCGGCAACAGAACCAGAGTTCAGTCGCCACCTCAAAGCACATCTGAAGCCTCCTGCAGGACACATTCGCTAAAGAGGCAGCTCACAGTGGGGGAATGCACAGACGGAACACAGCACCAACCGTTCTAGAGCTAGATCAAAAGCCAGGTCTGAGCCAAATCCAAACCAGATCTGGCCCAGATCTGGTTGTTTGGACCACTCTCTGGACACAGGACCCTTCCACACCAGATTCTACATTAGGGGAGAAAGATTAATACGTCTTCAATTAAAATCACAATTTTACTGAACCAATTACCGAATTGCAAGGGTTCCAATTAATTGCGCAGCTAGAAACTGATCATTTAGCTGGTACTTGGGATTCATCAGAAGTGATGCAAGAAACAAAGGTGCTATGCAAGATCTCTGATCAAGTATGTTTTTGTTGTCCTCAGACAACAAAACAAATGTCAATCGTCATATAAGAGAGAGACCTGAAGAGTAATGCAAGTACAGAGAAAAAAAACACAATCAGGAGCATTGCTGGTCGTGCTTAACAACCTAGAGTAAGCAAGGTACTATTTCAGTTATTTTCAAATGATAATAACGGGGAATGAACTGAAGCCTATATGGTAAATGAAACCCAAACTGCAATACTGGGTCAAAGCATCACAGTAGGGTGCTTCAGCCATAGTCTGCGCACATCTTATATTTCTATCTACTTCTTTCATTTCTACGTCAGTCACCCAAAATATTTTCAGGACAGGTGTCTAACACCATGAAGTTATGTGCCAATAGCACACTTGCACATATAATCAGAATACAGTCTACAATACAATTTACAATACAACCTTTCCATCTTTTTTTCTTAAATGAATATAAACCAAAAACTCCACCAGATCCTGTAGCTCAGACACCTACTGCATTATGAGCTTAACCCAACATTTGGTCTCCATTTGATTAAAATCATTCAAGCGAGGGAATGAAGACTTAGGACTTATTAGATCTGAGGTGTGTAATATTCTGTCTGGAGCCTGTGGAGCACAAAGCTCCAAGGTGTGACTGGCACAAGCAGAGAAAACAATAGAAACACTGTGATTCCTTTTCACCCTCTCTCTCTCTCTCTCAATCACACACGCACACACACACGCGCACACGCACACACACACACACACACACACACACACACACACACACACACACACACACACCAGCTGTCCCTTGCCCCTTCGCTAGCGCCCAGCTGTGTCAGACACTTCACACCCCTCACCCTCTCTATCCTGGGTGGGTTCCAGCAGCCTAGCTTTCTGTGGCCACACTCTCTACTCTTCCCCCGCCACCCACCCTGCACCCCCTCTCACCCTCGCTGTGTCCCAGGCCTGCCTCTTCACCAAAATGCAGCACAACACTGACCATACAGGGGCAGTCCCTGTCTCTGGAGGTGGTAGCGAGGGCTAGACAATACCAGTCTCTGGAATAGCATCCAGCCAGCCCACGCCAAAAACAAACTGTGTGTGGTATGGGAAGATGGGGGGGGGCCGAGAACTCAGGAATAATAGCAACATGAAGCTACTGGACCATTCAATGATTTCTGAGATATTGAGTCCAGAAGTGCTGATCTCCAGCTATTCACTGGGCACCCAAGCTCATTCTTGGTCAGACATATTTTTCTTATTTCTAAGCACTCTCTAGATATAAAACATCAAAAGGAAACGTGCAGATTCAAGGTCTTGAATTGAATGGGTAGTTCCAAAGCCTTGGACAGGAAAGAGTCAGATAGAGTGCATGTATAGAAATAGAAGTGGGCAGAGAGAGAAAGAGAGAGAGAGAAAGAGAAAAAAGAGAAAAAAAGAGAAAAAAAAATTTCAGTGATTTTCAGTGCTCTGCCCCAGTCAAAACCCATTCATTGAGGTTAGCTCTGGGCTGTTATTCCGCCCTGTAGTAAAGAGCGAGGCGCCCAGCAACGTATGCCCTACATCTGTGGCGGGGGCATTTTCGATTGGCGAGAGAAGCAAACCAATCCTATTTATGGTACAAGGGCACAGGCATGGGCACATAAAAAAAAAAAAAAAAAAAAGTCAGAACGTTTTGTGCTCTTTGATGGGTTAAATGCGGCTCTGTTTTGTGGGGCAGTACCCAGGGTAGGGTGAGGGTGAGGGAGGGAGGGAGCACCACAAACTCCATGACGGCAGACCAGGACAACGGAGCTCCCAGGACTGCTGCGCCGGGGCCCTTCATATAGAGGCCGATTATGTCATTAGACTTGTGATCAAATTACGGGCAGTTTCCCTAGGAAGGTCAGGGCAAAACAGACGTGCCACATGCAGAAGAGAAATGACATACTCTAACTCGACATGACATGAAACTACATTAAAGACCCCGTGCCCCCACCACCACAACTACTGAATACCGCTCATCTCTCTCGAATTCAAATTCAGTGGACGCTCATTATCATGACTACAATACAGTATTGGCAAAGTATTGCAAATACAAGTAATATCAACACCATCAACATAAATCTCTTTCTGTCTTTCTCTCTCTCTCTCTCTCTCTCTCAAGACTGCAGGAAGTTCTGTAGCTCTTGGTGACCATGGGGACCACGCCCTGCGACATCCGCCCGATGAGGAAACGAGACGGAGAGCGAGACTGAGACGCTTGGCTGACAACGAGCAGCAGGAAGTGCAGGGGGCTTCACCTGACACACGCTCTAACTACACTTCCTGTATTCGTAAGACGGCAATCTCAACACAAAAACAACAACGACAACACAAAAGAACCCCTCCCCGCTTTTTGCAGCCACAAACACCACACACACACACACACACACACACACACACACACACACACACACACACATAACTCTGCATTCCATCCTCCTCATGTTCTATTACTGCTTTGGTCTTGGGCTGTGAAATGTGCTCAGACCAGTGGAGCAGCTCACAGAGAGCTCAGCAAAGCTGGCATACAGAGGACTTAGCTTTAAATGTGTAAGTGAAGTGACAATGAAGAAGGCACACACACACACACACACACACACACACACACTGCATCCCACCCCCACTGCCTAACACACATGGACACACAGACAAACACTCGACCTGAGGTCCAGGTCCAGCATCCCCTCCTGCTCCTCCCCCTCCACTTCCACTTCCACTGAGCTGGGTCAGAGCTCATCCTGGCACACACGGAACAGTGTCACTGTTTGTTTGGAAACGAGGCGCTGGGAGGGCCAGACTGCGTGACGGGAGATGACAGCAGGTGGCCTGAACCATGCACCGGCAGCCAGACGGAGAGACAGAGAGAGAGAGAGGGAAAGAGAGAAAGATGAAAGAGAGAAAAAGGAGAGAGAGAGGGAAAGAGAAAAGGATGAAAGAGAAACAAAGGAAAGAGAGAACAAGACAGAGTGAGAGGGGATAAAGGAGAGAGACAAAAGAAAGAGGGAGAGAGAGAGACTGACAGAGGGAGAGAAAAAGAGAGCTATACAAAGACAGAAAAGAGAAATTACCAGAGGGGTTGGAAAGGGTAGTGAGAGCAACCAATTCCTCAAACAGAAGCCAGTTAAACAAAATGAAAATAAACAAAAAGCCCAAAAAAAGACTTTTTTTTTCATTTTCTAAAGATGCAGTAGTCCCCGGTCAACCATGTCTGGAACTGAGCAGCAGAATGGGAGTCTTCTAGCAACACCACCTTGAAAAAATAATATAAAATAAAAATACAAAATAAAACCTTAAATAAATAACACAAACTCTTCACAGCTGGCTGTGCCAGCCCTTCATTTATCTCAGACTTTTGTGAGAGCCACAGACGTGAAACGAGCAGCAGCCAGCTTCCACAGATGTTCAGCTTTCCCTCCCACCAGACCTCCAGCCCCACCTCATTCTGATCTGGGTCTCTCTGCTCTGCTCTGCTCTCGGAGCTCAGGAGCACAGGGCATGTGTGCAAGGAGAGGGGAAAAACACACACACGCGTTGGTAGGTAGCCTGCTAGCATAAGGTGTTGCAGTGCTGGTGTGAAACTTCCAGCTTTCCAGACCATTGGTTTACAAGGCCCCCCCCTCCCCAACACACACACACACACACACACACACACACACACACACACACACACACTCACACAAACACACATCCAGCACACTCTCCTCCCCCCCCCCCAACCCACACACACACACACACACACACACACACACACACACACATCAGACAGAGGAGGCGACGCTTGTCAAACGGTGCAGGGGATCCCGCCAGGCCTGCCCTCATTTCTCCACAAACGAGAGGAGATTTGTCAGAGCAGCCAGTGTTGAACGCCAGCCTCACTCTCACTCTCACTCTCTCTCTCCCTCTCCGGCTTCTGGTACACCGGTGCTATCCCAACACACCAGGCACACAAAACAAAAACACAACCACTCCCGAGATTTCGTCAAGACACATGCGGACAACTAATCCTGACAAGAGTCCCAACACACTTGGCACAACACATACACTCCTTACAAACTGGCTTTGCAACCCCAGGTGAGGAAATGCCTGACAGTTACACGACACATGTAACGGAGATCTTCTTCATCAGCAAGGGGATTAACAGAAGGGGGCAGAAAACAGACATTGTGTCGATGTGAGATACAGGCAAGTGTGATATGACAACAAATGCATCAAGACTCACCATATGGGTCACAGAGAGATAACGCTTGAGTTATTACTTACTAGCGAGGGAGAATATGCACACACACACATGCACATGCACGCACGCACACACACACAAACACACATACACACACAAAAACACACACCCTTGAAATTACCTAAATCCTCCAACCTTTGCAAAACAAGGGGGAAAGTGAACTGAACCCCCCTTTGGTGTCCCTGTGAAACACTATCCCATATCAAAGACTTTCTGAAACATCTATAGCTCAGGGTATCATTTGTCTCACAGGAGGCACTACTCTGGGCTGAGCTATATTACATCATATCATATAACTTAGCACCCTAAAGGGCACGCATAATAGGATTTTTTCTCTGTATTTTTTGTAATGTATGTATGTCATGTGTATGCCATGTTGTGGAAGCTTAAGGGTATCAGAATGTTCATCCTCCTCCTCCACCTCCTCCTGTTTGCTATATGTGGCTGACAAATTGGCGCGTTTGAAACGTAATCTGCGCTTTTTACCGAGGGCGTCTAATGGTCCAGATGTTAAACCCCTCTCTGCATGCGTTTAGAAAAAAGTGAGAGAAAAAAAGTGATGAGAAAGTAAAAAGGTCCATTAATCTGGTAACACTCAGAAAGGGGGGGGGGGAGAGAGAGAGAGAGAGAGAGACAGACAATCAGTGTGTCAATAATAACAATACGATGATGAACAAGGCATGCCAACAGCCCTACAGCCCTCCATCACACACACACACACACACACACACACACACACACACACACACACACACACACACTCGCTCACTCACTGGGACATTCCAGATTCAAGGTCAGTCAGCAATGACACAAACACAAACCAAAGACACACACAGAGACACATCTCTCTTGCCATCTTTCCTGCTCTGACACATGGGATGGCTGATCCAATAGAGCCTGCAGAGAGATAAACATCCTTTAAAACAAGATTAAACTCACACATAAACCCTTCACGCGCGCACACACAAACACACACACAGACAGCCACGCTCACAAACATCAACAATCAACACTAGGTAACAGATCAAGCCAGGTCAATTTTGAGTTTAAAGGCAAATTGTCACTCACTTAGTGGGCTGTGGGTTTGGTAACAAAAACATAATGAAGTCGGCGCACCAGACTGCACAAGTCAAAGAACAATAAGACAGCAGGGATAACTGGCAGGGCGTTTCCCAGACCTACTCTCTGGTCTGGGCCTTGGTCAATTATGGCCTTAACAAAAGGAGCTCGGCCTGTGGACACAAGCTGGATATTTCTAAATTACTACCTCCACTTCATCAAACCTTCCAAGAAATCAGGGAAGGGAGGGAGAGAGGGAGAGAGAGAGAAAGATTAAGAGAGAAAGAGTGCTTAAAAGAGAGTGCTTCATTATAACAGAATCAGCAAATAAAAGAAAGAAAGAATGAGATTGCATTCTGTTCCAAGTCGAGTTTTTCTTGCAGTTCAACTCCCAGCTCACCCATATGGGCTGTCCAGTCTCATCAGCCAAGCTGTTTGATGGCTCCTGCTTCGCCGTGTCAGAGGGGACAGGGTTGGTGGGGGGTGGGCGGGTCTGCTCTGTCCCAGTCTCTGTCTGACTCATACTCTCTGTCTGTCTCTCTCTCTCTCTCTCACTCACTCTGGTGTGTGTGCGTGTGTGTGTGTGTGTGTGTGTGTGTGTGTGTGTGTGTGTGTGTGCGCATGTGTGTGCGTGTGTGTGTGTGAGTGTTGTATCCACGCGGTTGGGTGGGTGAGTGAGTGAGTGAGTGAGAGAGAGTGTGAGTGTGTGTGTGGACACATGTGTGCAGCTAGGCCCCTCTACAGCCTACAGCCAAGTATGTGTGGGTGTACATGTGTGTATAGAAGAGAGGGGAGATAGACAGTAGGGAAGAGCCGGCCAGATCAAGATGAATGCTTGGGCATCTTCCCAAGATCACATCCAACAGCTTGCCCCTAATGAGAGTCGCCTTCATCTGCGAGGATTTAGGAGTCATCCTGATCCTGGAAAAGCCACTGGAATCAACGCTGGCTTTAAAACGCCCATCCCTGCTTAAGAGTACGACATCATAAAAGTGATTGTCAGCTCCGGCATGTGCCACTTTGCTCCTAAGCCACCCTTAGCAAAATGATTAAGCTGTTAGCTTAGCTGATAGCTCCTGACTGGCTGGCATTCATCTGCCATGACCAGGTATCTTGGTGATGACCAGTCCCACATATAATCAGTTACACAGTGAGACTCAAGGTCAGTTTTTCTGGACAGTTAGTCATGACCAAATCCTGATAAGCCTCTGCCAGATCCATAACAAAGTCTGACGGCATCTCACCACTGGCCAGATCCTTCCTATAATCTTTTGGTCTCTGCCTTGGGAGAGGGGAGAGGATAGTGATACTGTGCTGCCTGTTGCCTTGGCCCATGGTAAGAGAGGCAACTGACACCAGCAGGCTGCCGTTTTGAGCAGTAGCAGATGTCTCCAAGGACTCTTTCTGTTTCCACACACATAAACACACACAAGAACAAGCTGTACACAGCTGGACTGTGTCTGTGCACAGGCTTGTGTGCACATGCACACACACACACACACACACACACACATCTGGAGCACCCTCCAGCTTACAGCTGGGTCAGGGGCCACATGGACGACACGAGGCCAGGCCCCTGGTGACCAGAGCACGATGTTCCACTCCAAAACCTCATCACACCACAGGCTCAGGTATCTCTAAGAGCTCTGCCATCAGCACCAGCAAACAACCAATGAGTTTCACCAGTCCTCCCACCAGAGAGGCTCAAAAACCCACAGGCGTATTTTTAAAACAGCCCACTAGCACATCAGTGGGCTGGTGAGCACGCAGGTGCGGCCCAAAATTAGCTCTAAAGCGCACAGGCAAAAAAACTCACCTTAAAAACCTCTCCACAAGTGTCCGAGTAAATGAACGACCAAGCAGAGATCTCACTCCCTTGCCAACAGACCTCTTAAGGGATGCATTATCTATGGGTGAATTGAGAGGAGAGGGAAAGGTGGAACAGTACAGCTTGCTATAAATCAGTGGGCCTTCTTGACATTTTAGGCTTGTGCCATCACACAACAATAGCACAAGACATTTGTAGTCCTCCGAGCCTTGTTCTGTTTGCCATTTCACTTCAAGGAGTTTTTTCAAGGCTTTGTAGCTAAAGATTTATAACCACGACAACACTAAGGAGAGCAATTATGACCACTGAATCCTGCTCCTGAGGACCAAAAAACTTTGAGATGCAGCAACAGAACTTCGAATTCATAAACTCAGAGCAAAGTGATAGGGGTTATAAAATACATCCACAGGGTGCTCCATGTCGGTGACACTGCCAAAAAGTTCAGGGGAATATAAGTCCCACCATAAAAAAGCTGACTCCAGGAGGCTAGGGGAGCCTAGCTTTCTGCAGATCAAAATCTCACAATAAACAGATAAAGAGGCAGCCAAGGAGACATATGTCAGTTGGGGTGGCAATTTACATACCCATGCCCTCCCCCCCCCCCCCCCCCCCCCAAAAAAAAAAATATCCCTGGTAGAATATATTCAAATGCGAGAAAAGACGGAGCGAATGTACACAACGCAGCTCGTGAGCACACTCACACACACACACACACACACACGCACAGAGAGAGAGAGAGAGAGAGAGAGAGAGAGAGAGAGAGAGAGAGAGAGAGAGAGGAGCGGAAAACAGCTCGTAAATTGGCAAGGTTGCACTCGGAGGTGAGAGGCTGAGAAACTGCCGAAGAAAACACACACGAGCACGTGTGATGAATTTGAATGAGCTGCTTCTGCTAATGTGGTTTATGCACACGACAACTCTAGTCAGGGAACTATGCTCGTCACTTCCCATATTTCTCAACGAAAACGGATCTACAGTTTTGACTTTTGCGTTGCAATGCACAAGGCCACACAAATCAACATTCATTTGTTACGCGTCCAGACAAACTGGTCTCAGATTCTTCTCCACTTATTTAAGTGCGCAGTAGGATATATGTTTGTTTATGAACATGTGAAAACAGGTCAGCAACCTACAATAGATATGAATTAACTCACTTCCAGGACATTTCTGATATATGCACAATTAACCAATTACACACGCATTGCTCTTGTGGACAACCCGACTAAACAGCATATGAATACGCCAGCAATCTACACACGCTGGCATGAGGTCATCATATCCGCCGGCTAGATTGGTGATTCATCTGACAGATGAGCTTGGAGGCTGTGTAACTTAGGCCTACGGTTCGTGACCATTTTCGTCTGAGGAGGACTACGCCTCATGCATGTCATGTGATAATGTCATTAGAAGTGACACATAATAACTGTGCCGTAGTCAATAAACTTGTAGTAAACCCATGGCGAATGCCATAAACAGAAATGTCCTTTCACAATTCAGTCAGTCTTCATTTGAACATAAAGAGGCCCAGTCAACCAATTATATTACACAAGACTTGGGTCCAAACAAAAATGTGTTTTAACATAGCCCCAGGCGTGCGTAAAACCACGTGCAGTAGAAAACAGGAGAGGTTTGCCATGGTTCGCCTTCCATCTCTGCGCTGATAAACTTTGCACTTAAGGGACATAGCCCTCTCACGGAGGGGAAACAGGAAAGGGCCAGGCAGGGTGGGTGAAGATATCGTTATCTGCAATCTCATAATTAACATTAAGCTCACTCAAAAAGAAGGTGCAATTAAGTCCACTCGGGAAACTCGATATCCAAATCCAAAACAAACCGCAATCAAATCCCCAAAACACACAACGATGAACATTTATCGTACTTTCAACAAAAGATTACTTTTCTCCATGTAAAGAGGTCAATGAAAACAGGTCCTACAAAGGATTTTCAAAGGACATAAAATGTAAAAGCGTTTATCAAAACAGCAATTTGCTCCACTGAAAATAACGTTAAGTACACCGCTAAAGTTATGAATCACTGGGATTTCTCCCTAGATCAATACTGATGTCTGAAAGTCAACCTAAATTAATCCAACAACATGCTGTCGTACTGACAGTTCCACCCGCTACTGTTGCAAAAGGTTGCGGGTCAAATGTTGAGTCTTCCCATTTCCCCTGTAACGTTACCCTCATCTTCACCTCAAGGCGGAAACTACGATGTATTTAAACGACAAAGCACGAGCCTGGGTTCATGCAAAGTGCGTGCACCGACGTTTACTAACCTGGAGAGGTAAGAAGACTTTTCCGCGAAATTAAGTGCTGATGTTCTGACTTTGTTGTAGCAGTCGATTTCTCTATGCGACTCACTTGCTTGCTCTCCTCCGCGTTAGTGCTGATGTTTCTACTTCCTCTTTCCCCCTTCGTCCGCTGGTTGGCTCTTCTCTCCCTGCCAGCGATGCGAGCGACATTGACCAATTACGACACAACAAATCCTGACAATTGAATAGTAGTATGCCGTCCTACACTTCCATTCACCTTTTAAAAGCATCAGAGATGCATTTGAAGAGAGCGTTCACAACTTAAATAATTAAGAAGGTTAATGAACGTTCTTAGATTTAGTTCATGTTGCGACAGATAAAATGCAATATTCATTTCAGTAGGTGGGAATTAGCTGAACAATGACTTTTAAATAATTAATGAGTTTGCATAAGGCCAAATTATTTGAACATTTTAGAGCAGGGTATGGGCTGTCTTCTTTTAAAACAATAGTTACACGTACTAGTTTTGACAGACATGTTTATTGCATTAACTGTTTTTTATATTTAATACATTTAACAATTAGGGCAAATTATTTTTGACGTCGATATATAGAACATGAAAGAAAATGATGACATTTATGTCTCTAGCATCCTAGGTGTGTTGTCAAAGTGTTTTGGGCGCATGACGTTACCTGTCTATCCTTTGTTATTAAAACTGTGTCTTTTATTCCTCTAAGCACGCACACAGAAATGCAAGTAGGCTACACGCAATGTCAAATATATGCATATGCAGTTTAGGGGTTGGGAAAAGGTTTAATCTCTCATGAAAGCCCTGGAAGAATCTTTTGAATTTACTTAAGCATTGCAGTGTGGCTCAAGAGATTACATAATCCCTGAGCAGTGTTAAAGCAACTTATTTATGAATGTTTCATAAAAATGCCATCTTTGCAGGACTGTTACTCACACCCTAGGGAATATGGAACCATGCAGATGGATGTAGTATCCTGTACTGCCATCTCCCTCAATTAACATACAGAATTGGAATCATCTACTTACGCTAAAGAACAGACCTGCAGCCCTCTGTTGGTTTTCACTGACATGCTCACTTGCCAAGCTTGCATTTGGGATGCATAGGATTTTCGGGGTCTATTTGAAGTTGACATTGAAGAAGCTGAATTAAATAAGATGAATTTGCTTCTCTGTCAAATATGAATGCACAAAGCTTATACTTAAAGAAGAACTTGGTCAGTTAATCCAACCACTGCTGAACTCATCTCTACTTTTAGTGTTTATCTAAAACTACTTTTACACATTTTACATTACATAAGGAATAACACAAATGTAATTGTGCTGTAATACATCTTTAGGCTGCAAGATGTAGGCCTGATGAACTGACGAAACAGCAAAACATCCTGAAACACTTTAAGCTTTTCTGATGCCCGAAGGGCAAGAATCCACCATAAAAGTGCTGTATCTTCAAACAAATAAATAACTAAACAGATAACACAATGTATAAGTTAGCATTTTCTTAGGGGCCCTGCTGCAGTTGAGCTCCTGGTGAGATCCTCCCTGGGAGAGGCACATCTGTGTGGTTGATGCCTCTGGTCAGATAAAAAACAACATGAAGCATGCACACACACACACACACACACACACACACACGGTTTCAATAGTGCTGATTTATCTCATGCCCTGAGCAGGGGCGCCGCGGAAACAAAGAGTTGCCATGGAAAGCAGGATAAGCAGCCAGGAGGGAGAGGTGATCAGACGGACCCCGCTGTTACTAAGGAGACGGCGTTATCTCCTCCGAGGTTCCGCAGGCAGAGTACAGCCTGTGTGTGTGTGTGTATATGTGTGTGTCTGCCCCCCCCCCCCCCAAAAAAAATGAAACAAACAAGCACACAAACCCCAATCCCACATTAATATAAAAATGTATGGGTGTGTTGCTCCATTAAGGACAGTTCTGGGTTCATAATAGTAGACTAGGAGGCCTGATGTGGCTCTGGCCCTAGACGCTGCTCCTTCAGCGAGGGGCTGGGCCCAGAGTGAATGTCTTATTAGAGAGCGGTGAAGCCAGGAGGCGGAGTGTTTGATGTGGCGCAGGGCCACACTACAAAATGCCACACGTATTCCGAGGGCCCTCCGAGGAATTCCTGGTTTTTAGAGAGGAATTAAGAGATCAAAGAAGGAAGAAGCCAGCTCTTCCTCCTCCAGTTATCCTCGCCATATGTGCTAACGCGTGCCACCTCCCCAAAGTGGTAATTGGGTGGAGGGAGACAGACATTGAGAGAGTAAGTGTGTGATAGTGTATAGTGTGCACAGCCAGGGTACTGGCTGTGGGCATCTGTCTTTGTTTATTCATCACTGTTTCCTGGGCCGTGTTAGTTTTAGCTCACTGAAGGACTACATTGTTAAGGGGTTTTGTATTTGTGTGATTGTGCGTTTGTGTGTGTGAGAGAGAGAGACAGAGAGAAAAGACACAGATAGACAGTGTGTATGTGTAGGAGGGTGCAACTTGTTTGTGGCGTGCTAGACAGAGACAGACAGACAGAAAGTGTGTGTGCATGCATAGGAATGAGTGTGTCTCTGGACACGCACAAAGCAGAAATTGTTGCATCAACAAACACAGCCGATAACACTCATTGGGGCACCATCCAGGTACCCGAGCAGATGAGCAAACACACCTTAGTTTAAATCACGGCCAGGTTTTAAAAATAGCAGCCTACCTGGTAATTTATCACAGAGGACATTTCTGACCTACAAATCCATTACCCTGAAGATATATTACAGTGTACTGGTACAATAGAGGAAACTGATAATTAGTGTCAGAACATAGCAGATCTCTGAAAAACAATATAAAAACAAAAAACATATGGCTTATTTTTTATATATTTAGCTCTAATACTGCTCATTAGTTGTCATGGTGAACAACACAGAACAAGCACTATGAGGTTAGGAGTGACCTAAAACACCAAGGGGTGGCATTTCAAATGTATTTATTTCAGTCTTTCGTTCGACCTGTTCCAAGGTAATCACTGGGCTTTCACATAAACCAATGTTACATCAATAGCACATGCAACGAAAACAAAAAAGGCTGAAATACTGTAATCAAACACATTACAGCATTTATCACAGCCACCTGTGGTAGAAAAATACATGATGTATGCAACTATCTCTCAGACACCATCTTTTTCCACTTCATCATCGTCAGCATCCGATCAGCTGAGGCCATGCAGTTTTATTGCCATACAGTTCAGTCACGTGCGTGTGCCATGTCCGATGCAGATGCTTAACAAGCTCTACACCACCCATGCTGGAGAAAGCAAACCCATGCATTATTCAACAGCTCCTGAGGGTGGGAAAGTGGGGTGGGGGAGTGTTGGGAGTGTGTGTGGGGGGGATGGCCCAAGGGACCATGGGTGGCATGGTAGTTGGGTTGGGGAATTGCAGAGTCAGGGGAGGTCAGCTCCCGTGCAGCTGGCCTGTGCCGACCTCCCCAACCCCCCCCTTTTCTTTCCTTCCTCTAGTCACCCTCTCATCCATCCCCCTCCTCATCTCTCCTTGGTTATCCTCACCACCCACCCGCTATTTGTTCTCCCTTCTCCACCAATTCTCGCTCCTTCTCTCCCTCTCTCTCTCTCTCCTTCTCCTCTTTCTTTCCTCTCTTCACCCCAGGGCCCTCATTCAGATTCAGCCCCCCACCCCCCACCCCTAATTTACACATCCAGTCAGTCTGACTCAGAGTCTCTGCTTGCCGTCCTGGACTTGTGTTTGTGTGAGCTCTTCTTCTTCTTTTTCTTTTGTTTGGCCCTCTTCTCTCTTTTCTTCTTCTTGTCCTTGGCACTCTTCTTCTTGTGTTTGTGACCGTGGCCGGAGGAGGATGAGGAGGAAGAGGAGGAGGAGGTGGAGTCGGAGTCGTCGTCAGAAGAGGAGGAGGTGGTGTCCTGCAACAGCTGCTGAAGCTGTTGGATGCTGTAGGGAGGAGAGACCAAGGAGATCAATAGTCTGAGTGAGTGTGTGTGTGTGTGCGCTATGAAATTGCAGTGATATGTTGTGAAATACACTGTGTGTGAGCTAGCTATAGGTGACTGTGATAAGAGTTGCATCTTAACACAGGAAGAGATGATAAACTTTTCAACCCATGAGTGAATTGGAGAAGCATTTAAGACTTAAGAGGACTTAAAAAGCCTGAGAAAAAATGCTTTGATCTTCATATTTGAGATCAAACATTTCCAAAAAACAAAGCAAAGTAAAAAAAAAAAGCCCCCAAAATGAATGAATGTACTCAGTCAAAAAAACAAGAAACACTGCTTCACTGAATAATAGATATCCCCCCTCCCCCCGAAAATAAGAGAGAAACATACAGTTTTAATGAACACTAACAATTTCTCCAGACCATAATTTCTCATTAAACAAACTGTGCAGCCTCATTTGATCCTAAATCCAAAACACACTAGAAAAGTAAATATGTAAATAAAACAACATAAAATAAAACAAACAACCAAGAACTTGTCCAACTAACTTCAAAAGCTACCCTCGAGTGCTCCGAAACCCTGATTAAGAATTTATCAAGTGTCAGGACGTTCCTTTGTGGGAGTGCAGCCTGTCTGCTCTCACCTCTACACAGCAGTGTCCTAAGAGGAACAACTCTTACCCGCTTGTTGTTTCTAAAGTCTGAAAGTTACTAAATAAATAAATAAATAAATAAATTTCTCAAACCTTCTGGACCCCAGTGCACCTGCAAGTCTCATTAATCTTTCAGCAACTCCCCCCCCCCCCCTCCCCGTTTGTTTCTTGCTTTCTACCAGCCCAAGTCCTGAAAATGTCAGTTTTGCTCTGAGGGTGTATCACTTCAGCAAAGGACGTGTTTGCTAGACTATGTCTGTTCATTTTCAGATGTCTCTGCCACACAAACACATGCCCGCAAAGGGGCATTGGAGATAAATTGACTAAATAGATCAGGCACTGTGTGCCTATGTGACTTCATTACAGTGCTTCCCTGAGTGACTCCATGGTTACATCATAAAAACACTGAACTGAGTTGTTTATTGTTCACCGCTTTGAAACATGTTTTGTGGTACCTTTGTCTACTTCCATTATAAAAGTACTGTAATGTGCTTGGCAGAAAAATGACTCTTTATTATGATGAAATCATTGCACATTTCTCGACACTGGGTCTTCATTTAAAGAATCTGCAAAGTATGTGTCATAACTGTTACTACGCATACCTGGCAGTTTCTTATGATGATTTCATCATAAACAATAATTCTTCTGCCAAACACATTACAATACTTTTGTGCGGCAGTAATATAAAAAGAAATGTGGTTAGCGTGAAGAGCATAAAGGGTTTATGGAACAGCTTCCATTTTAGAATGTACATTGTGCACCCTAAAAAGTAACTTCATTGAATGGCACCTTCATATCCTTGATAGCACCCAATAATAGTCAAGATAAAGAAGGAAAAGTTTTAGCGTAGCACTCCCTCACATCTGTGTCAACGAACAGAATTAATCTGTACCGGCACTCTTGGAGATCTTCATGAGAAATCATCTCTTACAATTAAGAACCAGAGGAAACAATTAAAACCTCTTCAGTTCATCAATTATTTGTTCCCGGTTTCTCCACTCCAACCCTCGGCGGCACTAGGTAATTAAACAACGGCACGCTTCACTTCGCGTGGCAGATTTTACACTCTGAAGATGTTGAGTCAGCTCCAAAATATGGCATCTTCAGAGTGCATACTCCAAAAAAAAAAAAAAGGATTTCACCACATGAATATGTAAGTTTTTGCACCGCGGCTTGCCTCTCTTGTCCGGGCATGCCTTCCATACCACTAGGTCAGTTTCACAGAAAAACTACACAGAAGGTATAGCATGTAGCCAAGAATCCAGACAGCACATTCCAAAAATTGACAGCAGGAAGGAGGAAGAATCATACTTGTTTTTTTTTTCTCAGTTAGCAGATGTTTGATTCCAAGGTAACTTCATTGTCTTCAGTTATTCATTTCATCAACGTGTGTACCCTGGGCATACTGCGCCTATGACACCAGTCTGATTAGCTTCTTGTTTCACCAGCTGAGTGACTGACATTAAAAAAGATCCATGGTCAAATCACTGTAATGTATTAGCTACTGGGGAGTCTGCTAACCACACTGCATGCATTAAAACTGTAAAACTACCATTTCACTTCAGGGCTCACGTTGCATTGGCACTCGTGATTAGAATAGTTTCCGATTAGTTGCTACACTTTATGAGTTGTTCGCCGAGTCTGCACTGCAGGTTTGCGGCTTCCAGCTGGTGAGATTCCATCTTGCTAATAAGGCCCCCGTTAAATCTCAAACCTATTACACCAAGCCACACGTCAAGCTTAATAAAATTTCTATAACCCACGAGGCTATTCTTAAAGTAATGTGGTTTAAGCTATTTCTCTCAGCTATTAAAAAAACAGACAGTGCTGCATCTTCTAAGGTGAATCACTCCTGTCAGCAAAGAGACAGCAACTTTTGTTTTCTGTCGTCTGGTTACATTTACTGTTTGGTTGCAGTGCAGATGAGTTGGAGAAGAGAAATAGGGTGACGTGTTTACTGCCATTTTCAGCACAGGCTGGGACCTGCGAGGCTGCCAGAGGTACAGCTGTTGGGTTGGGTAAACGAAAAGCTAAAAAGGCAACTGCATGAAATGAGAAAAAGAAAAGACTGTGTTGCCCTCCTGAACTACTCCTGTCAGCTATGTGATTCTAATCTCAAATGCTTTTTAAATTGGAATCCCTTCCCAAGAAATCACCTCAGATAACTGCGGAGTGAAGATGATAACACAGCTCCCTCGACTTGACCAGTGCAGACATGCTTCATGCATGCGGATGGGATACAGCTTTGAGATCAGGCATCTCAGAAAACTCACCGCATTTCCTTTTCGTTTCGCTTGTTCTCCCTAATCAGGTCATACATGGGGTCCTCATGGGCCTACATACACACATGTATGCATTCACACACACAGAGAGAGAGAGAGAGAGAAAGAAAGAGAGAAAAAGAGAGAGAGAGAGAGAGAGAGAGAGAGTTATGTCAGCACAGGGAAAGTTGACAACACCTCATCCATTAATGGATTACAAGACTTCAAGCGCCAACCACTCAAATCAAATCAGCATTTCAGGGTACTTATGCACAGTGTTATTACAATGATAAGGGCTTACAATCTATTTGTAACTTTTTCTTTCTTTCTTTCTTTTTAAACTTGGTGCCAAATGGAAGCTGAACAATGACCTTGATGCTACTACCAGAAGCAACATTTTACATCAGTTGACAAGAGATTGCTCAAAATTAGATTTAGACTAATAAGATAAGATGACGCCACACCAGTTCATCTACATGAGTAGTCTGGGTATAAACCATACGACGCATCAAAGTAACAAAGAGTACTGAAGCATCAAAGTGAAACTGGAGCATCTGCAGGCCTTCTCTATTCAGATGCCAAAGTACCAACAAATATGTGGGCTTTGTGACAGACATGCGTGCAGTGTGACACATTTAGAGATCAGGAGTGACAAAAGGACACGCACCACCCTGAACTGCTCCAGTTTCTGGTTTCCCTTGATGAAGAACGGACACTCTCGATCTCCAGTCCTGTGTCCATAGCGTTTGCAGCGCCAACCTGTATGACACACACACACACACACACACACACACACACACACCACACACACACACACACACACACACAAAATCACACTGTGATGCTCCCTGGGAAAAGCCCATATATGGTGATCTGCTAATGACAAAATGAAACTTAAATGGCAGCACATATCTCTCTATAAACTATTCAGTCCCTTTCCCCAACCCCCTCTCAACCTCACCACCACACAGGGAATTATACAACAAAGGAAATTTTCCCCAATTTTTTTTTCCTTCAATGTCCAAAACAAGCAATCTGGGAACATGTCAGGAAATGCCAGATTCTCTCATTTTTAGGTATAAAATAGCAAACACATTCAGCATTTTTTTCTCCGTATTGTCAGAAAAACATGTAATTCACAAAAAAAAAAAAAAACACATTGCACAGCATTTTAAGCAACACTCCCTGAAATCAACAGCAGTGGATCTGCAAAGACAACACAGTCAAAAAAATGTGGTGAAGCCCATGTTTGTCAATGAGGATAGGGTGTTGACAGACCCTTGATTGTCCACTGGCATCACACTCATTGAAAAACATTGGCTAGGCTTACATTTTTCTTTTCTTTTCTTTTTTTTTTTTAAACCCATCTCCCCCTCCACTACCCTCAGCCACAACCCTCCCTTCAATAATCTGGATTCATTCTCCTCTTGACAATGCATGTCTGCACATTCCTATGAGGAACAACCACAGACTTGTGGAGCATGTTTGAATGCTCCCATGTCCAGCGCAATTGAAAACAGCGTGGGACCAGAATCTACACCCAACAAACAATGAATGGCATTGTTCTCAGTGGAGCACACGGGTACTGGACTTACGTTATCTGTGTACCAACTACTCCGCACTCCTTGCAGATAGACCCAGCTGACAAGACCATAGCTGTCTCCTTTCAACATGCACACAAGTGACACCTTCTGGCCTGGTTATGGTACTGACACATTCACTCTTACTACCTCGTCTGAGCCTGCAGGCCTAGGTTCATTTCCTATTGTGATGAACTGTTATCATAAAACAGTCAGTAAAAGAAATCTGATTCCTCAGTCATACATAATATAAAGGAAATACCTCATGGGAAAATTGGATATTGGCCAAGAAAGTTATTATATAATCTTTGGTTACAGACAGGAAATGGATACATTAGAAGTAGCCAATTACTGTTCATTATTCATCTGACTTTTTGTCAAAATCAGCCATTTCTTTCCCACTTTCCTCTAGCTTTTTATCCAATGTGTGTGCGCTCTAGGTCTAAATAGTCTACACACTCTGTACTAGTCCTCCAAACTCTGGCAGTAAAACCAAACCCTCGTTCTACACTTTTGTTTTGTACAGAGGGTCTGGACATTCGGTAGTGAGATTCGATTGCTTATTTGAGGTGTTTAAGTTTAAAAAGATTGTATCAGCCCCTGACTGATAGCTTGCCTTGACTGATTCACACTGCATTCACAACGCCTCCCTCTGTTCACTGATTGGACAGGTTAAAATTGCCTCCTGAGACAATGAGCGCAATGGGATCAAATGCAGACTAACTTTAACACTGTAGGGAGATGATAATCAAGCAGAACTGCTAGGAAGGCATGGCCAGGCTAGTGCCATATACTACTGGCTAGCTCTAATGTGAAATCTTTGTCTCAAACACTCAACTATCAACTACTTTTGTCAGGATGGAGATGTCCCTTTCATGCGAAGCATGAACTTTTGTTGCTGGTATTACTGAATAATGAAGCCTATTGCTGTATTGTCTGTGTCAGTAATGTTTGTTTGCACTGATCACATAGACAGTGATAGATCATTTCAATGATTTACAAGCCAGAGCCACTTACACTGCATGACTTTTACTTCCTTCCCCAGGGGCATCCATAAGCCTTTAGTGGGGGCATGGGCTAGGAAGTCCCGTGCCTGTTCGTTGCCTGGGTCATCCGGGATGCAGTCCTCTGGTCGATCATCATGTTCCTGTAAAAGCCGGGCTGCTGTGTATTACTGAACAAATCACTCCCCCAAGAAAGCTATTGCAGTAGCCTCTTTAGTGATGCCAGGGAGGCCGGAATGCAACTAACTTAATGTGCGAGGCAGGCTGCAGCACTTTTAGCTATCTTGATTGAACGCAACGAACCTTTATAAGTCCAGGAGGTGGGTTTTCGTAGCTGTAAGGGGCGAAAGCAACATATCAGTCACCAAAACTATAACATTCAATAACAATCGTTACAATTAGTTTAGGTCTGTGTTGTTCATAACCGTCATATCCTTCAATGGAATTTAGCAAGCTAGCTCACTTATCAGTGTTCATAAATTGTTTATCATGACAGAACGTACGCGAATGAAAACATAAACAATGCACTGCAAGCAGAACTTCTCTTATCAATGAACGAGACTTACAAAGTCTCTACATGCTTGATTTTCTGCACTTCGAGATTAAGTTTTTTGGTATGTCGTCGGAGTTTATCTTCCTCGTGTTTTGATTCCTTATGTCTTTTAACGCTATGTTCTCTCCTCTTTTCAAGCTCTCGAGATCGCTTCCTATGTGACATTGTAGCTAAATGTATCTTTATATCGAGACCTTATCAATTAACAACAGTAAATGCATGAGTTAAATAATATTGTGCTGTAATGTCCAAACTAGCAAAAAAACGAAATGCTAGCTCAGTCGCTCGACTTCGCATTACTTCCGGGCTGTACATCATTTCAAAGTTAAAGTCACTCTGCGCTAACAAATTTGCATGTAGAGGCAGTGACTTTGATACATAATATCCGCACTGTAGATAGGTAGAGGTAGGCAGGTGGAACTCCAGTCCTTGAATCATGCGCAATAATACTTTTTTTTAAATAATTTTGTACTTTTTTATTAAAGGTAATGTAGTATGCCAGTCTGCAAATCATATGCTGTTTACGAAATGGCATACTACCGTGCTACAGCCCCAGTCCACAGTACCACACACACTACTCCCCACCCCCCATCTCAGTATGCAGCATGATAAGCAAGCAGCACAAGAGGTCAACTACAGTGACATGATCAGCACCTCATTAAGTAATTAATTGCAGGTGCTCTACCCAAATGGCTCAAAGTTAGAGGCAGTTTTGAGTCCCAGTACACAGTTATTTTTCATGTACTAAATATCACACACTGCTTTCTGCAGAGATCAGTCTACAAGTAGTACTTAGTACATGATTTTGGAAACAGCAAGTGTCATTGCAGGACCTTTAACTTGTCAGGTGTGGCTTATCACGTTTCTAAGTGTTGCTAGAGATGAGGTTATGAACTGTTTTTGCTGCATCTCTGAACATGTAATAATCAACAAGACAGAGAATATTATGACATTTATTTATATTAATATTATTAATTAATATTAAATAATATTAATATTATTTAATATTATGACAACATTTTATTATCTTTTTAATCGGGGTGAAATTACTACAGTGGAACAGCAACAAATTTATACAAAGTCAAATATGACTGCATTGGAGTCATAATGGCTGCTTTACTAAACCACTGGAAGTGTGATAAAGGACAGAGTAAGGATTCCTCTAACCAAAGTATCAACTACAGAAAAGTCTGACTTTGGTCTTTGCTTCAAAAATTAACTTGCATAGTTGCATGTAAACATTTTACCCACTTTCATCTTTTCTGTGATACCAGCACTCCTGTATGAAAGATTATTTTATTACAAAAGAGTGGCGATGTGATCTTAATAACATACAAAAATACAAACACCGCCATGGATATCTACCATATTTTTTTTCACTCACAAAATGAAGTAAAAAAAGTCATCATAGTCATACATATGTTAGCGACACAAGACAAACAAGCAACCCATCACCTGTTTGATGCTTTTTTAACAAAACATACAGTAGAGTAAGAAAAAAAGTATTAGCTCATATTGTAATTCAGGGTTCCCTTCTAATTTGATAGCACCGGTATGAGGAGGAAACCAAAATCACCCCACTCGACAAGAGAATGGGGTGGCAAGAAAGGGCCTGCAGAGGCTGGAATCCTCTCCAAGAGAAGCCTGAAGAAACAGGCCACATTGTATTAGCATTGCACTTAGCTGTTAGCCTTAGTACAGCCCTTGGAGATACAGGAATTGGTACATGAACCTCAGAAATTATGTTGCTCTAGCCAGCAGGAGGAGCTACAGGTCCTTCAAACAGGTGACCCCCCATCTCCTTTTCAACCCAACTCCCTACATTCCCCGTCGTCTCTCCTTATGGCCTGGTGCAGGGGAGACATTTTAAATAGGCTAGAGGCCTGTCGATAAGATTTCAACAGGTATGGCAGATGCTGCAACACTTTCAGAGCGCTGACAGAAAGTCTTTCAGGCCCCCCTTCTTGGTCTTGGGGCTGTCTTCCAGCATCAGGAGCTTCTTGAGCCGTGAGAAAGCCGACTTCTTCACGCTGTTCGACTTTGAAGAGCTGGTGGAGTCGGACGACACCGTCCTAATGACAGAACACAGGAGTGATAAAAAATTAGCACTGAAAAAGATGTTTTCAAAAAGATGTTTTCAAATATCTTTTGCGTTGAAAATGTCTTCCTTCAGTCAGTTTTGAAAGCACTCAGCAGACTTCACAAAGTGGCCTTACCTTGGAGTGCTAAGAGGAGTTTTCTGACTTGAAGCCACGCTAGGAGTAGACACACTTCCTTTGTTGGCAGACTGTGGGCTCTTGCGCTTCCCTGCATTTCTCGAAGTGTTCGGGTTCTTCCCCAGAGTTGTGAGAAAGTCACGGTTTGGTCCAGCTCTTCTGGAGGTCTTACTGCACGCGTGGCAGGTGGCCATCTGTAAGACAGAATCATCACAGGTGATTAGAAAGATCATTCACATTCAGGGAAGATGATCTTCACTTCTCCATGTCAGATACGATTTATGGTGACAATTGTCAGAAACCAATTACTGCTGAATTTTACTAAAAGTTATGGAACTCAATTTATCACAGATTTACCTCATTAGAGGAATTTCTGAGGTAAAGAGGTCCAAAAGACTCAAGTCTGAGAAACCATCTCCCAAATGAATGTACTTAAAACCCATAATAAAGGTGTCCGTTTCACTGTTGGAATCACAAGCAGGGCAGCAGCTTGTAATCTGGCTAATACTCTAGGCTTCTCATCTTGAGTATGTGCGCTGAAAAACGAAACCCATGGAGGGGCGATAGACAAAACTTAAGTCAAGAGAACAGCCAAGAGCGAGAGGCAAAGAGTTGATGATAACACACCCACACACTCCACATCTCTAGGCCAGAGTTTGCCATGCCAGCGGTGACAAGCATCTAAAACAAGGCGCCACAGCAGGGTCATGTGTGTGAGGCTGACAGGAACATTGGTGGGGGTGGGGAGGGGTGCGAGAGGGAAAGGAGAAAGATATGCTGCCTCTATCATTCTGCCCATAAACTATAGGAGGGGGATTCACAGTGTCACAACGGGTGGCTAGCATGTGCCTCTCGGGTCGGATGCTGTACCCTTCCACCTCCCCTTATCCCCCTCTTCTAACAGAGGGTGAATCTTAAAATCTTTCACGTTTTCTTTGATCCTGCAGCCAAAACAATACAGGATGTGCGTGGTTCCACATTATTTATTGATTCTTAAAATTGATCTTAGCATTTCAAGTCTATCAATAAACGTAAACAAACACATGCACGCACGCACAAACAAACACACACACACACACACACACAGTGAAGCCAAACAGAACTATAAGCTAGCAGAGTTTGCAACATTAAAAAACTGAAAACACACAAAAGCTGAGCTACTTATTACAAAATGGCAAAAAAAATAGCAGGTCCAGATTCCTCTTCTCAAAATTCACTTTCTTCATGGAGACTAGGTCTCAATCTTAGAGATGACCCACTGGCGATGGTATGAAGCCTCTGTAACAACTCCCTAAGTGCCATTAAGGTAAAGAGTGGCTGGTTTTACGAGTCCCCCTATAAACAGCATACCTTGTGCCTTGTGCTGCTGTTAAAGTGGAAGCTAAGGCATATGCTTTGCAGGAACGCACCACAAGGACTCCACATAGCTTCACTCGGATGATCCCCCCACCTCTTACTTAACCGCTGAACCCCCACAATGGTCTGCAAAGTGCGGCTTCCATAACCCCCCAAATGAAATGTGCAAAGTAATTAAACACAAAGCAGTTGCTAATGAATAGCAATTACACTATTTAAGAAATCAACAAGACAGATACAGAAGATTTAGAAAGTGTTCGGGCACAAGAGGGTGACAACTGCTGTAACTCACCGAAACAAAGGTAGCCATGTTTGACAGTCTGACAGGTGGTCGAGTGTGTGTGCGAGTCTCGGATGATCGCTTCTTTTCTCTTCCCGTGGGGACTGAGTTCTATGTTTACTACAGCTGGGAGGGAATGTGTGCAGTGTTATAAGGCACTGCCTGTCAGACGAAACATCCGCTCGGCCAATCAATAACTGGCCAGGGCGGAGCCAGTCGGCTCCAGTCTAAACTGTCACTGGCCCATTTTACATGTCTGCCCTGCCAGCTCTGACGACTCTAAGCCACAACTGAATTCCAGAGGAACCTGGAATGGTTCCGTATCAGTGTTCATTGTCCATGCATTCACTGAGTAGCTAGCCCATTATGGAGATAATGAAACATGTGATATAAGGTCACCTGCATACATGAACTTACTTCCCCCTGTTAGGTAAGGTGGCCCAGAGAGGCGGTCCAATAATGTACTGCCATAGGCTAAAACAATTGATTGGCTGAAATGCAGGGTATTCCCTGGAAAGTATTGACTTGTTTTAGGGTTGCAAATGCCTTCTATCTAGGATTGTAGTTGAAAGCAATGAGATGATGAAATGGCAAGAGGCACTTTCTCTCGATGTATACAAAAATGTTTTCGTTGTTTCTTTTTTGTTGATGTTGTTTATTTATTCCCCCAACGGACATTATTATCAAATGGAATTCCTAACTTGCAGTAGGTAATGAATTTCCCAATTTCTCCATTTAATAAAGCAACACTGAGAGAAGGAAAGGAAAAGGAAAGAACGAGAGAAAGAAAGTGGAACACTTTCCTCTAAAGATACAAGGTGCTCAAAGATACAGATTTGCAATCATTTGATTTTTTTTTTCCTATAACAGCACTCATATTATAGTTGTCTGATGATGTTTTACATAGTGTTCTGTATTTTGACATTTACATTTACATTTATGCATTTAGCAGACGCTTTTATCCAAAGCGACTTACAAAAGAGGACAACATTCAAGCTACAACACAATGAAAGAAGCTAACAAAGAGTGCATATTGCTAACATAAAAATTGCAGTATTTTAAGTTGAAAGTGCAATAGTGTAATAAAAGTGCAGTATAAAAGAGAGATTAAGTATAAGAGGTTAAGTGCATTCTCAGAATTTAAGCCAGGAGATATTCTTGGAAGAGCTGGGTCTTTAAGAGTTTCTTAAAGGTGGAGAGGGTATCTGTTTTATGGTAGCACTTGGATGGTCATTCCACAAGCGTAAAAGGACCATTTGCTGTCGGGATGCACCAGTGATCGGAATCAGCCACTTTTCATGTCATCAGTCATGACCACCGTTCAGACGGCAAAACCAGAACATTCTGATTAACGCCAGTCAAATGCATATGTTCAGTGCTTGATTAATGTCAAGCAGCATCAGCAGCACAGATGCACGCACATGTTGAACGAGCACAGGCTAACCTAGAATGATAGCAAATCGTGAGTGTAAGCCTATTACACATTGACTGTTTCCTTTCAATGACTGTTGAGTTTGTTGTGTTTAAAGATAGGAAAAATATGCCGCTGTTGGGACTGTATAAAGCAAACGCAACTTGAAAAGAGAGAAAAGTTTTAGTTTTCAGATTTAAGTTTGGGCCATGATGTGAGACTGGATCAAAATTGTAGGGCTTATAGGCTATGTTACTGATGGCTGCAAGGCAGTTTAAATTGGCTATGTGGAGGAGGTGGGCTTCTCGTCTAGAATCTTGTTTGACCGCAGCTTCATAAAAAAAAAAAAGAACAAAATTATTGACTTTGTTTGACTGGGAAATAAATAAATAACTAAATAAATATACACACACACGCACATACATACACTACGTAATACTTGGACAGAGCAAACTGCATGCAGTAAAGTAGGCTATTGTACTTTCAAGTAGAAATCCAATATTTTTGACACAGTTCACTAAGGCTTGCCTTAAGTTTAGACTGCCATGTCTCGTGTTGAAAATTAATTTCTGGTTGTAAAATGGGTTTATGCATGGTAGATGTAGGCCTACTTACCAGCATCTAGATTAGGCCTATGGAATTCATTGCACTCTTCATGACCAGAGGTTCATGTTTCTGGCTCTGGTTCTGCTATTTTGTGGTAAAATCGGTATTGGCAGCTCGAACTCCATGAAAATTCGGAAAATCGGTATGGGCTCAAAAAACTGCACTCAGTGCATCTTGCTGTACTGAGCTGTGAGTGTAACTGTTTTGTGATTGCAACAATGTGGTAACAGTATGATATGAACTTCATATAACTACATAAATATTTTATTAAATTCTGTTATGTTGTAACTCGCCATTTCTCCACAGCACATTAGGCCCTGTAAACATTTCAAACTTGCTCAAATGTGTGTGCGTGTAACCATTTGTCAAAAAGCCTACAACAGCTAAAAAAATCCCTATGTAAATTGATATTTCCATAGTTCCGCACCAGAGATGACCATTACTGCACAGCCGAGAAAAATGACATGCATTCATATTAAAAGCCTAGATGCTATCTTAAGCCACAAACTCGGAGATACCCATGGCCTATTGTTAGATGGAAAACCCCAGTCTGAAAATAAAGACACTAGCTCACACCGATAACAATCGCTCTATAAAAAACTAAATACAAACACAGGTGGTCTCGCTTTATGATTAAGCTCTGTGGCTCAGTGTGTGTGTGTGTGTGTGTGTGCGCGCGCGTGTATATGTGTGTTTGTGTGTGTGTGTGTTTGCGTGCCTGTGTGCATGTGTGTGTGTGTGTTTGCGTGCCTGTGTGCATGTGTGTGTGTGTGTGTCTCACATTGTGTATGGAGTTGCCCTCTTACTGGGAGATAAACATAGTTAAAGTAAATGAGGGGGCATTATGAACATCATCTGATACAGACAGAGGATGTTTTGGAGAGCGGTCACCTCTGATGACTGGACTGTGTGTGAGAGACAGGTGCCTTCTTTGGCTTTGGAATGCAATGAGGCAAGGCCATGGAGCCTCAAATCAGTCAAATTACTGCCGTGGATGTAAATCCAGCCCCTCTTCTAAAATACACACAAACAAGGCTATCAGTGTATCGATAGCACATTTATGTCATGGTGTCAAAAAGTGGACTGCTGCTCAAAGACAAACACACGTACACACAGCAACACCTAACCTTAAGTAGATCATGTGCATCTTCTCTGTTTACCTTAATCCTGGCAGTGCTATCTGATAGCATCTAATTTAGGGCACGTGATTTGGGTGCTCGCTTAAATCTGGGCTGTCAGCCTTTATCACCCTTTCTCATAGAGATGTACTGCTGCAGTGCCAGGAGGGAGACTGATGCAATCAGCCAATAACATCTGTTCAGTAAGTGTGTGTGTGTGTGTGTGTGTTCAATGGGGGTGGGGGTGGAGGCAAAGGCAGCTCAAGCTTGGCTTTTCAAAAATAAAATGTCTTAATAGGAATGCTTAATAGGAATGCTTGCTCCTGAATGTCAAGTTTGTCAAAAAAGTAAAACAAAGCACAATACACAATAATAACATCAAAAATAAATGAAAAATAATGCTTCTTCTTACTTCTAATTTGGCTGAAACCAGTGTAAAAACTGATACTTAACACAATAATGTATGTGTGTGCCAAATAATAAGGCAGTGATATTTGAGTGGATTACATGCAGGCTAGGTAATGAAGTGATTGAGTTTTTAAGGTCAAAGACACACTTGGGAGGGGGCGCAGCAATGCCGGGGGGTCTTGGCACGGCAGTAAACATGAAACACACCAGCGAGACAGAAGAGCTGCTTTTCGCTTAGACCACACACACGTACACACACACACACACACACACACACACACACACACACACACACACACACACACACACACACACAAGCATGCACGCACACACACACAGTTCAATCCATCAATTGGGCTCATAGTTATCTATGAATAGAACATGGTCTTAAAATATGCCCACCTTCCTTTCCAACCCCCGCAACCCAACCAAAACAACCAGATAAAGCTGGATCAGGTGACCTTATTGCAGAAAGCTGCCGTCATCACACACTGGTACATTTGCTCCAATAAGCTTGACCCATCCATGTCTCTCACTCATCAATCCATCCATATGGGGTATAGAAACATCAACAAACAACCAGCAAAAAAACAACTCCTAGCCTATTTCCATCTGTAATCCCCCCTCTTTCCCTCTCTCTCTCTTTCTTCTCTCTGTCTGTCTCCTTACTGGATTAGAGAGGTTGTAGTCTGCAGCGCAGCAGCAGGCAGGTTAGTTTACGCTGATATGTAGCAAAATTCAGGTTTAGGAACATTTCATCTAGATTTTTACATTGTATGTTACTTCACTTCTACAGACCTCATAGTCCTCAAAACCAACTTTTCCCATTTTTTTCCAAAGTGGAAAAGCCCTAAATCCAAGATGGCGGATATGTCATAATAATTTGCTTATAAACAATCATGTTTAGTGACTATACAAAATGCTCATAATAATTACAAGAAATTATCATAATGATTATGATCAGTACTGAAGATTAGTTAATGATTAGCTATTAACCTTATATTCTTATATTCTTTCCCCAAGCTTAATTGTAGCCAGCTGGCTGATAGCTGCGCAATAAGTACGTTACGCATCCTAGGGTTTTAGTTCACGCACTAGTGCGCTGGGCTCCCAATCCATTGTGCTGCGACTCGCAAGTTCAAGCCCGTGTGCGGGGTTGGACCATACAGGACGACAAAGGTTGTGCTTGGGCTTGAAAATTTGAGGGGAAGTTGGAACTATTTGCTGGGCTTGCAGTCACCAGAGCATTATGCACTACAAATGCACTGCATTTTCAAATCAAACAGAATCTTGGTTTGGATTCTCAATCACTCAATCTCCTAATTGGAGATGCATCTGATTTTAACCATGGGACTTCCAACTCATACTCGGCACAGATGTTCTAGAGGTCACTTGATTATGAAACTCCATATACAGTATGTCTATAAGCATCTACTAGACATTTCAGCCTGCACAGCTTGCATTCTTGCACACCCTGCACGTTGTGTCTCCCCTTGTATTATAGACCACAACATCTCCTGAAGTGCTAAGTAGTGAGGAAACTGGACTTCTTTTTGAAGTTTGAAGATTGAACATTGACATTGACATTTTGCCTCTTATCCAAAAGACCTGGTGGAGTCCCAGGGAATATACCTACAGTGAGGTGACACTGGAGGTGATGTGGTGACTTGTTGCCCACACCCTTTGTCATGTTACCTGGGATGATATGAACTTAGGCGTGAACTTGAGTGAGAGTTGATAAGGTCACAACAACTTGAGGTATGAAAGCCACAGCGAAGAGTGGTTCAATTTTCTATGATGGAATCTCAAGGCAGCATTGTAGACAGCAAAAAGATGATGAAGACCCCCACCCCTGTTCCATGATGGATGTTCCAGGTGAACATAGATGGCCTCCTTCACTCCTCTCTCAAACCACCTATCTTCTCTGTGCAAAATGTGGACATTTGTATCTTCAAAGAACTGTCTTTGAGTGCTGGCCTGATGGAAGTGGCCTTTCTGTGCTGTGCCATGTGTTTGCTTTACTTCCACAATATACATATCTAAGCACTCTTCACTACACTGCATGAACAAAATAGTTAAACTTGTGTCTTGTAGTTTTGACCTTGGGATGGATGAAGTGTACTGTTATGTATTTACTGCTGTATTTACAGAAAATCCTCCAGTGGATAACCATGTGGCTTCTCCTGTTGCTTTGCTTGACACTGGTTGGTGTTTTGGTTACTTTGTCCTGTTACTTCCCTGGCTTGATGAAGACCTAGTTGGGGTTGCCACAGGTTTTAAGTGCCTGTTTGGTGTGGATATTCCGTTCCCTCTGTCTTGAAGTGGATGCTCTCAGCCCGATGTTGTATGGTATTGTATATTTTTGTGTTCTGGCGGGTCACTCAAAACAATATGCAGGTTGGTCTGTTTGGCTTTGCCGCCTCTGGAGCCTTTCCTACTCACCAGTTGCTGGTACATAGCTCTTCTGGTGTTCTTGCCAATTCCTTTCTAGGCTCTGCTTATGTGTTGTCTTATGCAGCCCCTCAGATAATCTGCTATCCATCTGAGATTCTGTGTTATACACAAGCAGGTTATTGGCCTGGTTTTGGCTCAATTCCATCCCTGAGCAACTGGTTCATTTGCAAGGCCAGATACTCACACATAGCCAGTTTAACCAGCAGCCATGCACCATGTCAGCCCTGGTGCGGTGCAGTTCTTCATGCATTTATGTAAATTTCGGCCACTGTGATGGTCACTTCATCTTGTTCAGGAAGGTGTCAGTTCTTAGTTCCACTAGTGGTTTTATGGTACTCATCTGCACCGCGTGCATTGGTTGTTCCACATACACTTTATACCCAATCCCATATGATCTTCTAGTACTATTCATTCTCAGGTCTTGGGAGGTGCTGGTTGTTGTTGGTACTACCTTGTTGTTGAGAGTTCACCCTGCCTGCTCAGATAGCTAAGAGCTTCGAATTTATTCTCATGATTTCCTTACTGTATTTTTGCAATGTATGTTATTTCACATCTACAGACCTCATAGTCCTCAAAGTGGACAAGCCCTAAATCCAAGATGGCAGATATGTCATAATGTTTAGTGACTATACAAAATGCTCATAATAATTACAAGAAATTACCATGATGATTATTATCAGTATTTATGATTAATTAATGATTAGCTATTAACCTATTATTTTGTAAATTTCTGCCACTGTTTCAGAGCTTCGAATTTATTCTCATGACTTGTGTTTCCTGAGTGTATCTCTTCAGGCAGGAAGCAAAAACTGTGAGTCTCAAAAGCCTCATGTGTTGACGGTTTGTCACACTTCTTGGGTAATTCTGTCTTACTGTTGTACAACTGACAGCAATTCTATATGATTTCCTTCAATGTTACTTTGATACTGTCTTCCTGGCATCTCAAGATTCACTGTTACTGTGAAGTATATTATGATAACAGCTAGAAAAGTGGCAGTTGCTGTCTCTTGATTGTTGATTGTTTCCCAAATGCTTTAGCACTGTTATAGTATTTTTTGTAGTATTAGGTCTATGGTGGATGCTATGTTGAATTCTATAAATGAATATATATTAATGATATATATATATTAATGATAATAAATGTTTTGAAAACAGTCTAATCAACATGCCTAACTAATGAGTACTATATACAATGAGTACTGTACAATAACACTATATGCCATTTTTTTATTTTCTGTATATTGTCTGCCATTTTAGATTTTGCTACTGAACATGAGGAAAACATGGAAACACTTTGTTTTGTATTCAGTGGGTTCTAGAAAGAAAAATACAAATTGCAAAAATCTGTATGACGGGCTCCTAAAATGGCACATCAGATTACTCTACAGAAAATGCAGAGACTGGCAGAGACTAATCTATATTTGTACTGATTTTATTACCTCTACTCAGAATGCTACCTCAACCACACTGTATGCTGCTTGCCACTTTGTACTCGTGTCTGTCGAATCTGTTTTAATGTCTGTCTGTCTGGGTACTCAGTGGGTTTATATAGGTGTTTTTCCTTTGTCTTTATTGCACAGTAGTTTTGTATAGGACTTATTTATTATTTATTATTTATACTTGCAGTAGTTTTGTATAGGACATATTTATACTTTGCGCTGTGTGCACTTTTAAGGAGTTGCTTTAAATCTCATGATACTGTGTATAATGACAATAAAGGCGTTCTGTTCTAGTCTATTCTATTCTATGATGATGGCGACTGAGTTGTTATGTTTCACAGCTGGTTGTAGGTTGGCAGCTGTTGAAGTTTAGATTTTTGGGTGAGAACTGGTCGCATAAGGACTTGATGACCTTTTAATTCCATTATATGGTGGACACCAGGATTTATTTTGACCATAGATGAAAGAAATTTGACAGAGTCTATTTCTCATATGTTTGGCTAACTGGGAGTTTATTTAACATAAATATTACCATTACAAGACAGAAAAGATTAGTCTATAGAACCAAAAAAAGATCAAATTCGTTATTTTTCTAAATATACTGTTGGCCATTTTGTATTTTGTCACTAAACATGAAGAAAGAAAATTGGAAACAGATTGTTTTGTATTATGTGGGGTCCTAGAAAGTATAAAAACATCAACTGCAAAAATCTATATGACATGTTCTTAAAATTGCATATCAGCATAAACTAGCTTGCAGTGTCTGGGTGATAGCTGTCTACGTTTAGACCACACCGCACAAAGGGAAATAGGATTGCGCGATAGACACTGCGAGAGCGAAACACCACCACATGCTCCTTCTTTGAAGTGGAGATAAAATGCTTTTATTAAAACATGATGACATGCTACCTTGTTTATTGATGGAGACGTTTCATTTAATTTGACTTTTAAAGTATGTTGTTCTGTTGTGGGAGCAATGTGTCATTTTTTGGGGTTTTTCTTTTTTCTTTTGATTAACATCTGCCACAACATTTCCTTTTGTGTAGTATGGTGTAGTATGGTGTGGTGTAGTGCAGTCTAGGTTAATTTGGAATTCCATCTCTGTACTGTTTATATAATAAGGGCTGGTGCACCCTGAAACCCAAGCAGAAGAAGCAGTGAGACTGGCATGTGGTGTTCAGCTACGCTCAAGAGGAACGTGACCAGGAAAGGTCCATGGCAAGAGATGTGGATGAGGGGCTGAGGAAAAACAGGCCAGCACCAAACAACACATACACACATGCATGCAGAAAAACACATGCACGTGCGCACACACACACACACACACACACACACACACACACACCACACACACACACACACACGCACACACAAGGACTGGGGATTTTGACACTACAAGGCCTTCCTGAAGAATGGAAACAGAGACGGCTTCTAATAGCAGTCAATGCAACAGCTGGAGACAAAGAGGGAAAGTGGACCTCATCATGGCCAAAGCCTGGCTAACAGTTTACTAAAAATTCACTCAACGACACAAGCATTGGTCAGGAATAGCTCTACTAATCCTTGCAGCTCGGTGCACTTCCTATATTTACATGAAAGCATGTATGTGAATATGTTGAGTGTGTACGTGTGCGTGTGTGTACTTGTGGGGCTTTGTCTGGCCAGATGACAAAGCCATTAACCCAACTTGCAGCTGGCTGATGTGATGGGCAGAATTGCTTAAAATAACTCTCTAAAGGCCTGGCAGAGGGCCGCACGTGCTCCACCTCGGCTATCCCGAGCACATGTGGCAAATCCGAGTGGTAAGACAGGGAGGAGTCCCAGGGGCTCAAGGTTATTACTGCACCCCCTGCCTGCCACCCCCCAACACACACACACACACACACACACACACACACACACACACACACACACACACACACACACCATCGCCACATTCGCACCAACCCACGTCCATCCCACACCCACTCTCTCTCGGGCCCTAATGCCATCAGTCAACGCACACAGCGTGGCACCTGCATTGGATGGACATGTTAAATCTCTACACTTTCCGCTCGCTGATGAAAAGAGCAAAACAAACCAAGGCCCAAGGGTTGTTCCATTTCCATCCGCTGTCAGCTTCTGGGTTAATTCCATTCCTCTTTACTTATGAGCCAGGTGGCTGATATGACAGGTATAACACCACTAGACAGAGGGAAAAGTGTGTGTGTTTGTGTGTGGATATTCAGTTTCTCTTTTCTCTGCTCACTGCGCATAGCTCCCGTATCACACTGTGGTTAGTGAGGACTGGCGAACGATGCCTGATGCAGTGCAGCAGGCACTGAGGTACCCGATTTAAAAATGTCCCCCTTGGGCACGGCATGAGAAATTGTAGACATTAGGCGGAGAGATCATCCAACTGTAAACTGCTGATATGCTGGATAAGCTATTACTGAAGAGGAATAGAGAGTTTCTGGGAGTGTGTTTGTGTGTGTGTGTGTGTGTGTGTGTGTGTGTATGAGAGACAGACAGAGAGAGAGAGACAGAAAGAGAAAGACAGAAAGAGTGACAGAAAGGTAGAAAGAGTGTGTCCTTGTGTGCATGCATGCATGCACCTGTGTGTGTGTGTGTATATCTGTGGTTGTGTGTGTTCAGAGAGACAGAAAGGGAGAGAAACTGTGTGTTCCACTGTTCTATTAATGCACTTGCTTTGCCATGTAAGCACCTCGCTGAAGCAGAACATTCAGCCTCCAGTAAGTTACCTACACATATTTAGCATGACATATGTATATATATATATATATCCTACATATATGGAGGCAATTCTGGCATGGCAACATTTTCACACTTGCGAAAGCCTAATGCGCCAACATTGCTTAAAACCCTAGAGCCTCCCTCATTGCTCCAGCCTGGTCGTGAAATCGGCCCCTATTCAGGGTAATGAAACATTCTGTAGTGAGAAATGATTGCTTGCTGGAGGTATCGAAGTTTAAAAAAATTGGATCAGCCCTTGACTGATAGCCTGCGTTGACTGATAGCATACTAGCTCAGTGTTAACAACTCCTCCCCCTTGTTCGCTGATTGGATGCGGTAAAAAATGCAACCGGAGACAACAGGCTCAATGGGATCAAATCCAAACTAGAACTGTAGGGTGATGATAATGGAGTGGAGGTGCGAATGAAGGCGTGGCCAGGCTATCATTGCTCTGCTTGTCAGAATGATTTCCGATTCACAATGTAGGCATTCGTAACATGGGCATTCGCAACGTGGGCATTTGCAACGTGGGCATTCGTAACTTGGGCATTCGTAACGTGGGCATTCACAACGTGGGCATTCGCAACGCGCAGCAGAGGCCAGCTGGTCACTGTCATCGTCAAGATGCAAAGCGCCGAGACTCATGACCCCAGACACATGAATAGTCACGGTCGAGTCTCCGATTACTGCTGCCCGACCCCGAGTATAAGCACTCCCATACTGAGGTAAGGTATGTCTACAAAAGGTGACAATGGCTGAATACCAATGTCTACACTAGGCCCTAAGCCTTGAGTCCTCTCAAGATTTAAAGGGATAATCTGGAGTAAATCAACCTCTAGCCCCGTTGTTTCATGTTGTCAAGTGCTGTGTGTAGGTATGGGAATGACAGAATCTGATGCAACGTAGACCAAATAATAAAAAGGTAGTCAATGCTAACTGATGAGGGCGAGGAGGTTTCACTTTCTTATTCCCCCATTTGTTAGCTTCAGCAGCCAGTTCGCAAATTCGGTTTACATCATACCAAATGCTGGCGTTCTTCTTACCCATCAACAGCACTCGGCAGCATCACAGAACATGGATATGAGCTCACTGACTCCTGATGTTTCCTTTAATTGGCATGAATCAACTTCGTGCATGGCCGCGCCATGCTTATTAAGTGTTTAGGGCTTAGGGGACACGGAGATGCCATGTCAGCCAATGTCTTAAATTGAGGAAATCGTCATACATTTACCCACATACATACAGCACATACACCACACACAAATGCTGGCTAGGATTATACAAATTATGTGAAAAATGATATATGGAATTTACATTGTCCTCTTGCATGCAAATTGTAATGCAGATACATGCTAGTCATGTAGATACGTGACGGATACAAATCAAATATGTTTTCAACATGAGTCTTCTATTTATGGGCACACTTGAGCACCTGCACACATTTCCTCTGCCAGATGTTCCACTTCACACGACACACTTTTTGACTCTAGTCTCTGTGCTCTGCAGACATACAGACTTCTGATTAGGCAGCGCCTGGTCTTGGTCATCAATCTGTCCAAGGTGTCTTTTTGGTGACAGGAGCTTATGACGCGTCAGCAGGTGTCTACCCCACTGTATGTAAGGACAGCTAAAAATAGCGTTCCACAATTAGCAAGCATATCGTTAACCTACGCTATCTCATTATCGTCCTCAGAAATGTACACATACACACGTACACACACACACACACACACAAGCACTTTTGTAAAAATATTTTTTTAAAAAAGACATGAATGTTGAAGACTAGAAGAAAGTGAGTGCAGCAGCAAATAGTGTGGGTGTAGAATGATTGACAGCACAAACAGATCTGCTGTTTATGAAAGCTCATAGTGCAGAAGGCCCTCCCACCGTATGGGTAGTACATTATTTTAATGGCCAAAAAAGCACTTGCACAGTTAATGATCTGTCAGACGAGAGTCTCTCTGCCAACATAAATGATTCAGAGAGAAAGCAGAGGCGACAGATCAAGGTGGATATATTGTGTGTGTGTGTGTGTGTGTGTTTGTGTGTGTGAGCGTATGATTTAATCAATCAATTCAGCCACAGCCTATTTCTTTGCTCTCCTTGACTTCTAGGTATTTTTTGCTTCTGCAGTGAAAGGTTATTACAAACGGAAAACTTGTTATCATCCTCGCATCCTAGCATCCGTTATCTGCACACACATATTCCTGTTCCCTTTTCACTTGCCAAGAACCACGTCAAATGAATGAGAACAGCGTGTTGATGATGGTTATTGCACCATCTCAAGCACATGTGCCAGCCAATGGATGCATGCATCATCCTACAGCCCATTCTATTTATTATTTTCCCTCGTGGCCTTTGATAAAGACGCGCAGCAGGAGAAGCAGCTCCTAAATGCAGAGCGTCGCAAGTTTGAAAAATATGACAAATAAGGCGCTGTAGGAACAAGACGGCGCTGCGTCTGTGACGACTACCTAATTATGACCTTAGTTTTGCCAAGTAAGGTAGGAGAGGTGAAGTAAACACTGAAGTGTCCAGATCCAAGATCTGATGTCATTTAACAGGACAGCACAACTCTGCCCTTCCTTCTAGGGAAGAAACTCTGAGCCTGAAGCCCTATAACTGTAGCACATCCAGCTGGGGAGTAGAGATGTGGCCGCCAGCCCATATCAATGGTATTTTTCCGCTCTCTGCTCATGGCATCATGAGAAAAGCCCCTTTGTGTCCACATGACTGCCCAGACAGACCAGTGGCCTTAGTGAGTGCTAGAGGCCACACTGGTCGCTACCAGGCAGCTCATTAATGATGAGGTGAGCCACATATCGAGCTGACACTAAACTGGGATGGTAAGTTTGGGCAAAGCGTCCGGAACATGCTGTGATCACTGGTGAGTGGCTGGCTGGCAAAGGTGGCACAAGGTTTCTCTGGGTGGCTGACACACAAAAAGGCAAACCTTCGCCCTTACTAATACCTCTAAAATTCTGCAACCCCATTGTGTTTTTTTTTTTCAAGTGCAGGTCTATGGATGTGACACTATAATTTGTGTGTGTATGCAGGGGAGTTCAATGTAATGTCACTTACAAAATTCTTTAAAACACAAACAAGAACACATTGTACATTCGTCTCTTGCAGCTATTGGCAGACTGAACACATGTTAAAATGCCCAATCCATGCTCTGCCTGAACAGTAATTGACAACACAGTTCGCTGAGTTTAAATGGGCACATAGCTAGGCTGTATGTGCCCAGTACTCACCAGACAGCTGGATGATCTCCTGAACCTACGCAAGGCATCTTTCTCCTCCAGGCTGAGCTTATGGCCCTTGGCCTCCCTACACAGCAACCTCTGCAGCCGGGCCGAGGGTCTACGTTTGGGATGCAGCCGCACCCGGTGGTTGTCTGGCTCTCGCCACTGGAAGCAGAATGGACACAGCGCATCGATGGACGGCACATCGTCTGAGGGAAAAAAGAGAGGAGACCAAACGAACCGTGTTACTCTTCATGAAAACAATGCAACGATTACAGTTTGGATCCATGGCATTTCCTTAGAAGGGTGCTACATATTAGCTGAAACCCATCTAAGCCCTGACCCCTCAAAGACTTAACTAGCATGACTTCAGTCATTGGTGGTGGTTAAAGTGAGCCCCCCCCCACACACACACACTGTAAAATGCTTTGGCTACTAGACAAAGTGTGCATAACCATGCATAACGTGCATAGGCTTCTGTTTTGTTGTTGCTGTTGTGTTTTCAGGTTTGAGCCGAAGCTGCATGTGGTGTACAAGTACTGCTAAACAAAACACCTATCAAATGATAACAGTGCATCACACAAGACAACAGCTGACACAGGAGAGAGCTGTATTTTTTAACAGAGTGACCTCAATAGGGTGTAGCTATCTACAGTCAAGTCTAGTCTCTGCCAACTACAAAACTACACAAACCACAACTGAGGCTATTGATCTATTCTGAGGTTCTGAGGTGCTCAAATCTGACAGTGCTGGCAGGGGGGTGGGGGTGTGGGACGGGATCAAAGCCCCTGGAAGTATTTCCGACAGGATATCATAGTGGACTGGCTGGCTGCTGCCTGCTGCTGTCAGTAGCTCCAGGCCTGGGAGAAGGGCCAGACAGCCCTGAATTTTAAGAGACCGGCCTGTGAAGACTGGCCTGTGAGGTCTCCCAGCTGACCTAATGGGATTAGTGGAAGATTTGACTTTTTTTTTTGTTAAAATAGAAACAGTCCTCTGCACCAAATCACTCCCAGTAACCACACACATACACAAAGCTTGACACCTTCCTCACTGACAGTCCAGTATTTTGTCTCTTCAAGCCAATGTTGGTCAAAACTACAACTTGTCAAAAAAATTGGTTTTGAAAGTTAAAGGAGAAATCCGGTGTGATTCAGTCCAGAGCCCGGTTGTTCTAGGTCACCGTGTGCTGTGAAAAAGAATCAGAAAATTTGATGCAACATAGACCAAATAACAAACCGGCACTTAACAGTAACAGAATGGGGCATAGGAAACTGAAAGTATGTTACTGTGCTCCATTCAGTTACTGTTAGCTGCCGGTTCACTTGTTCACATGTTATATCAATTCTTCGCTTCTTTCTCCTACCAACAGAACTTAGTGACCTGGAACAACCTGGCTATGGATTGATTCCCACTGAATTTCTCCTTTAAGATAAATGAGGAAAAGAGGAGTTACAGCATAAAACTTACCATCCATCTGCTGAGTTTGCCTGAAAGGAAGAAGAGAACATGGAGGTTAGGTTATGTTTGCTCTGAGTGTAATAGTGCTCAATTCAACCGGGCATAAATGAGAAAAACCTGAAAATGTAATTGTGTTGAGTGTGTCCCCAATGCTTACTTCGGATTATGAAATATTGTCTTACCTTACAACATATCTGTTTGAAAATTATGAGGGATGTTATTTGTCAGCTGAACTATCAAGGGAACAAAACACAACTCCCAGACCTAGACATATTTCTGGCAAACCACATTCAAATCAAGAATGGTTTAAAGATTGGAGGCTTAACACAACTGGCAAGTGAAACATTTTAAAATTACGAATTACGGTAGAAATACGAAATTCAGCCATTTCAGTGCACAACTTCCAGAACTAAGAATCTCCAGGGATGCATCCTCACCATGAGGTACAAAAGTCATGTCTGGCTTAAAACTGCCAACTACCATAAAAAATGTCCAGGATGGCCAATGAAATCCAATATGTTATGTGGTTTTATTGATTTCTATTTTTTTATTTGTCTTTCGTTTATTCAGGGTGGTCAAGTTAAGACAGTTGTGAGCCCTGCCAAAAAAAGGCAGCACTTTAATAGCAATGAAAAACAGTATAAACAACACTAAAACATACACAGTATACAACATGAACACACAGACAATGTGATAAGCCCAGTGGCATTTAGTAGCCTATTCTTTGGAGATGCACTTGGATATCACATCAGTGAGCCATGTCATAATGTGTGGGACAAGGAGCTCTCAGTCAGAGAGACTGAATGAAATTCTGGATAAAAATCCTATGTCACAACCAACCGAACTTTAATAACGGAAATGTTTCTTCAATATCCTTAGTGCAATGGCCATGTATCAAAACCAGATAGCACACTCAGAAGTGGCCTTTCAACTTGTAAAGGAACCAGTGTATGGTATAAAGGTGTACCTGCTATAATTCAACGCAGTGGAAATCACACCATTAGTGGAGGGATACAGGCCAATTAAATCAAAACTGATTCCCAAATTCCCACAGTCATTTTATTATCAAAATAACAACAAAAACACCACACAACAAAACTGAAACAGAAAAAATGTAAACAGACACTGACATGATCCAGCATTGCCTATATTTATTTAGACCCTGCCAACATAGAATTGTCACTGCAAGATATAGACATTGTTGAAATACTGCTCAAGAGTCTGTCCTCATCAACACCCCAGCCGCCAGCTCCATGTACGCAGGATGAGCTCCCCTTCTGGCACTAAAGACGAGCGCGAAACCCCATAATAATCCTCAGCTAAAATTAGTAGGCGGCACTAAAACCTGACTCATGAGATTTTGTTTATCAGGGTTTGGAAGAGGGGTGGGAGTTTGGGGTTGGGATGTGGTCGAACGTGCTGCGGTCAAGCAAGAGAAAAATAAGCAAGATGCTCAGCAGCTAAAATGACCTCTGACCCCATGCCAACCGCCTACAGGGAGTTGGGGGGTGCAGGGCGGGCTTAACGATGGCATCATCCTGAAATGCTGCCCTTCCCTCTTCCCGGCACGATGCCCATGGCACTGGGAGAAGAAAGCCATCAAAGAGGCATCATCCCAAAGCCCAGCGTGACTCACCAGGCCAAGCATCTGCCGGAGGGAAGCCAAGACTACAGCGCTCGACTGTTAATTTGGGGTGGAGGTTATTCACAAAGACAGAGTAGCCCTCCAAAAATAGCCTCAGACAGGAGGTTTTTTCATTTTGTGAATGTGCACTGGGCTGATCAAACACGAGTTTTGATGATTGGGGCCACTTGACCCCTGAGGAAGCTCTCCAAATTGACATCCCGTTTTTTTTTTGTTTTTTTTTTCATTTGAGACACATCTTCCGAGAGGTGGATCTCATTATGCTGAAATCAATTCCTCAGATGTTTTCATGCAAAAAAAGAGAAGAGGATGAGAAACACAGCCATGGGAGCAGGGACCAAAACTGTCTCCTGTCTGAGAATGCACTCAATTACGGCCTCCGGTTTGCATGACGCTCATATGAGTGGCCCAGAAAAGATGCGAACGTAAAAACAGTCACCCCGAGAGCCTTCGCATTCGCCACATGAGACAAGCGATGAAGTCTGTGATACCGTGGGGCCCCTTTCTCTTCACAGTCCTAATTGAATTAGCATACTTGTCATGCATCTCCTTTTAAGCGCACACTTAGGGGAGATCAGAATCGGCTAATGGGCACAGACCTGCTAGATGCTATCAACAAAGGCTTCTTTCGGCCATCTCTGGTACGACTTCCTGATACCATCACGTGTGGATGGGTGGGTTGGGAAAACTGGCTCATTTAGCTTGCGGTTGTGCAGTGACTCCACTATGGTGGTTTTTAGTCGCTGAAGGGGGCAATGCAGATGGGCACTGGGGACCCTCTGTGGTGGTAGCCGGGCACAGAGGCCTCCAGGCCAACAGCTGCCATCATGTCTGGTCAACACGTTCCAATCTAATGCAACAGCCAGCTCATTGACATACGACTGGGGTTGGAGTGGGAAGACAAAGGATTAGGCAGATAGATGAGGTGCTGTGCATGTGCGTGTGCGTGCGTGCGTGTGTGTGTGTGTGTGTGTGTGTGTGTGTGTGTGTGTGTGTGTTGGGGGGTGGGGGGGTTGCAACATGAGCAGCTTCCAGTTCACTCATCATGGGGGGGATACTAGCGTCATTCCATTGCAGGCATATCTCCAGAGGCCAGCTGCCCGTAAGCTACGCTCTCCACAGCTGTGACTCAGGCCACAGCCAGTCCACAGACGCACGAGACAAAAAAGAGTTGTGTTGAGAGGTATTGAGTGTGAGTGTGAGTGTGTGCGCGTGTGTGTGTGTATGTGTATGTGTGTGTGTGTGTGTTGGGGGTGGGCAAAAACAATGTACACCCATACAGAAAACATCCACGATGACTAATGAAAGCACTCATACTATGTCCATGTCCATGTTTGACTCTTCTCATGAACACAGCACCCCATAATGTACACAAACAAAGAGTCAGAGAACAGCATGTCCCACAAAGCAATTAAAAACACAAACATTCTATTTCAAGACGGCACAAGGGAAGCAGGCATAGAAACCTCTCAGGGGCAAATGCTCCAATTAATATTAGAGTCCTTCTCTCTCTGATTATTGTGCACACAAATATTTCTCAAATAAACACCTACCCCCTCCTTCAAAAAAAGTCTACAGGTTCTGTAGACATGATGGATGGTGACCACACTGCTATGCTATAGAAATGTGTGCACATGCCTAAAAGTATGTGGGACACGGCTATGGATCATGGTGTGACACGCTAATACGAACAAAATACACCCAAAGTTCTACCAGCTACAAAGAAAACACAGAGAAACTCCAGCCTTCCTCTCTCACCATACCACAGTTATGCCCGTGTCGCCTGTAGCCTACCACATGGGCCCAAGAAGCTACACCTTCCTACAAAATGTGGCTTTTTTGAGGGCTAAGTGCTGTGCAGACACCTTGATCGCCTGGACAGAGGGCAACAGGCGCAAAGTCATCCACACACAAACGGCGTGAGGAAATGACTAACAGACGTGTTTTTTTTTTTTTTGTTCGTCTGTTTTGTTTCCATTCTGCACGGCGCAGTTTCCTGGCCCAGGTGCAGACTGGTGACAGAGAAATCCATCCGGATTTGAAACGGTCGGAGTCTGGGCCAAGGGAAACCACAAGGCCACGCGAACCTGCCGTTCAGAATCTCTCCATCTCTCTCTCTCGCGCTCTTTCCCTCTCTCTGGATGTCCAGTAGAATTGAAATGTGCTCAGCTACACTTAAGAAGTCAAGTCCCAGCCCTGCAGAATGTGTCAATACAGCTCTTGATTCTTTACATTTAGAGGGCAGACTCCATAAATTATTCAGTGCGGTGTGGAGAAAATAAGTACAGACACTAAAAAAAATATTATTAATAATAATGAAAAAACTGAAAGAACAGAAAAGATGAAATCTCAAAAAGCCAGAGAGGTCAGAGAGGCCAGAGCAGAATACCAATTTGGGTCATGAAAGGCTTTATAGGGGGAGGCAGGATGGACGGGCAAAAAAGAAAAATCTCAGTGACCTTGGAAACTGCATGTAGGCAAGTAACAGGATTGAGGGTTGGCTTACGTCTGTCCCCTTATCCCTTCTCTCTCTCTCTCTCTCTCAGCAGGGGTATGTATATGACGAAAGCATAAACTGAACGTCAATATCATTTACAGTGTTGAGCTATAGCTATAAGAGTAGCCATGGTTGGGTTGAGTAAGGAGGCACCTGGGGGCCCTCTACCTCTACCGTCACACACATACCGCCACTTGTGTAATCCATGTACTCATTACACTTACTGAAAGCCATTAGTAATTTGAAAGAGTTTAATACAATATCCGGTAGCAATTAAATCCCAGGGCAAGTTGAATCCATCACATTGGCATTTCTAGCTCATGAGTACAAGCACTGGGTGCAAAACAAAAACACATTCCGTGACAGACCCATAGATGTAGGCAAACATTTTGTTTTGCTTTTCACTGCAGAAACATCAGCATAAGTTAGTAGGTCAACATGGCCAAGGTTTTCAAGCACCATAAGGGAAAGACTAGCATGTACTACAACAGTCTCCTCTTGAATCGCCTTTGCAAAGTTATTATTTGCAAAGAAATATGTTGGTTCCTGTCCGTGGAGGAGACTGGTCTGATTGATCACCAATGATGATCACCCTTCGGAACATTTTCATCGCCACCCTCAAAAGAGGTGTAAAGCCCCCAACCACAGGCTTCATTAAGTCAGCCACTTATTTAACATGGTATGACTTCAAATTATTATTTCGAATCAACAACAATCAGTAAGAGAACCATAGCTACAAGAAGACGTGCCTGTGATGCCCTCTAGAGGACATGTAAAACATTACAATAACAGTGATGCACGTTTCACTAAGTTGAATTCATGCCGACTTACATGAGAAATCGAGCCAGCTCCGGGCAGCTATTTTTATAAAGAAGAGAAGCTTCTGTCAAAAACGAATCTTTATCCATGTTCGGATCAGTCAGAGATGTCCAAGAAATAAGATAACTCACGTAGCGACGTGATCTGTTGGCCGGATGGCTAACTTAGCTAGTTGGGGCAAACTTAGACGCTAAATCGTTTACGTACTGTATTGCACTGTAGGTTTTAAGTGCCAACACTAATACAGTACTTGATATTCTCACCTTGTACGTCTACTCATGTGGCTTACTGAAACATTATGTAATTTCAGGGCATAGAAACCCTTATCAGTACCGACTAGGCTACACTTGCAACATGTGCATCCGTTTTACCCACAATCCTGCTCGGCAGAACGTGTGCATTCTGGGATACGTAGTACTAAGGCGGTAAAGTGGTCCTAAAACTAGAGAAATACAATATGGATGTTCTGCACATGCACAAAATATTAGAATACAGGTCACCAAAATACGGTCGATAAGTTGGAATTTGATCAACTATCATATCCTTAAAACAAATAGGCTATTTGGTAGCGACTACAAGGCTCCTCTATACGTGTTTTCTGCAAATAATACATCAGACTTGATAATCACGGGTGATTAAAGTAACAATGAGTGCCAAATGTAATATGCTAATAATAATAATGGGGCCAGTAACATCAATATAGTCTTTGACCCTGGCCTTCGTTACAGTTTCTGCCCTGATCTGATTTATGTCAGATGCCATATCATGTAGCCCAGGCTAAGGCGTTTAAGCTTTGCAATCAATCTGTGTAAAAGGTAAGATTGCCCAGACTATTTATATCTTTATACCGTGTTTCATAGCAGTTCTAGCCAAAACAAAACCGATTACGCCTCATAGCTTATGGCTTAATAGCTAAGAAGTTATAAGTGTGAAAATAGGACAACTTTTGTCTTAGCCTCCTCTTCTCATGGCCTGTAGCTCCTTGTGTGATGGTCAAGGTCAAGTTTTCGGATGACGCATCTATTTGACAGAATGGGCTACCGCATTAAAAATTAAAAGTTCCATTTTGTGAAAACGAAAGCTTACGGTTTGGCACTACATTTGCTTTCTGGAAATTTCTGATTTGATCGTTTAAAGATTTTTTTTCTTTTTTTCTCTCTGCAATAACATACACTATTGGCCAGTAATTAGACTATACGCTCACCGCCCCATTTCTGATCGCACCATGGGACAGACCTCCCCCTTGAAGTATCTAACGCCTCCTCATAGATCGAGCAGGAAAATAATCGCATTGACTCCTGGAAAAAAATCCCCGGAGGTGCCGCGTCTATGAAATTGGATATTTAAAGGCGACGCGGAGACGCTAGCCGCAATTCATTGCGCTGACTGGCTGCGCGTGGACATCCGAGAGAGCAACAGAATCGGGAACGCACCTTGACTTCAGCTTGCGGGGTGGTTGGACGTGCCTTGAGAGGGAATAAGTTACCGATCCTAGGCAAGGCTTCTGGGATGAACACGAGTGAAAATTCGACTGAACACAGATGAGCCGCATCCGAGACACCTGCAGTGGCTCATCCAGCGCTCCCCAAAGCCAGTATCCCCCAATATCAGAATCCCCAGTCAGCGCATAAGCACGGGCGCGGAAAGCGTGTAAATGTATCTTTCCCACGAAGTCTGCGCGGAACTCAAGTAGGCTAAATCCCACAGGTAAGATGAATTTATGTCTGTTATTTTGAATATAACTGCATATTTGAATAACATAACCTCATACAGATATTGTTTCAAGTTCGACAGTCGTCGTGTCATGTGTCAAGTTTGTCATTCGGGTTTTAGGATACAATCTTATAAAAAGCCAAATATTTAAAATCTTTCAGGCTTCTCGAATTGTAGCTTTTCTCAAAAAGTCAGAGATATGACTTGCAGCCTAAAGTAAGGTACGAGTAGTGACTGTTAAACCCATCCCTTGCCTCATGACAATTCAAGTGACACTGGAACGGAACAGTAAAAAGAGAAAAACATCATGTGTTGAACAGTCATTCGACTTTTATCAATAACTCGCTAATTTCGGGGACTTTTTCAGAAATAAAATTTTAGCATAGGCTGTATTAGCTACTTAGGTGTAATCGTACCATAGATGTTAAACCTAATGACCATAAAGTTCATGCAGAGTGACCTCAAACATGCGGAATTCATTTCCCTTCCATTAAATGCATCCTATAGGTGTTGATGTGTGCTAAGATGAGAACGGGAGGAGACGTTCAAAGGCTGTCACAACTTGTAAAAAGCCCCAGTAAAGACCTTCATTAAATACCCAGCACCACCAGTAGCCTAATAAACGTTATTCCTGGGGATTCATCGTGCCAAGAGTCTCTCAAACCAGCTCAAGACAGACAGGAGACGCTTGAAACGCTGCCCTGGTATGGCAGGCAGGCAGACGGTGTTGTCCAACAAATAGCCTATGTAACGCTACACCACCTCCAATTGTGCTGAGCCGGATGAGCACAGCCCTCTGATATGAGGTGGTAAGGAAAAAAGGACAGGGGTGTTCACTAAGCTTACTGGTGTTGGCAGTTACCATTCATTACTGTTAATTTGCCAAACTTCTTTCCTGCATAAGATACCTTTAATTAGTTGACACCCCTTACATCATAAGCAAGGGATCAGCAAGGATGTTGTATCCTTCAGTGGGATGATTGAATTGTGGGATTAATGCTGCATTTCTCAAATTTTATTTGTTTTGCTATCTTTGGTCTCATGTCACGTAAGATGACCTAGCTTCAAATGCTTATGCTAAATCCAATCTTTATTTAAAACGAGTCCTTATATCCAGAGTATGAAAACATTTATCCTCCCAACACAGTCACAAAAGAGGCCCTGGCCTTTGAAAATGAGTTATTCTCACCATTCATCCATATTCTGCAGCATTGACAAAATCTATCATCTTTACTGCCAGGACTGTCTGATGTTTGCAAAGACTTAATAGAAACGCAGTCTTAAATTTACTATCTGCAGGGACTGAGAAAGACCTCCAGTCTCTCTCTCGCTCTCTCTCTCTCTCTCTCTCTCTCTCTCTCTTTGTGTGTGTGTGTTTCTCAAGAGAACTGCAATTACTTTCCAAAAGGAGGATCTGTCTGCCGTGGTTGGATGCTTTCATTTGGTGGCAGATGGATTTTTGGATGAGTCTTACATTTGCCCAAAAGAGTTTACAGACAATTTTGTGTTTTTACTCTTGGAAGTGGCATTTTTTGGGGAGCCCATCTAATTAGGTGTGCCAGTCTCTTCTCTTCCATGCACTCAGTTTATCTTTCCTGCAGTTTAAAAAAACTGTTAAGACTCAGCATCAAAGTGTCATTGCAAAGCTCGATCTCTCCCTGATGTTGCTGTGGGCATTTTCATCCTGCTTTAGACACCGTGGTGCAGGATGCCCTGCACTCCCATGCATAATCAGGTTTAAAGAGAACAAAACATGTCAGCCCTACAAAAGGTTCAATATGGGCCCAAGCTTAGACAGAAATTGGGCCTTTCCACAGCTAATTCTTATGCAGTCCACAGGACTCTAAATAGGGGAATGGGTTCAGCAGAGCACACAGAGCTCTGATAGCAGCCCTGTAGGGAATTGCAAACATAGCTTAAACATGGATGAAATATGACTGAACAGAACTGATCAATTATGCTATAGAGCAGAGCAGTAATATGTCTGTGCATAATTATGTTTTAAGGCACCAAAGGGCCAGATATAAACTCTTTGTCCTGTATGCATGAACATACTTGGCAAAAAAGTTGATATCTAAAGGGTTTTATAATATGTCATCAGTAGTCAACACACCTTCTGTTGGCCATGCTACTAACATCATGTCACTGACAATGAAGAGTAAAGATACAGTAAGGATACATTTTTGCAGCTTGGATTGTTTCACATGTCAAAGGCAACTTGACAGGAATTGGAGATTTAGATTCTTTATGCAGGGTTAATTTAATATAGATTTGATAGATAGCCTACATAATAGGGCCATGAAGTCAAGGTTTATCCATGTAGAAGGTTTGGTGGAATGGTGTGAAGAAGTGTGTGAGAGGGAGAGAGAGAGAAAGGCCAAAGACTCACATGACACATCTCAATACAAAACGCTTATTGATACACAAGGAGAGCCAGCCGCCCACAATTAGATATTGTACGCTTGAACCAACACACATATCTCAGTCAAGCGGCTGGCCAAATGCTCAATTGTTCTTTGGGGGGCCCTGACCACTACAGAGGCACAGGCAGGTCCAGTCACCCCACAATGATCCACAATAACTGCTCCTGGTACCATAGAAGGGAATGGGTCGGGCGAGGAATGGGAGATTGTGGGCTGAGGGGCTCTTGCGGAGGGGGAAAAACATCCCGAGCTCGTCCCGAGGACACTGGGCCACCATTGTTCGGTGACAGGCGGAACCGTGGGCCCGTTTTTTTTTTTTTTTTTTACTTCATGGGTTCCTTTGTAGAGAACAGAGAACAAAAGGGAGCCTCCACACGGCCCGCACATCAGGTCACACGGCCAACCTACTCTGCGGCCCAGAGTCCCAGCTATGCGTTGGCTCCCGGACAAGGATTTTGGTTTGTTTTGCTGTTGTTGTTCTTATTTATTTGTTTTGATTTATTCCTCGCCATTAAATGCCATTCTCCAGCAGGTCATGAATCATCATTGCCTCTCACTGACTGTGGTGATGCATCGCTTTTCATTTTGCCAGAGCCAGCAATGCATGGCAGCCCATTCTGACATTTCTCTCCATGATCAACTGATCAGGGAACCATGTTCCCACTATTTGTTTCAAATAGAAAGAAAGGGGGCTTTTAAAGAGCTAGCTGTGTACGCATCTGTTTTTCTGCCAGTTGTCATTGTCCTGATTCTGTAAATGGGCCTTATTAAGCTAAGTCAATACCTTAATTATAAGTCCTATTAATTGCCGGCAGCCACTTCAAGCCCATTTTGAAATCAATTCCGTTGTTGCTCTAATAATAAAAAAGCAATTCTGACAAATGATTCCAATATAAATGCATAATAGGCAGCCTATTTCTTTCCCATTACCAGCTTTTGCCCCCGAAGTAGCAGAGAAAAAAAATGCAGTTCAGTAAGTTTTACTTTTCTTTGGAAAAGTCATTTCTCATTCTGACTAATATTCATTTCAAAGCAATAGGGCTTTCTGCTGTGATATGTTAACACAGACAGAGCTCTCGCCTACCAACTGGAACTACTTTGAACTCGTTTGAATTTTAAACCTGTATTGGAGGCTTGCCCCCCCCATAGCCGGTGGTTATTGGGCAATTCCAAACTTTCCAAACATGATAGAATCATTTTGTGTGGTTCTTTCTCTCTTTCTCCCACCTCCTCTATCATGTGCAACCTTTCACAGACACATCACATCTCTCCCATCTGCCTGATCATCTGATCCAAGCAGGTTTGGCCTCTGCAGCATTTCTCTCTCTCTTTCTGTCTCTCTCGTTCTCTCTCTCTCTCGCTCTCTCTCTCTCTCTCTCTCTCTCACTGTGTCTCTCGTCCTTGTTCTCTCTCTCACTCTCTCTCTCTCTCTCTCTCTCTCTCGCTCCCCTCTCCTGTCTCTCTGTCTGCACAGAAGTTTCCCATCTTCTCTTCTTTCAGTTCACCTTGCCTGGGCGTCCTTGGAAACGTCTGGCACCACACAGCGCTTGTCCCAGCAGTTTCAGAAGTAGGTTGGACCCATTTTCACACACAGAGGAAGAGAGAGAGAGAGAGAGAGAGAGAGAGAGAAAGCTAGAAGACCTGCAGCTGATGATTACTGTCGGTCACACCTCACAGGAAACACAGAAAGACAAAGAGAGCCAAAAAGAGAGGAAGAGCAAGAGAAGAATAGATGAGTGTTCCCTCATCACTCAGAAAGGAGGTTAAGTAGGAAAAGATGGTGGAGGGCTCAGATGGGGTTGCGTGTGTTGTTGCTATTACCTTTATTGGATAAGGGGACATGCGTGCAACCATCAAAGGTTGGGGACAGGAAGGAAATGGATAATAATGGCAATTGCATCACAGCTGTGGTCCTGGATACATTTCTGCATGGTTGTCGCACATTGTTCTAGAATTATCCCAAAACTGCCCAGGGAAACGAACAGCATTTTCTGTCTACCAATCTCCTCAATAGTATAAATATTTCAGCAGAGGTAACAGTGGGGATTTTTTAAAGCGTGCAGGCGGCACAGATTCCTGTCATTAACCTCACTCGCTCGTGTGCAATTTTTGGCCACAATGGTGTCTCCTTAGAGGGAGGTAAGAAGGAAGTGTGTGTGTGTGTGTGTGTGTGTGGTGTGTGGAGGTGGGAGTAGGCTCCAGAAAGAAGTGGGTGGGTCTGCCTCATGTGGATGCAAGGTGAACAAGAAGAGGGGAGGCTATTTTCAGTGTGTGTGATAAATGTGGTGTTCGTGACATGGGAAAAAAATACACATCACCTCTCTCTTTCTCTCTCTCTGTCTGTCTCTCTGTCTGTCTCTCTCAGTTTCTCTTCTGCTGTTTCTTGCTTGCTCTGTTTCTATTACATTTTGGTTTTTTCACCATATGTTCTCTCCTCCCTCTTTCTCTTTTTTTCTTCTCACTCTCTTTCTTACTCTCCCTGTCTCCATTTCATTCCCTCGCTCCCTCCCTCCACGTATACTTTTCCCCTCACACTCTCTACTCATCATTCTCTCCTCCTCCTCTTTCTGTCTTCTCACCTTCATCCACCCTCACTCATTCTTCCTCTCTTCTTTCCTGCCTTCCCTCCTTCCTTCCTCTGTCCTTCTCACTCTCTTTTTCTCTCTCTTCCTGCCACCTCACTTTCACATATCCTCTATCTCTCTCTCTCTCTCTCTCTCTCTCTCTCAGGGAGCGTCGGCTGGAGCGGCTGCGGGCAAGGCAGCTAGCTGAAGGTGACCTGTGGCTTGGCCGGGGGCTGCAACACAGGACATGGGAGCTGCCTCTGCCTCCCGCTCGTGTCTTGTGTTGCAGCCAGTGGACTGGCCACACTCCCAGCACCAGCATCAGCAGCATCAACAAGAGAGGGAAAGAGAGATGAAGAGAGAGCGAGAGATGAAGAGAGGCTCTGCTTCCCATTTCCCTTCTCCACCTCAAACAGAGAAGCGGCATCACAAAGCATGGACGCTGTCTTGCTCTGGAAGCAACATCAATGTCGGTGATGTCAATTTATTTAAGACTTTGCATTAATATTCATTTCCTTTTTTGTTAAATCTCCAGCAGATCCTTTTTTTGTCCCTCCAGAGTGATTTAGGATTCAGATTCTTGCTTTTCTCCTGAGGGATTTAAAAAAAAAAAACATGTTGTGTTTACAAAAATTTGTTCCTCTGGTAGCTGTGTCCTTGTTTGGAGGGATCCAATGTGCCAACATTAGGTGTAAAGTTTCTGATGCACTAATTCTTACAAGAAAAGACTTGTTATGGTAATGTTATGGTAATTCACTTGAAAAAATCCCAAGTAGAAATGAGCATCTATTTTTAAAAGACTAACCGTATTTTATTCCTTCACTATAAATGCTCTGATATGCGGAGGGACATAAGTCCTTCTGTTTTTTGAAGGGATGCAGCGTGGTGCTCAGAAAGTGGCAGGTTTATTTTAATGACAAGAGCAAGCACAAAGACATATTCACACACACACACACACACACACACTCACATATACACAGAAAGAGAATAAGCAGTTCTTTCTCACCAGCAGGAAGGCAAACATTATGGTAGTGCAATAGAGTGAGACAAGGTCAACAGTAATGCACCTGGGTGTGCGTGCGGGGCGTTCCGATGACACACTGCCACTGTCTGGTCTAGTATTAATGGTCCTTTATCTTCCTCAAGGTTACGGATGAGGTACGCAGATGAAGAGCCACTAGAACGCCCATGCTTCTTAATCTCTCTGTTTCTGTAACACACACTCTTGCATACATACGAACTCACACACACACACACACACACACACACACACACACACACACACTTACACATGCTCGTTCTTGCAGGCAGCCATGCAGAAACAAATACACAGATATACAAAACACACACGCGCGCACACACACACACACACACACACACACACACACAAATGAAAACACTGCCACCATCTTATAAATACTTGCGTTTAGTCATCATGCACACTCTTCATCCAAACACACATTGACATACACAATATTTCACACTCGCACAGTGACGCACACACATTGAGGGCTGCAGGCAGGTCATCCTCTTGTAGATGTAAATATTCAAACTGGATTGCCTGTCCAGTGCGGGTCCTCTTGAAGATGAAAGCTGTGTAGCCGGGGGTTGAGACATTATTTAAACTCCTAAAATGAAACCATTTCCTGTTGGAGGTACCACTCAAATGGAATGTAACATCTAATTGCTGGACTTTCCACTGTGTTATGGTCTCACTTAGATAGATTTGTTTTTCAAGGAAGAAGGCTGGCTGCCCACATCAACACAGTAGCTTGACAGCGAGACAGGCCTGATATTGCTGGCTCACAACTTGCATGCTTTTAGTTGTCTGAAATGTTACAATGTATCACAAAGTACAGAACGTGATAGTACTTTTGGAGGTCTTAATATAGAAATAATTGCCAGGCACGAGAATGTAACAAGCATTGTCCAAACCTGGAAATTGTAAATCAAATCAAACAAATCAAATGTTACAGAACATTTTGCATGGGTGAGATTTGGCTGTGATGATTGTGGTGAAAAGACAGATTGAGAAAAGAATGTTATTCCCACTTCAAATGAAACACATTTCATAGGATACTTCATGCTTTTTGATCCAAACTTTATAAAAATAATTTAGTTGTATAAACACATTACAGCACTTTTTACTGTGTCTTCGCTAAGGGTGCCTACAACCCAGCATGAGGCCCTTTGAAATACACATATATGCTGTCATTAGTGTCTTTTATCTTTGTTTACAGTGCATCAAGCACCCACAGCAGTACACAAATAACTTCTAAGACGCACACTAGTAGGCAAGTCATTCTCTGGCTTTGATGCAGAAAACTGCCAAGGACAGAGGACATGGCGAAGCTGACAGCCTCATTCGAGTGCCTCGTTTTCGGAGGGCTGGCAAAAATTCCACGCTGTGCTCTCTCCTGTGCCAGCGCACTTAACGTCCGCCGTCCCCCCAAATCACTGATCAGGGTAAAGCCCGTTTGAGCTTGCCTATAACTCTGTCCATTTTGAAAAGCCATTTCCTCCATCAAGGATGTCGCCCTCCTACCCCATTCGTAATGATGCTTCTCACTCAGTTGAAATGCATCTCTCCTCCTAAAGAAGAATTACGTGAGGTGGAAGCCATTTGTAATGTTCTGTGATGGAAGCAATCAAACCCTCTCCTGTTGTTGAGTTGAGAGGGAGTACGTGCCTTTCTCTCTCTCTCTCTCTCTCTCTCACTCTCTGTGTCAATCTGTCTCTCTCTCACCTCTCCTCCCTTTACCACTTTCTTGCTTTCTTTCAAGTGGAGATTTGAATAATGTGAAGTCAGGCGCTCACTGCGAGCGCTCGGAGGGATAGCTGCTCCCTCATCAGACTCAGCTCTCAGATTAACCTTTAATGGGTGACTGCTTTGATTACCAAATGTTTAGATTGTTGCTGGTGTCAGGCTCGAAACCCCCTCAGCCCCCCACCCACCCATCCACCCACCCTCCCACCCCCTCCTTCCTTTCCACCCACCCCTGGCTTGGCTCAGTGCCATGCCCTTTAGAGGAGAGGGCTTAAACCAGTGCAACCGCATCCATTGCGCCGTCACCGCCACTGAGGCGTGTACCACGTGCATGTGCCTCCAGAGCAGAACATGTATCGCGTGACATAAATAAGGCAAGGGATGTCAAAATTGTGTGTGTGTGTGGGTTGTGTGCAGGTCACAATTGGCACTTCAGCAGAACATTAATCAGAGTCCTTTATCAGCAGTATTCAATTCCAAACAGCAAGGTCATTGTATGTAGTCAGCTCCACTGCCAGCATCTGAGCAAGGTGGAGTGTCAGTTGAGAATGGGTGGGTGAGGAGGGAGAGAGAGAGAGACGTGGGGGTGGGAAAGATGAGTCTGACAGACCAATAGGAAATAGACACAGAAAAGTGTCTTATTTCTTTTCTGTCCTTTTTTTCTCTCCTTTTTTCCCCTCGGTTGCTCATTAACTGGCTTTAGATTCCTTTTTTTCCTGCTGAAAGAGGCTCGCTTCACCTCACCTGAGAGAGCAACTCAGCTCGTCTCTCGTCTCAACTGTCCAAGGACTCAGGGCCTCTGAAAGGCACGCTCAATTTACTGGAGGTCCCTAGGGGCCCTCCTAGGAACACAGCCTTCCTCCGAACCCCACCCCCCCACCCCCCTTGTCTTGTGCTCAAGCCCTGGCAAAACAGATAAGAGAGACTCACCTAAATGTGATTTATCAGAAGCAAGCCCAGTCTAAGCATGGTCTGTCAGCTGTGACTTGTCAATACGCATCTGCAGATGGTGAGTGGTACAACGGCTGCCGAGCCCGCATCTCTCTGAGGGGCTGGAAAGGAAAAGAGCATGCAAATGCAGTGAACTCTTTTATCAGACGCTCATACTCTCTCTCTATTTCTCTCTCTTTTTCTCTCTCTCTCTCTCCTTTTTACTGGGTTGTTTATCACTCTTCCTCCCCTCCTCCCTCTCACAAACTTGCTCACTTTCATATGCCCTCTCTCTCTGCAGTTCTGTTGTTATTCCTGTCCTTCTCTATCTTTCTCTTCATCTCTTGTATTCTCTCTCTCTCTCTCTCTCTCTCTCTCTCTCTCCACCTCCTATTTCTCCCTTTTTTTGCACATGCATGCAACCACGCATCAAAAAATAAACACACACACACACACACACACATATACACACAACAGTGAGGAAGATGTGAGAAATTGAAAATGTTCTTCGACAGGCCCTCCTCTAGGAATTTTCACAACAGAGCATGAGCCTGGTGGGGGGGATCCATTGAAACTGCCCAGTGGTAGCCACACACACCCACACACACCCACACCTCTCCCCTCCCTTATGCCCTTCTGGATGCCATGCTGGAGTGGGCTGGACTCCAGCGGTGTCCACGTCACCATCTGCTGTTCTCCACAGGGGCGGCCCCAAGCCTGCAGTCTAAGTCACTCTTTTGAAAAAATCAGAGGTGGGAGACAAGAGGAACATCTGGATTTTATCGGCACATGTGACAAGGCACCAGGACTTCATGGGTCTCCACACATGGCATGCTTTTCTACCAGGGAAAAAGAGAGACAGACACAAATTTTATAGTTTATTTTTTACTTATTATTATTGTTAAAAATCATATTCCCCTGTGCAGGTAGTTGTAGGAGCTGTAGGAGAAGAGAAGCGTGGTGTAAAACGCAGTCTCACAGTGAGTTGATTGTGGAGCAGAGTGATAGAGAGGCGAGTCTTTATGGGAAAAAGCAGCAGTCAAGGTGACCTCCCCACCCCCACTCTCATCCTCTACCCCCTAGCTCGGTCATTCTCTGTGTGCTGGGCTGCTCTTTTCTGTGTTCTCCCTGTCCTCCATGGTTTATTCATCTTTGGAGTGAGTGCAGGGAAACGGGTGTCGAAAGTCCACAGTCAGGCTTGTCAACACGCTGCTGCTGCTGCTGTCAGGGGGAAGAGGGGGTGGGGATGAAAATGCATTTTTTAAAAGCCAGTGACTGAGAGGAAGATGAATGTTGTCGAGTTAATAAGTCAGTGGGCTGTGAAATTAATGGGCTACTTTATTTTTCTCCCTCACTCAACGAGCATGGAAGGAAACACTCCTATTTCAGTTGGCTTCACTGTCAAAATATAACTGTTTGTTCAAAATCCCTGCGTATACTACAATCTGTGAGCTTTATTTCGTTTAAAAAATGAGAAAATGAAACATGAGAAAATGAAACACAAACATCCTCAGAAAAGGACCCTTTCAAGTCTTCCCTGTGACTTTGATGACACCTTCCTGGGTATGTAAGGGGAGAGCCAGAGCTCAATGTAGCACATCCAGTGGCCTCCGTAGAGTGAGCGCTCGGCTCAATGCTTGCAGACAGACAATCTCGCTCGCTTGCTCGCTCTCGTCCAGCTATGGCAGCTGTGATGAAGGGAACAGAACAAAGACATCAAGAGCTTTTTTCCCTCCTCTGTCTGACGGGCTGCAGCCCTTCGCGAGAGAGAGCAGACGATTGATATTTGGTGAGTGGGACGAGCGATGATTTGGGGGGGGCAGTGGTTGTTTGGGGATGTGGTGGGGTGGGGGATGAGATGGGTGGGTGGGTTTTGCGATAGTGCATTTCATGGCCAGCCGCCATAAAAGCACCTCGGCGGAGCGCAGGCCGACTCTGAAGGATCTCGTTGTGCTTGTCGTTTGATAAATGCGCAGCGGGGGGGGGAGGCGAGAGGAACAATTCCAACAGTGTTATCAGGACCAAACAGGCCGAGGTTCCGCAGACCCATCTGCAAGGCCAAGATCTGAGCACTGCACTGCTTTCTCTCTCGCTCTCTCTCTCCTGCTTCTCGCTTGCTTTCTCTGTCTTTCTCTTTCTTTCTATCCCTCCTACACTTTCTCTCTGTCTCTCAATTTTTCCATCCCTCCCTCTGTTTCTCTCTTCCATCTCCCTGTGTTTATTTTTCTCTCTTTGTTTCTTTCTCTCTCTTGCTGCATTTTCCATTCTCTCTCTCTCTCTCTCTTATAGTCATCACCAACCAACAGTGACTCATTCCACCCAGAGATGGGGTGTTTGGGGCGGGGGGGGGGGGGGGGGGGGGGGGGGTGACATGATACTTGTGGTGCTATGATACAGTCATCTACTTTGCAGCTTGAGACTTTGAGTCTTCTAATGAGGCCAGTAATTCTGCTTTGCTCTGTCAGTGTCATTCACCATGTCCGTATTACTTGTGTTGTTTACCATAAGGAGCTCAGCTTACATATCCTGTGCCCACTCGACAGACAGCTATTTTTGAAAGAACCAAAGGTTTGGCAAGAACTGCGAGGAATCAGTTAGTTAGAGTCAATTTTGAAATTCAGTTTGAGCCGGTAGGTAATGCAAGCATCAGCATCCTCCATTTATTCCTAAGAATATTGTAGTGCAAGTTATTCAACACATCTCTACCGACTTTCAATTTAACTTGGAAAAAAGAAGTAAGCTGCAAACTTCTGGCCTGTCATTTTCTTGTGAAAGGATGTGATTTGATTGGATACACACACTCTCTCTCTCTGTCTTTCTCTCTTTCTCTCTCTCTCTCTCTCTTTCATGCTCTAACAGCTCAAACACCTGCACAGTTTTGTCACTGCGCTAAAGATCCACTGGAGCGTATATTAACGATGGCCCTCTGCTTTTTTTGTGCCAGTGAAGGCCCAGCACGTTGTACATTGAATAAGAATGAAAGGGAGGGGGCAGAAAGTGTCTGTTGCCAACCAGCTGAATTCATCAAAAAGCTCAAGACACCGTGCAGCAACTTCACAGTGATTTTCACCTCAAAAGAAGAAGCTGGGCCCTTGCCTGATTTACCGCAACTCCCGATAGACCTCTGCATACATTTTGGCTGTTTTTTTTATAAGTTTACTGCCCCTGATTCACCTTATCAACACACACACACAATGCACTCTCCTCTCCCTCTTCTTTCTTTTGGTCAGGAGCCACACAAACAACCAGCTTAGGCCCTGAATGTGTTGCCGGGGCAACGCTAGGAAAACTCTAGAACATGAATAATAGTGTGGGTAAGTGAGATAGTGATTGGAGACGGTGAGGGAGAATGGGACCATCCAGGGGTCCCAACCAGGAGAAAAAGCACCCCCTGCTGTGAGCTATTTAAACGAGGCATCTCGGTAACGATGCACAAGATGTTCCAGGGATGCTGGCATAGGTTTTTGGCTCTGACATGCATCATTCTGGCAACATTCATCCCCTCCTCCTTTCCTGTATTTTTTTTTTTTTCTCTCGCTCTCCTTCTCCTTCTCTCTCTTGCTCGCTCTCTCTCTCTCTCACTCACACACACACAAACACACACACGCCGAGACAAAACACACATCCACTCACCTTTGGTGACTTTGCCATTGTTGGAGCGAGACAGAGACCAGCAGAGACCAACAGCAGTAGGGCTGGCTGGGTGTCAGACAGTCGTGGTGTCCTCTGTAACCTTTCCTCACTTCCTTGTGAGAGACTGTGAAGGATGACTCACCATCACACACACACACACACACACACAAACAGTACACATGAACGCTCTAACAATGCAACAATCAGTCTGGTCTCCTGGTATAATCACTGAATTTGTATTTATTGTGTATTATGATTGACTGTTGAACAAATACAATATTAGACTGTGATGTCAATAGACAGCCACACACAATAATGTGTTTGACTTTCACAAATACACTGTATGAAAGTCAGTAACATCAAACTATCATCTTATTAAGAGCAGAACACCATGGCTATCAATTCTGACAGACTGACACAGTGCAATGTAAATGCATTCAGCTCTTACGAGAGTATCACTCCCTGTGCTGTTCCTGTAATTAGAGAACTTCAAAGGCCAGAATCCATTTCAATTAAGATAGCCTGACCTCTAGTCGCCCAAAGCTGCGCTTGTGTCAGCTTGATGTATGATAGCATTGGCGTAAATGAACAAGCTACAAAGACAATAATGTAATTAAGTCTTGGACAAGTTCATCAGGCTTGTTAACAGAAAGCTATAATGAAAAAGTCCCTCAGTTGCAGTGACCCTTTTTTGGTGTCTTTGGTTGGTGTGTTTGTACTTACTGGCCATACTGATCCACACAAATCCTGACAAACCATTAAAAGCTTTGAGCAACTATGTATTAAGTCTTTTTCTTGAATGAGAACAAGTTACTTCGTTGCATCAATTTGCATGGATCAGTTAGCATGGATAAAAGTTATCAGGTCAGTTTTATAAAAGATTTCATTTCTTTCATAATGTTTAAACTGTGCTACTGCAGGCCTGTTTAGCCTAAAACAGCACACATTGCCTTTGTTGTATACTGTATATCATAATCAAAGTTGCACCCTTCTTCAGTTACACACATATTGACACACTGTGACAGTTACCCCCTTGTGGATTAGCATTGGTTAGTGAGATGAGCTTCAAGGAATGTCCACTAGATGACACCCTGTCCTTGATAAAGTGCTTTGTTCCATTGGTTCTCTCTTTGAACATTCACTAATGTGTGATGACAGATCTGTGGGCAAGAACCATGCAATTCTCAAGGGGATCTCTTGGTCCATTAAGGGATTGACTGACTGCTAAAAGGGGAATAATGACATGATTCGATCTCAAAGGGCTACCCGTGATTTAACTCATATGGAATAAGAAAGTAAAAAAAGTCAACATTGTGAGATCATATATTCCAATAACAGATGTAGGTTCCTCAACCAGAACGACTTGTCTTTGTGCAAATATTAGCAAATCCTATTGACAGAAAGCAATTCCTGAAAGAGTAACTAGCTTAATCCTGGTACAGTGTGTGTAGCTAGTGTAGCTAGGAACTAGCAAGTAGCAAGAAACTAGCAAGTAGTTACTAATAGTAACGACACCTAGCTAAGAATCTCCTTAATATCGTCATTTTTTGGTGTAAACATGTTCAAATTCTGCAAATGGAAAGTAATTTAGGAAAAAGCAATCAATCCCTATTCCTTCTACAAGTGAATCGCTGTGAAGACCCTTTGACCTTTCAACTTTCTGTGTGTAATCAAAGCCAGATCACCATCTATCTAAGCTATCACTGTAAGTAAAATTCCATGCATACTGCAGTTTTTGTATTCTCTTTAAATTACATTTTTTATATTACTGACTTTTAAAAGTTATTGACAGACCGGTTTGGCCACCAAGAGCCTCAATCACCAAGCACCCACTGCATCTCGCACCTCCAAAGCATCACTGGGAGATACAGGTGTTTGCTGAGTCACACACACACACACACACACACACACATACACCTGTGAAAGATAAGAACACCGTGTCACCTCTTTGCCGGATACACGCCGCCTTTTTGGGTTATCAAGAGAGAAATCAAATCCCACCTTCCGGCGGCTCTCTTGACTGAGACTGAGAGCTCAAGGGATTGGATGGAAGGATAGGTATGTAGAAGAACAGGGGGTGAAGGTGTGAGGGAATGGATGGATGGAAAGAGAGAGAGAAAGAGAGGGAAGGAGGTGTGTCTGGCGGTGTGTCAAGTTTCACAGGTGTCTGGCAAACATTGTCCTACACTGGTGCCACACACACACACACACACACACAGCGACTGCCAGAAAGTGTCCGGCCCGAGCAGGACATGGTTTTAAAATGGACGTTATGCCAATCCTTTCTAGGTAAACCAACTTGGTGTATGTTCATTTGCTGTGCACACAGACACACAAGCACACACGCACACACACACACGCACACACATACAGTGAGAGAGAGGCTTTATTGCCTCGTGATTTGACAACATTGTAGGGACACTTCTCATACTGCGCACACTGAGACAATATTCTAATCATTCGAATAACCATTCACAATGAGTGTACAACCAAATCCTGGATGTGCTTGAGCCCCCCACCCAAACAGACACACACAATTTCTATTTGTGCGGTACGATGCTGTGCAGACCGCTCTATACAGATAAAAGAACTCACATGTCATTACAGCTTATAACTTCCAACACATCCTTGATAATATTTTGACAGTCTTCATGAATCTTTTTTGAAAAAGAAGGAATCAACCGAAATGAATCAATAATTGGCTGGAGCGCCTAAATTCATGTTTGTCTTGCGGGGCTTTGTTTATGTCTTACAAAAGCCTTTTCACACCACCATGAGATAAGCCAGGCCTTGACAGTCTCTTCATGCAGGCCAAGCTGCCTTCTGCAGCCAAAAGAGGAAGCTTTGGGAAGAGAAAAAAACACTGTCCAAAGCACTCTGCGACAAAAGGCCCTGTGTGACACATTCTCTAAACAAGAACACTGCAAAGACAAACACGCCACTTTGTGTTCATCTAAACTAGAAAAGAAAAAGAAAAAAAAGAAACAAGTTTCATATTTGCTCATACATATGCTCTCACTGAGCAGCTATGTGCTATGTGAAATTTACTGCTAAATCTCTCCATGCAATATGTCTTGGCCTTGGCCATGATCCAGCGTCAAATACTTAACTGGTGACTTTGTGTTATGTTATATGTTTAGACACTTTATTGCCGTGCCTATAATGAATAATTTATAATGTCCATCTCTATAGCTTGAGAACAAAGTGTGGTCTTCATTTCAGACAAATATCCTTGCCGCACTACCTGGCAGGTGGCCAAAGAGTTTTTATCATTGAACTATCTATAAAGTAAGAGTACACACAGAGAGCCTGAAGAGAGGTTCCTATTCTTTCCTCAGCTTTAGGCCGACTATTTGTAACTTGAACCTGAATAGGATAATAGTCCTATTATGAACTAACATCAAGCCTTCCAGTCTTTGAAAAGGATTGTTCCTTAAATATCCTCCTCCTTTTTGTTAGTCTTTGACAGCCTTCTGTTTTATTGGGGAGATTGGAGGGATTAGCTACATTTTAACCATTGGTAGGCTAATGCATGAACATTCACCACCTACCTTAGTGGTTTTATTGTGAGAAGGTCGAAGTTCAGTGTACTTTTTTGTGCACTTGTTGAAGTAACAAGGTTGGGCCACACGGGCAGAGCCTGCATTGCAAAGCCATGAGTATCTGCAAATATTCAGAAGTGTTGCTAGGTTTCCTTCTCGGCCCATGACAGGATCTCCCGGTTTATATTACATTCATGTAAACCAGCTGGATAGACTTAGGCCTCCTGTGTCTGTTTCTGTTCACTGGGAGTTTCATATGTACCACAGAGCCCCAGGTTCATGCAGAGTGAGCCACTGCCACCTCCCTCCGCCCCTAAATAACAGCTGTTCAATGAAACGTCTGAATCCTACAAACACCTGGATATAGAGTAGGCGTTATCACCTGGCATGTCTATGATTGACAGCTCCCTGTGCTTTATGGGTCTAGGATTTGCATGGAAAATGCAAAACATGAAAACATGGTCAACTATTTGCATTTTGGGCTGCTGGTCCAGGAAAGGAAAAAGTGTCATATTTCTATGGGTTGAATCATAAGACAGAATCAAATTGGTTGTTATAGTGAGAATTTATCTTGTCACTTAATACACAAACACAAATACAGGATTTTGTGTCAGTGATTGACTGTTAAGCACTCGGCTATATACGAGCCAGCAACATCACCTGTGTTCCAGGGTAACTTACTAGGTCTTGGAGTTGAAAGCCAAACTATATCTGTTACAGGATTAAGCAGACATTGGGGGTAATACTGGCAGGATGTAGCCAACATGCCACAACATGTTGCCTATTGAGCATTACAGTTGAAAAGGAAGAATGTGATGGTTGTGATTTAGGGACAAGATTAAATCATGAGCAGGATTTGACTATATAAATAAACAAACGAATATGAAATCTGACAGTTGGTCTGGACATCTGACAAAGAAAATAACAAAACATTGTTTTGATTATTGTGCAGTGTTATTGGACAATAAATGTTGAAGCCATCAACACATTTGCTTTAGGGGTTATGAAACCATAGTACAGACTAGGACATGCTCAAGAAGTAGGCTGGGACCTGACAATCGGCAGAGCGGCCACAGTGAGTCACGTGTTATTGCGACCAGACAAGCCTGTCAAACTTCCTGAGGAACAGGCAGAGGAAAAGCGTCAGTAGTTACACTGTAACACCTCGAAATACTCTGACTTGATTTCACTATTAACCTATGATAGGTTATTGCATGAAATATACTGGCGATACAGATAAGGTTTAGCTAGTTTTACAAAGTTGTAATTTCGTGCCTAATGAAATAAATAAACGAGCTAACGCTAAGAGGTCGACTGAAGAGGAGGATGTGGTTTATTTGCTATTCATTGGAAAGAGCTAGCTAGCCGACTAGCAATAGTTGAAAGTTACAAACGCTGATCACGAGTCCAGCGAAGCAGCAGAGTCTGACACAACGCGGAATGTAGTGTGGAAGGTAAGAGCGACTTGCTTAACATTTATACATTGTATCGTAAACTATTACGTTCTAATAGTTGATACGTTGAACAGCCAGCGATTAGTTGGACTACTCTAGTTGGCGTTCTTTTGGAGAGCTCTGATTGAAGTTCATTGATCATGCTCAGATTGACAAATTGATGCTTACCATACCAAATAACATAAACCTGAGGCAACAGTTCTGAAAAGCTGAAAAGCTAAATTAATTAGTCACACTGAGTTATTGGATAATGTTAATCTCAACCACAAAAACTCGTTTGACTCGATCCCGCAGGATCACAGACGAATTGAAACACACTTTGCTGAGATCGACGTGTGTGCTTGTCAACGCATTGTCGTGCACATGTCGTGTGGTAAGCTACTGAATTGTCCATTGTTTAATGTGATGGAATTCGGTGAAAGGAGATGAAGCTCTTACAACCCGGGGTTCTTTTTCATTGTAAAATGTTTGTAGTATTGTAGTATTTTTTTCCACATGTTCCATCCTCTGTCTCAGAATGACACTCGGAGTGAGTCGTTTATCAGTCCAACTCAGAAGGCAATAAATCATTGCATGCCTGTTGCACTTGAGTTAGAATAGCCTACGGCTTCTATGGAGAGGGCTTGCGCACATGTTCGTGTCACAAGAGAACTAGTCCAGTGTGCGTCACTGGTTTTTAAACACAAGTTAAGTTCACAGCTTTGAGCATCAAGGAGCCTGTGTTGTGAAGAGCCGTGTTGGCCGATTTGTTTGTGGAGCGTAAACGAAATAATATTGTAGCCTGCGCATCAGCCGGCCAGTTATTTACTTGACGTTGTTTTGAGATGAGGAGATGAAAGTCGGACTCATTGAGGCCCAGTGGGCACACGAATTTGTCAGACTAGATGTGCAGGGCCTTCACTTCTGTAGAACAACAAATAGTTGCCCTTTGCTAGCCTGAGTTTCCGTGTTTAGTTGCGTAAAACCACACTGACACGGCAGTTACAACAAAATGCAGCTTATAATGACAGCCTTACTGACTTAATTTTTCGACTACATCATGACGAACATTCGCTTAAAAACAATTCTGAAAACTTTTCTGCAGCTGTCAAAATGTTATGTTAGCCTATATAATAAGAGTGTATGTTCTATAACCTCTGGATATAACGTGGCTTTCTTCCCCTGTTTGTGTCATAGCCTACACTGCCCATTGTAATGTTTTAGCACAACTGCCATGGTGTTTACTGGTTGCACTACAACTGTTGTTCTTTCTCCCTCACATCAAGAGCCAACAACATCACTCCAAATGTAAACACATAGTAATAACACTGTGTAATGCTTGCTCAGATGGCCAAAGAAGTGTGCTAACCCCCCCCCCCCCCCCCACTTTGTATGTTTAGGTTAGGTTTTGAATTTGACAACTGTGCCTGTCTTTAGTTCTGTTCTTCTCAGTGAATGTCTCACATACACACACACACACACATACACACATTTTAATGTGTCACCTACACACTTGGTGGGATGATCCTGTTTAAACAGCGGGGTGGGCCGCAATGTTTGTTAGCTTGCCTTGGACACAGAGTTGTGAGCCAGAACTGCCACTGCTGTTTTTTCTTACTCCAAATTCTTTCTCTCCCTCTTTCTCCCTCTGACTCTTTTTCTTTCTTCTCTCTCTGCCGGTCTTTCCCTCTGATGCCACGTCCTGCCCAAGAGTTCAAATGTACACACCACCCCTTCGTGGACTGGCAGTGAGCTCCACCTCACATTGAAGTCTTGAGACCTCTGCCTCAGAGGCTCTGCCTTTTTGCCTCACCTAGTCCCTGTGGCACTGGTGGACAAGTCACACACACTTGTCCACAGCAGCTGGCACTGGAGCCTCCTCACCTGCCGACTGGCTGCCTATCCTGGGCCTCTTGAGGCCCTCTCCGTCCCGTCTTTGCCCAGTGAAGCAGAGCAAAGCGGGCACAGGCTACAGGCCAGCGGTTCCCTTAAGAGCTCTTGTCTGTGCAAGCTGGTGCCCATTTGCACGCTTGGCACTGCCAAGCCCATATCAGGTGTCAGAGGGGAAAGGTGTGATCGGTAGGCCAGTTCATAATGGGGCCGTTATTTGCGCGCTGGAAAGGGTAGCAGTGATGCTGCTCCAGGCCACCCCGTCTACAGTTTCCGAAACTTACTAGAACCTACCTTGACTCCTGAACAGGTTGTGCCTTGCTGGAGAGAAGTATGCTGTTTGGCCTCAAGTTGCTGAATTGGTAAAGGTCAGGTCCATGAGATAAGAGAATTGTGTCTCAGTAATATGAGATAAGAGTGGGGTGTTTGTGTGTAATGTTCAGTCTCTATCCTTGTGCCAGGTCGTCTGATTATACTGACAAATTCTGTCCGGATGCCGTAGTAAATGATCATTACTTATTAGCTGTAAGGGACGGCAAGAACTGGCGCACATAGCCCAATTGTTTATGTGAGGTGACATCAGCTGAAAAAGGAAGTTATAAGTAGTAGTTTATCATTGCTGCCCATTCAGTTTGAATTAAGACTGTTTGAATTAACTTCACATTGTAGGTTTAACCATAAATAAGGCTGCATGATATCATTAAATGTGTATGATATCATTTTAATGTATACGTGTATTATTTAATGTCAGAAGTTCACATTTAATACATCAAAAGATCTTCGCTTGCTGGGCCTTGATTGAAGCCAAACATTTTCTTACTTTAACCACCTTCTGATCTTGACAAGCAGCATAATTAGAGAGGGTGTTGGTTAGGCTCTGATTGGACGTAGAACAGGTTTTTTCCGTGTTTGGATTGAAGTACTCCCTCCCCGTCATTGGCATTGTTTATGAGCTGCTCTTAGAAAAGCACAACTCACTGTAGCACTGGAAATGTCAGGTGTAGGGGTGTGTGTGTGTGTGTGTGTGTGTGTGTGTGTGTGTGTGCGCGTGCGTGTGTGTGTGTGTTTGTGTGAGGAGAGATATATGCTTGCCGGCTAGTTGTGTGTGTGTCTGTGTATGTGTGTGTGTGTGTGTGAGGGTGTGTGTGTATGTGTGTGTGCAGAGAGACAGAACGAAAGAAAGAAAGAAAGAAAGAAAGAAAGAAAAGACGGTGGTTCAAAGTGTCAGCTTCTCATGTTGTCATCAGTCGCTTTCTCAGGGTAAATCCCTGCACACTGAAATATTAATACCACCGCCAATTATGTGATTACACAGGAGGCTGCAGGAGAGCCGCTATGATTGCCTTTCGGGCTGGAGCAACCTTGAGCATCTCGGATCGAAATCTTGTCTACGCTATAGTTTATTAATGAGGAGTCAAGCGACATTGAAGGAGGAAGATAATGAAGAGAGCAGTGTGCAAATAACAATAAAGTTATTATTTTATACTATAACTCATGATTTATAAGTTATACTTTAGTGATTCACTTGTTAGCCAAAAACAATGTAGAAGGAGACAGAAAAACCAAACACTTCAGCAGCAGTGAATGAAAATCATAGCGTAGCTGTGTAATGATAGCTTTAAAGCTACATGGGCGTAAATGGAGCTTAAAGAGATGCTAGTTTTGCTGAAAGATCAGTGAGAATGGAAGGGACAGGCGTGACAGAAGGTTGTGTTTTCTATCTGCTCTGCTGAAAACTCTGTTGCCTATATAGAGTCATGAGTGGGGAGACCAGATTGCATAAAGATTTGAAAAGTTTTGTGTACAGACAAGTTGGATAGTTTGCCTTTGCCCTCACTGACATTCCATTCGTTGCCATTTTAAGGCATCAGTTCATCTGAATGGGCTTGGAATTCCCTAGGTGTTCCTAAGGGCTCAGTACAAGCAACTCTTTACCTCTCCTCCTTCACTACTCCCCTTGTGAGATGTTTTTCTATCTCTCTCTCTCTGCTTGTTTTGCTTCAACAGCCTACCTCTGAAAGAAAGATGCCTGGCATTTCACTCACTCTTTGTCTGTCTCTCATCTGTCAATGTCCATTTTCTCTCTTTGTCTCTTTGTAACATCTTTTGTCTTTTTTCCAACCTCATCTTTAAAGCGCTGGTGGAATTGGGCAGTGATTGGATGCATTTTTCTATTAAATACAGGTCTATCAGCAGGTAGAAATTGTTTCAGCAAATTAGAAATAGTGTATTTGCGTGAGACATTTGTGACAGTGACTCTAAAGGGTGACTTGATTTTGCTAAATACGGTTTAGCATGCATTGGCGTGGTGCTATACGTGTCTGTGTGTTTAGTCTCTTACTCTTTGTCCATCTCTGTGACCCTATTTCTTTCTCTCTGTTTCTTTCTCTCTGTTCTCTCTTTTTCTGTCTCCATCTCTCTCTCTCGCTCTCTCTCTCTCGCTCGCTCTCTCTCTTTCTCTCTCTCTCTTTCCATAGTGACTTGAGAGGAATCAGAGACAAGAGAGTCGAGGCGAGGAGGTCGGAAGGAGGTCGGCGTCGGGAGGTTGTGAGCAGTGCCCATCCATCATGAGGGTACGTCTGTCGCGCAGTCTGGGCCTGCTGGCCAAGGCGGGTATGGTGCTCTGGCTCATGTGGATCACCTACCTGCTGGTCTCCCGCACCGCCTCCTACCACCCTTCCTCCATCTCGGAAGCCGCCGGGAACAAGGACGATTCGGGCCTGGCGGTAGGTGTCCGGGAGGCAGAGGAGGACGGGGAGGCCCTGCGGCAGCCCGTGTACAAGAAGCCGCCGGCGAACAGCAACACGCCGGGCGAGTGGGGCAGGGCCGCGCGGCTCACACTGACGGATGACGAGAAGAAGCAGCAGGAGGAGAGCATTGAGCGCTACGCCATCAACATCTTCGTGTCGGACCACATCTCGCTGCACCGCCACATCCAGGACAACCGGATGCACGAGTGAGTATGGGCATCGCGGGCATACTTGGCACGTTCAATATGTCTGGTCACTTTTTAATTCCATGTACTCTTTCATGGCTTTTTTTGTGAGGAGGGGGTTGGGTGTGCGTTTGTGTCATGCGGTTTGTTTGCTGGGTGTGTTCCTGGACTGGAATGAAGGCTAGTCCGGCCTGTATGTGATTTTTTTCCCTTGCATTTTCAGTCCAGATGCCGTCAGCTTGGCATATGTTTAGTGGCATAGTGGATTATTTATGTTTCCTGTGGTTCTGCTTTGAATGACCCTGTGGTTTATTGCAGTGCTCCTCCTCATTATTGAACAGTATTCCTATACGAAGCAAAGGCTTGGTACTAAAGCCTTATATCTAAAGCATGATACACTTGGCCATTTCTTTATGTTTTTTTTCTTTTCTAGAAAGTTCTTTCTCCTTCCCTTCACCATCTAACCTTTCCCTTCATCTCCCGACCCATGTGGGTCTCTGTTGCTGGTTTAAAGAGTAATTACTACTTTCTCTCCAGTGTAATAAGCTAAGGACTACAATAATGAGCTGGATTTCATGTCGGCATTCTGCAAAAGCATCACAGTTTTTTTTTTATTTACTTCCCGGTTGAGATGAACAAGATCAGTTGGATATGTTTTTTTTTTTGTGTGTGTGTGTGTGTGTGTGTGTGAATTTTTCTGAGCTTTGCAAAAGAAGCAGAAACCCTTTAAAGTGTGGTTCAGTCAGAAGATCATAGAGCTTAGCAGTGAGCTTTTAAGCCGTGTTGAATTCGTGCTGAGGATCTGGGAGGTTTTTTGTGACGATGTTTCACTCATTTTAACAGCTGCTAACGAGTTCTAGCGAGTCTTTTGAAACAACTTTTGCAGCCAACCCTCTGACCCGCTCATCTTTTCCCTGAAATTGTTAGTAACATTATTTTGGTTGTCGGTAAGCTTTTTTTGCCAAAGAGAAAGGGGCCACTTACAGATTTTTGCCATACTACAATAGCAGTATTTTGCCATAAATCAGCTGTTTTTGTTAACATAAAACAGTTGTTGCAAGTTGTCTCTCTCTGTTGACAAATCTACAAGCTACACATCACTTTAAAGAGTCCCATATTCCTCAATCCCTCTATCTCTCTTTCTTTCTCTCTGTTCCCTGGGTATCTGTGAAATCCTCTCTGGCATGTGCTGCCTCTGCATGATGTTTTTGTCCCTTTTAATTCTGTGCCATTATTATATCCCCCAAAGGCTGCCAAAGGCCCCAGAGGCTCGGAGTGGTATCTCTGCTGCAGATAATAACTACCAGGCTTGCAGTGCAGTGTGACTGGCCAGTGTTCCACTCACACTGCAGTAGCAGGTTTCTCACCTGTTCCTCACTTGGATGTCAGTGTTTATGGTCATGATTGATATTATGAAGCTCCTTGTGTCCTTTTTACTTTTCAACAAGCTGGATTTATTTAATTTTAGTTTTTCTTTTTTCATGATTTATTTATATTTCTATTTATATCTATTTTATCAATTTATCCATTTATATCATTTTTTTATCTATCTATCTATCTGTCTATCTACACATCCATCCACCTCTTTCTTTCCTTCTTTGCTTTATTTTTGTATTTATTTGTATTTTTGTTATTGTTATTTTTGTTAAAATCTGATTTCTTATCTCAAGTCTGTTGTGTCATATTTGCCGTTGGCAGGTGTCGGGCGAAGAAGTTTGACCTGCGGCGTTTGCCTACCACATCAGTGATCATCGCCTTTTACAACGAAGCCTGGTCGACGCTGCTGAGGACCATACACAGCGTGCTGGAGACCACGCCCGCTGTGCTGCTACGTGAGATCATCCTCATCGACGACTTCAGCGACCGCAGTGAGTACCAGAGGGGGAGAACCATGGTGTGATGAAAGAAAGTGTGTTAGTGTGACTAAAAGAAGAATTTAGAAAGAAAAAGAAAAAAAAGACATACTCTAAGTCAGGAGTCTCCAACCTTTTTTCCTCTGTGAGCTACTTCAATTAATTCAACTTGACCAAGAGCTACTTTACTACTATTTTACACTGGTGATATTGATAGTCCAGGAGATAAACATCTTTAACCATCTTACACACTTACAGCGCAGTGCACTCTAAAATCTAAATGAATAATAAATACTGTCTGACCTTACTTTGCATCTTTATTTTCCATGGTCCATGGCCAAATTTTCACTACTAACATCAGCTCTTATCAGAGGGCTAGAAAACTGGAATAGTTTTGTACCAGACAGGGCAGGATATTTGAATTTGATTTAATAGAGATTTTAACAGGTTTAATAACCTTTGTGACTATGTTGGGATCCCTGTTCTAAGTAGATTGACCAGACTTTTTGTAGAGAGTTGTAACTAGGCTACCACTTACATATTTACAATACTTACTAATCTTATTGGATGACTAGTTTTCATACAAATAATTAAGATTAACAAATTAACAAAATTACTAATTGTATTGTCTCATCATAGTTAAATAATGCACATATTTGAAGCCAGTGACAGGCACCCTGGTACCATTGGCATTGTAATGGAAAGTTTTTAGTTTGTTTTATCCCACTGGTATAGATAAATGGAAAAAATTATGCTAAATTGTGCTGCATCGTTTTTAAATAACTTTAATGAGGTCATTATATAACAATAGTGATTACCCTAATTGTAGCAGAGAGAGAGAGAGTGAGAGAATGGAGAGAACAAAACAAAGGAAGGAAAGGAATGCCTGAAGAATAAGGTGAAAAGGAGGCCATCTGTTTTAAAGACTCGAGTGAAGGACAATAAGTTGCAGATTAGTGAAGACAGAAAAAAGGGGTGTAAGAGTAAAACTAGAGAGAGAGAGAGAGAGAGAGAGTGACAGGGCAGCAAGAAGGTGTTTATGCAGCTATTTATCCTCAGCTGGCCGACATCTTGGTGCTCCTCCAGCGCTGAGCTCCTCCTGATGACCTCACACCAAGCCATTTCCTGTCCGCCTCCCTCTCAAACCAACACACGCCTGCATGACACCCGGGAGAACGTCTAACTCAGAACTGTAGAACTGCCCTCACTAAACCCTATCCAGCATCATATACACAGAACAAGATATAATAAATCCTAGAATTTGTTGTTTCAGTATTTAAGATCATAAGGCCCTTTTTTAAAGCTTTTTAACTATAGATTTACTGTGATATGTGTGCTACATGTGGGTTTCAGGACTTCTCAGTGCAGGCTCATTCATTTGGATCTCATTAGGTGTGGGTGTGACATCAATTACACTTCTAATTATTCAGCTTCCCAAAACTCTTTCCATGTGGATGTAACGCTTTTCAGCACAGATGGCTTGTGATAGAAAAACAGACTGACACTCTTGCACATTCAGTTCTGCATTGTCTGTCTTGCTAGCAGATACCTTGAAGTTGACATACCATCATCCATGCTTTTCCAAATTCGTAACTGTTTTCTGCAGGCTGTGCTTAGACTCAAACACCACAACCAAGGCTTGTTTAATTGCTCTCCGGGGAGGAGGGAGACATGAAACACTAGACCCTGTCAGAAACAAATATCCCAGAGCTGTTCATTTAATCTAGCCAGTCACCGAGTGCACAGTGGGTTGTCCTTCCATTGTTCTGTGATGGCAAATGAAAAAGTGATTAATTTGGAGAGCTTGGTATTAATCAGGTCCATGGAGTGTTTTGCCCAGACGCTTCTCCCTTGGGTGTATGGCACTGGTCCTCCCAGCCCCCTTCGTTCGCCTCTAATGATGCCAGCAATTAATTTATGTTATTTGTTTCACTGCTTTTTATTGGGTCACTTGTCTAGCTCTGTGCTGACCGTCCCAGTCTGAATGTTAGAGATAACAGGTTAAGCAGGTTTGCTCAGACAGATAGGCATCATGGTATACGGTGTCCCCTTAACACTGTCAACGTTGTCGCAAATTTCACAGCCTATCTGAAATCACAGCTGGCAGAGTACGTCAGCAACCTGGATCGTGTGCGCCTCGTCCGCACCAACAAGCGAGAGGGCCTGGTGCGGGCGCGGCTCATCGGCGCCACCTACGCCACAGGCGACGTGCTCACCTTCCTCGACTGCCACTGCGAGTGTGTGCCCGGCTGGATCGAGCCACTACTGGAGAGGTGAGCCGCCACACACACATTATCATACACACTTTTATCATCAGTGCCTGACCATTATTCATCATATTGTTATTCAATTCACTATCATTATGTACATTTCCACATGAACACTACTGCTAACACAGCTAATGTTAGCTAATGATAGGCTTCTTAATCATGCCAGATAAGGATGAATGTTACCTACAGTTTTTGCCAATCATTTTCACACTTGTCTGACAATGTCCACCTTTTACAATGCCCACCTTTTCAAAACTCTTCATACAGTGTGCTTTCCCAGCACACATCTGAGAACCCTGGTTAACATTTGCTGCAAAATGCACTACAGTCACCAAAACTCTTCATGCTTCACCCAAAATGCTGTCGTATCTATAGCACATGCAGTCACTCCGCATGATAACAATGGCGGTCAATGTGTACACATTCAGTGGTTTTGCTATATTTTGTCATTTATAGCATTATGTAAATGTAGTATATTTTGGAACAGAAAATACAACGTGTATAGTGTATACCTTGTCCCCTGTTTCTGCATGTTGCATTGCAAAAAGGTCGGTGGTCATTACATGGATATTACATCACTTGAGGTTCTCATATAATGTCTAGTATTAGACAGTAATACATGTAAAAAGGCCTACAATATAGTAAATAGAATTAAATGTAGATTGATTGAATATATTGCACTCTATTTCTTTTAGGTTTTGACTTCACAGTTGACTAATTTGATAAGACTATCTAAATGTCTGCAAAACTTGCTGTATTTGTACATAATTTTGTTGGAGGTCAACAGAGACTAGGAGAAGTATCCATGTATTTTGGATGAAGTGGTGATGGAGTGCATTTGTCCTAAAGCAGTGCAAAAGAGAACACTGTTTGGCTCCAATAGTCTATGTTTGTTGTGAAAGTGTTAAGAGTTTTGACATACTAGACATTGCATTGAGACAAGTGTGAAATGTAATTTCCCACTCCATTGATTGAATTTGAGTTTAAATTTTGCTGTTATAAGATTCCCACACATCATGTGTCATATTCAGATCAGTGTGATGTCATGTAGCATATAGCTCAATTAAGTTTACTCATTTACCCCTTTCAGGATTGGTGAGAGCGAGAGCACCATCGTGTGCCCGGTGATCGACACCATAGACTGGAACACTTTTGAGTTCTACATGCAGACGGATGAGCCCATGATCGGGGGGTTTGACTGGCGGTTGACCTTCCAGTGGCACGCAGTTCCCCTCACCGAGCGGAGGAGACGCAAGTCTCGCATCGACCCCATCAGGTCAGCTCCATGGCTTCATGCAGATTAGCTAAGCCCTTTAGCCTGAAAGCTGACTGTTTAAATCACCCAAATACTCTAGGTTAAGACATACCAGTAGACAATGTATTTGCAATGACTTTTTTATGTAGAATGACCCTTAATTTTCTGCATGCTTCCTCAGATCAGCTAATTGACATCAACATCACCACTTTTACAAGAGACAAATTCTGCATTTCCCAGAGCATGACTCAAATAGGGTTCATTAAATCAACTTATGAATATAACATATCTAAACCCATAGTACTAGGGAGATTTCTTGAAAAAATATCAAACCTACAATGAAATAAGCTGAAGATAAGTATCCACTGACCCTTTTTTTTTTTAAATAATTCTGCAGGTCTCCTACAATGGCTGGAGGTCTGTTTGCAGTCAGTAGGTCCTATTTTGAGTACCTGGGCACCTATGACATGGGCATGGAGGTGTGGGGAGGCGAGAATCTGGAGCTTTCTTTCAGAGTGAGTAATGCATTCAGAGTTCTTTGTGTGTGTTCTAACCTCTAGGCCAAGGTTCTACAATACACTAAGAACTTACTACCAGAGTAACTGAAGAGATGCTATAGATGTGGGATGTTGTGGGAATAGTTGAAGTGAAAAAGCCATGCAGAGGGAGGTGTGTGCATACGTGTGTGTGTGTGTGCATGTGTGTGTGTATGTGAGTGCGTATGTATGTGTGTGTGTGTGTGTGATGATGTATGTACACGTATGCGTCCGTGCGTGTCCGAATGTAAAACTGAGATAGATGATGCATACCTCTGGGCCATGTTTTATGCATTCAGCAATATAATACCTCACTTTGGGCTGCATAGTGCACTGGCATGCATAATTGATGATGTGTAAATTGGTTTACAACTGTGTATGAGGATAAGAATGAAAAAGCAAAATAAAAATTAAACAGGACAGGAGTTATTATACCAAAACATCAGGCTTGCCTTTCTTTTATTCTTTATGTGGTTTGTTCTTCCTCATTCCCTACATCAGTAATGTGGTTAAAAGGGTTTTGGAAATTGTGTGAATAAAGTGTATTATTCTTGTGTGTTAAATGGTCTTTTACACGTATTACTGCTACGCTGCTAGTTACTTCAGTGCCAAATTAGTATGACTGCCTTATGAAATTGAATTCCTTGTGGAAATATTTAATCTTAACCAAAGTTATTCCAGTCCAGTTGGCAGAGGCATTGGTAACACTCTGCCATAATGTCTGGAATCGTATATGCTCCAAGGTAGCAGGTGCTGCATTGCTGCACGAAGATGATTGACGACTTTGGTTCTTAATGCTCAGATAGCCTCAAACACAGTATTTTTCAGAACAAAAGAAACAGTCCGAGTGCAAATTGTTTTCACTGCACGTCAGTGTTTGTGAAGTCTACTATGTAATATTGTTATAGTTTTGATAGGGATATAACTGTTAGGGTGGAACAATCTGTCAAGGATTCTTTTGTGCATTGTTTAAAGCATTGTCTTAGAGTTTTGTTTTTGTGCCTGTGGCATTGTTATTCAGACAGCTGAATAACATTGTTGTGTAACAAGGCTAATATTACCTTTTTCTGGCATAGCAAGCCCTTTGACAGGTTGTTTTTGCACCTACCATGCAAAATATCTATATGTGATTGTGGAACCACATCATGTTCTCACTTTAGAGATATGGTCGTTATGAATGACTTTGCGGTTGGATACTCCAGTACTCAGTACTCTGGTATAACCCTTCCACAGGTGTGGCAGTGTGGAGGCTCACTGGAGATTCACCCCTGCTCCCACGTGGGCCACGTCTTCCCCAAGAAGGCCCCTTACGCCAGGCCCAACTTCCTGCAGAACACTGTACGAGCTGCTGAGGTCTGGATGGACTCCTACAAGCACCACTTCTACAAACGAAATCCTCCTGCCCGCAAGGTATACGGCATATTTTTACACCAGATAAGTTCCTGGGCAGGAGAAAGATGTCAGAAGGCAGTAACATTATTGCCTTGGAGTTGCAAGCAGACACTAATATCAACAACGACAACAACAACAACTTGTTTCTATATAGCTCTTTATCAAGGGAAAGTATGTAAGTAATGTAGTATATTTCTCTCAGCACAAATCCTGGCTCTCCACTAAGTGAAATTGACTTCACAAGTTTATGTTGACACACGTGCTGTCAGATTGACACACGACAAAGTGCTCTAACACCAAAGCCTTTTTATGGAGGTGTAATTACGCAGTAATCCTCTGTTAGGCAGACATTGTTTTAAAACCAAACGGATAGTAATATGGCTTGATAAGATCAACTGTCTCCAAAGCAAAAATACTGCCAAGACAGCTTACACGACACAGGAGCACTTTCTGTGCCATCAAGGGAGATATGGTTACTCTGGGAGACGTTTAAAATATCTGAAAGGGCCCTTTGTGTTTTGATCAAATCTGATCTGGTATTGTATACCAAGCAAGTTAATGGAGAAAATACAGTATTACAGTAGTAAAGTTTACTAACAATTCAGCTAGTAATTTACATCCGGCCTTCAATTTCCTGTCTTGTTTGCTGTGTTTGTGAACGATTGTCGATCAGAGACACTGTAAGTGGGGCAAGCACCAGCCGTCTCCAGTTGCCAGTGTTCGCAGACATAAAAGATGCATGCAACTCAATATCGCTGGCCTGGAAGAAAAAAAAAAGTTACATTATTCATACCGTCAGGGATCTTTGATCAAACAATAAATTACCTCGTGAAAAGCAGGTGCGGAAAAAATGCCAAGTCGGACAGGGCAAACTAATGAGAAAAAACGCTGTGCCAGTTACTGGCACGCTCGGCTGCCAATGCCAGGGACCAAAGATGAGGGGTGACACCCGATACGATACAGGGCCATTCTGCCGATCATTAGTTTACATCAGATAAATGACACATTGCTGGCATTTAAGGGGATCTCATTATCGCTCTTGATTACTCATTCAGACTTTTCAGAATGGATGGCCACTTCCAGGAGGTCACACATGACAGGGCCTGTTTGGGCCGTTTGAAGAAACCTCAAGCAGTTGTTATTACTACCTACTGTTGTTATTATGTTGTTATTGTATCATATTTGGGGTGTCTGGATTCTTTTGCGGAGACCTGTAAGGTTATGACAGCTTTGGGAAAACTTCATGTGCACTGACTGAGTGGTTGTGGTTGAAGTTTGACTTTTCTTTTTTTTTCGGTAGGAGTCTTACGGGGACATCTCGGAGCGGGCTCTTCTGAGGCAACGACTGAAGTGCCAGAGTTTCGACTGGTATCTGAAGAATGTTTACCCAGAGCTCCATGTGCCCGAAGACAGGGAGGGCTGGCACGGAGCGGTGAGCGCCCACATTTACACCCACACACACTCCCCAGGGCGACGTTGTCAGCCCCCTGTCCTTATTTCTTGCCACCACACGCACATACACAGACACACACTCACACACGGTCCGTCTCGACACACGCTGAAATGTTTTGGAGGAAAATTAAAAACTGAAGAGGAAGAACGCCCCAGGGCATTCTCTATCCTTGCTGCACCATTCACATTAAATTTGCAGAACACAAACACACACACACACACACACACACACTCTTGTTGAAACTTAGAGGAAAACAGCTTGAAAACAGCAGTACAAACACAAAAGTAATTCTTAATTTATGTTTTTCATTTCCGACCTGGAAATGGATCTGAAACCTCGTGTACTGCTTCTTGAGACACGAGACCTTTTAATATGATCATGATGTTTATTTCTCTCTCTCTCTGTCTCTCTCTCTCTCTGTCTCTCTCTCTCAGGTCCGTAGCGCAGGAATCCACTCGGAGTGCCTCGACTACAACGCCCCAGAACACAGCCCTACAGGTGCACACTTGGCCCTGTTTGGCTGCCACGGTCAGGGTGGCAACCAGGTACCATCCACACTTCCATCTCTGATCCCCTAACTTCTCCTGCACTTTAGATCACTCTGTAACTACCCAAGTCATTTAGAATGGGAAAGAGAAAGGCATCTTTAAATGTCATCAGGATTGGGTTACTTTTGAGATGAGCTACATTTCGGCAGTGTGTATGTAATGCATATCATAACAATGGACATGACAGTCATGGTAGGGTGACAGCGCATCATCATGGCAGTCAGTCACTTCCCGTTCTTCACACCAACGTCCTGCTAGTGCCTGAAACATCACGGCCATGTTTCTAATGATGCATGTTGGGAGGAAGGAACAATGTGTCTCAGTGTGTGTGTGTGTGTGTGTGTCACTTTGGGCTTCATATCACCCTTATTATTCATTGATGTTGCGCATCAGATGTCCCTCGAAAAAAAAAAAAAAAGCATTAAGTTGAGTTGAAAATCGATGTTTCCACCAACATGCTTGAGACAGGGGAACTTTAGCCTCAACATGACCCACACACATAAACGCACACACAAGCACACACACGCACACAACCCCACAGTGAGGGAGAAATGAGGGCCGATGAGTCTAAGCGATGCAGGCTGGGTAAATAAGTTTGAGTTGAGACAGGACCTGCCCTTTTAATAAAGCCGTCGATTGGCCTGCGTGAATGATGCATGAGGTCTGACGAGAACCCTTCAGACCGTGGAGATTGATTACCTTTTTTTGTGCTCCACTGGCGTACAGATGGACAGGTCCCCTGATGTCTTTCCATACCGGTGACCCATGCTTTGAAGTTTGTAGTTAAGGTCATTAGCGACACAGCTGAGCAGGAGCATAATACCTTAAATGTATGTCGTTGCTGTCTGTTGTCACTGAAGCTAAGCCATCTCAGATCTCTCACTCCTTGGAAACCACCGCCACCCTAGCTGTATGAATGACCCTGACAGATTCAGAGAAAGGCTTCCCACCTTACAGATCTTCAGCCCTACATCTTACCAGCCTCACAAAGCAGGCAGCTGCATAAATGTCCTGTCCCACATAGTCACTATCACATTTATTCATTCACTCTAATGTAAATGTTTGCTAAAAATTTGCTAAAACTACCTAACACTAGTAAAAGAAGCATAGTTTCATAATGACGTGTTCACAGTTGCCAACTCACAGTTGGCAAGAATTCATTTGAAAGTTCCTCGTTCTCAGGAGAGTTCTCAAGAATTCAACTGGAAGTTCTCAGTGTGATGCACTCTTATTTGTGGTAATGACTCACTTGCAAACACCCTCCTCCCCCAACAGTACTTTGAGTACACGTCCAAGAAGGAAATCCGCTTCAACTCTGTGACAGAGCTGTGTGCCGAGGTGCCAGCGGGACAAAACTACGTCGGGATGAGGCACTGCCCGCCAGACGGAACTTCTCTTCCTCCAGGCATCATCTGGGAGTTCAGAGATGTGAGTCTACCCCTCCTCTCTGTCGTTCACTGCTTGACTCAACACCATTTGATCCTGTCCTTCTGCAAAAACCTCTTTTGAAACATGAACACATGCTTTGCAAGCTATCATGGGAATTAGAATCATGTCAGAGGTCTAGATTTAGACTTTGTTATTCAATACATAGGATTTATGGAGGACCATATGCCATATAGATTTGTATGCACAGATGTGTTTGTTTACTCCTTAGAATTTGTGGCCATGCCTGCCGATTTCTAATGAGACTGTTTCCCCTCCTGTCTCTTTCTGTGCCTTGTGAACCTTTCTGTCCACAGGATGGGAGCATCTACCACCCTCACTCTGGCTTATGTGTCACCTCGTACCGCACAGCCGAGGGACGCACAGACATTCAGATGAAGACATGCACTCCTGGAGACAGTCACCAGCATTGGAAGTTCGAATAATAGGAATTGTGCGTGTGTCTGTCTGTGTGTGTGTGTGTGTGTGTGTATTAGTACGTATGAGAATGTGTATATATGTGTGTCTGTGTGTGTGTGTGTGTGTGTGTATTATGGGGGGGATGGATGTAGCTCTTTGAGACCTAAGTGCAATTACCATAATGGACTTTGAGATGCAAGGCTTTGGAGCAAGCAGGAATTACCCTGCTGTGCCTGGAGTGCTGCAGATCAGACTGGCCTATGCTCTTGTGCCTTTGTGAATCAACGGGCAACCCAGAAGTAAAGTGCCAATATCGTTTTATTTTTAGTGTTTATTTTGTGTCATCTTGTTATTGTCCTTCTGTCTTTCAAAAGGGACATCTACGAGACATGTAGAGGAGCATTTCTGGCTACTCCTGGAGGACTGCAGGGTTGAAGTACTGCAGTAACAGTACAAGGCAGTGTAATTTAATTTCAGTTTTAATATGTTGAAATTAGGACCATGCTTTGGCCTATTCCAACCACAATTAAAAAGTACAACAAGAGCAATACAGGGCAGACTAATTAAGCCTTGTCCTGCTGGAGGGCTCCACTTGTGCCAGCATCATGATGATGAACAGCTTGGTGGATACAATTATTTCACCGTAGCTTTCACCCTAACACTTAATTTCACTTTTCATAAGAAAGTGTAGACAAAGGAAGAGGAATAAGAGACACTTGTTTTTTTGTTTTTCATTTTCTTTGGCATTTTTGTCTTATTTTGATATTGTTTACACATCTTGCCTCGCCACAGTGGGTGTTGTGTGTGTTGTGTTTTTGTTGTCTGTTTGTGTGTGTGTGTATGTGTGTGTGTGTATCAGCGGTTGCATTGAAGAGATTTGTTTGTTGGGAGGTAAAATCCCAATGGCAGGGAGGTGTGTTAATGCCATGTTGGCTCTCTCTCGTCAGCTGGGGTGCGGGGTGGGGGGGGTTATCCTCCGTCCAGTTCTGGAGGGATTCCCAACCAATGAGGAGCCAATTAAAATAATCTCCCATCTGTGATGGCTTTTTCTATTTTGGGGATTTGGGAGATGTGTAGGGGCGGTTAGTGGGTGGGGTGAGGAGAGATGTTGTCTTCTTAGGGACTAGATTAAACTTGACTGCTCAGATTGCTCATAGGAGAGAGACAGAGAGAAAGAGAGAGAGAGAGAGAGAGAGAGAGGATGTGGTTTTGCTTACTATAGATAGGACTAGATGGGACCATGGGAACTCACTGTGGCTCTGTGTTTTCTACTGTGCCTGAGTAGACTGTTCACGTGCTGGCCTTAATGTAGAGAACTGCCGTAGGTATCCTCTTATTGACCTCATGGACACTGTGTATAGCATTTCTGATTGTCCGCCATTCTAGTTTTTCACAACACTGATGCCAAGATTGACCAATTTGAAGTGTTAGAGGAGGCTTTCCTGTGTGTCAGCAATTCTTAAAAATCCTCTGCTATGTAAGTGTTTGACTGCCTAATTGGTTTTAATATGCCAATATGAATTAAGTTTGGTTTACATGTCTTGTGGCATTTGCCATTACTGGCGTGCTTTGCCAGAGCTGTAGACATAGCATACACAAATTAGCTCGTACATGAATTGCATAGTGCTTTCAGACAGCTTAAGTGTTGACCAAAGTGTAATTTCAGCTATTTAATTGTACTTAGTACACATTAAGTCAAAGCTTTTTATATGTATGTATTAACTCCCCCGATGGTTAACATCTTTAATTACTGAGTATTGCATTTGTTGTAAGCTTTTTGTAACACAACGGCATGTGCAGTGTTGCTGTTTGCACATGCTCAGTAGCCAGCTGTAATACTGAAGATGTTTCTGAATGGCCTCAACACACATCATCTTCTGTGCTAATTTGCACTATGGCGTGACTCAGAAGTGACACGTCCTTTTCTGGAAAGTGACCTTAGACCTTTTTTGACACCCCTCCCAAAAAACCTTTAAGCCCAGTGCATCTGCGTCTTTGAAAAGGATTCTCAATTTGTAAAGGGACCTAAGTGGGACTGTGAAAAAAATCTATATTTTTAAAATAATGTTCTTATGTGATTCAGGCCAAATGATGATTAAAGTTGATTCTGGTAAATGAGTGCAGTGTGTGTCTTTTTTAACTAAATTGCATCAGTCATAACAGTGAAATAAAGATGTCTACATTTGAGGAAACCTGTGCCTGCTCTGTGGAAACTCATACTAATCTCATTCAGTTCCTGGAGGAATTTAAATCAAGACAACATGATCTGTTAGGGTTACAGCAGGTCATGAGTGGAACCATGATGCAGTTGGTGCCAGATTAGGACTCAAACAGTAAAGCTCTTCTATTTTTATGATTTGCCATATGAATTTAAAGTTTTAATTTCAGTTAAATGTTTTGCCTAAATGTAACCATACGAATCATGAGCTACACTTCCTGATAGCCGTGCACAATTTAAGATTCTATTTTCTATCCAATGACCTCATTGAGGGCAAAAAAAAAGGTAAAAGGCATATTTGGTGTCATCTAGTGGCGAGAAGTCAACATGCATCCTAGAGGTTACTTGGCATAGCCTGCGTACAGTAGCCCAGGATGTTCAACAGATAATTTAGGTTAATACTGCATTGCATACTGAGACTCGACTGGTATTTTTGAACACTGAAACCTGTGTTATATGAGAGAGGCCTTCTGGCTTAGAAAATGACTTTACTCTCTTAAACAAATAAATAAATAAATATATATTTCAGTCTCTCATGTCACTTGCCAATTGATTTTGAAATCAGACAGTAGGTTGAGTTTTGCCATTACTCAAAGAGAACACATGACACTCTGATTTCCTGCAATGCAGTGTAACACAAATTACAGCCTATGGTAAGACTACTCGGTATTGTGGGCAGTGTAGCATAGATTATTACACTCTACTTGCCTTGTCTCTGTACGTTTTACAAGAGTAACATTACTTAATCAAGCTGTGAGGCACTCAAATTACCTTCTCACCCCAGACATAGACTATGAAATATTCATATGTTAATTGGAATAACATGAATTTTGCTTCAGGTTTCATTATGTTCTTCAGTTTCATTAATCAGTGAACACAATTATTACCTATCTCTTGGTGGTGGTGGTCATGATGGCATTTTTAAAGTAAGCAGTAGAAAAATTCACAGGCTAAAATAGGGTTGAGGTGATACTTTGCCACTGTGTAGAGGTCATTTGAACAGTCGTGGCCTAGATTGTTATTTAATGATCTAAATTAAGCAAAATAATCTCTCCCTTGATGCCAAATTTAAATGTGGAATGGTCATTCTTGCTGGAGGATGTAGTCTCTTGAATACATTAATTTAAGGACAAGGCTAACATTCTGTTATTAAGATTCCTTTATAATTCAATAATAATAATAGTATTAATAAAAACAGGTAACGTTAGGCTATAATCTCCCATCTCATTTGTTTAACGTACTTCTCTAAGGTTGTTCTCTAAGGCTGTTCACGTTTCACAATTCTAGAAAATGTGATATGCACCTGAATAAATAACTAACTAAACAAATACTCGCAATGTAATAGGCGGGTGCACTTCATTGTCTAAGGAATTATAGGAGACTTGACGCCATAAACGGTGTGAGTTTAAAGTAAACTTAATACTTTGGTCTTTAGCTTAGCGTTTCTAGAATGCAGAAATGTGCATCGTTGCCTAAATGTAATTAAAACTGTAATTATGTGATTTACACACTCGTTAATTTGTGAAAAACCTCGGAAGCATTGATGCAAAAGTGGCCTTTTCAAAAACGAAAAAACAGACCATGCATTTTGGACAAATTTGATAGCATTCTGGTGTCACTGACGGTGTGAAATAATTACGTTTGGATGGAAGTCTTAGGTAGGCCTTTTGTTTGGAAGGATTGTGTGCTTGGCTAATGTAGAACACCTTTCATAACTTTTCCCAAGTTCAGTTGTTGGAAATAGTTTGCACAGCCTTGTGTGCACAGCCTCCTCCCCCTTAACCAACTTCCTGGATATCCTGAGCAGTGAACACACGTATGATTTAAACGCGCTGAATGTGAGAGTGCTGGACACTTTCACTGACTTGACATGTTTTTACCGACGCGAGAAGAGAGACGGTGGAAGAGTGGGCTAGCGCTAACTGGATTAGGATTAGCACTGTCACCGTGTAAACCTGAAGAGACTTGGTGATCTGACCTGGATTTTCCCCCCAAGTGCTACTGTAGTTAGCCACCTTGCTAACTTTACCGGATAAATTCTGTTTATTGAGTAACATCCATCATTCTTAACTTTTCACAAGGACTACTTGCAGAAAGGGTTGAGCTTGGAAACTTCAAGCAAGTTTAACTTCTGCTTTCTCACAGAATTCCTGCGCATAAATCACGAAGAAAATGTATCCGGTGTTTCTTGTCATGATGCATTGTAACGCTAACTTTATTTAATGATGCGTTCAACAAGTTCTCGGTATGATCTGAAGTGGCTAACGTTAACAGATTGTGGCTCTGTTTTCTCCTAACCTGCTTTGCAATGCAAACGTGTCGACGACAATCAGGGACCTAAATTACATCTTGAATTAAGAGACACCATTAATTCAAGATCTTGCCACTAGACCATGGCACTTTGCGGGCGAAGAAATCGATCAAAACTGATTGTTGGCATCTTCTGTGTCTCTGTTGTTGGATATTTCCTATTTCTGAAACGCAGCGGAAACGATGTCGGGGTGGCAAGTCGACGTGGGGTGTCTACCAATGAACAAAAAGACATAGAGTACGAAAAGTTGAGGAGACCAGTCTACGATAAACCACCCTTGGATATGAGTGCACTTGGGGAACTAGGACGAGCTGTAAAGTTAGATTTAACTGGAGAAGAACAAAATAAAGAATTGGAGAGTATCAACAAACATCAGATCAATACCTACGTGAGCGACAAAATATCCCTCCATCGAAGATTACCCGAGAGATGGAATCCACTGTAAGTCCTAAATATCCTCCCTCTAACAAGTCACACAGCACGTTATCATTTTTTAGTTGGATGATTAATTTGTTGATGAACTTATGTGCACCATAGTGCCATTGATTTGGTAGCCTATCTGTCAGTTTGAATAATATCTTAAGTAATTTTCTAGGTTAGCGTTGCAACCACCACAAGCACCGTTTCGGAGATGATCGACGAAATGTGTCTACGAGTGTAGGCTATAGCAATTGTATTCTTTTATATTTTGATATATCTGTACACCACACTGGTATCTAAATGAATAATATATAGTGAATGCCAATGTGTATCACAAATATCATTCAGACTTGGGTGAAAGGGTTACTGCTTCAGGGTCTGAAGTTCTCACTTAGCTGAGAGGTGTGGTCCAGGGGTCAGCAGTCGCTGCAGACCAGCTTTTCTTGAGGAAGCCATAGCATTCCTATGGTGACTGTAACCAACATCAAAAGCAGGGTTGTCACCCAGGGCTGTTTTCTTTCTGGCCAAGAACACACACACACACACACACAATGCTGTATCTTTTTCCTTTGACTCCGTCACACACATAATGCAAACCTGTAGGATCAGTGTTACTAACACTATTCTTTACGTCCCCTCTCACCCTTCCCCATACCAGCTGTAAAGACCTGGAATATGACTACCACTCCTTGCCCTCCACGTCTGTGGTGATTGCCTTCTACAATGAGGCATGGTCCACTCTGCTGCGCACAGTGCACAGTGTGCTGGAGACTTCGCCTGATCTGCTGCTGCGAGAGGTCATCTTGGTGGATGACTACAGTGAGCGAGGTATGGTACAAAGCTTCCCCCAGTATCGGATAGATCCCACACACACAAACACACACACGCACACATGCACTCACAGAACATAAGTACGAAGACGTCGTATTGTTGGATGACCACAGCGACTGAGGCATGATCCAGAGGTCGCTCCGGTACAGGACAGATTAAGCACACACACACACACACACGCACAACATCGGTACCAAGGCATCATATTGCTGGATGACTACAGTGGCCAAGGCATGATCCAGAGGTCGCTCCGGTACAGGATAGATTCCTTACACACACACAAACACACACACACACGCACACACATCCAGGGACCGAGATATGGTCCATAGGTTCCTCTTGTGTGGGACAGATTTCAGTGTCGGGATAAATGTTAGGGAACTGGATGTTTCAGGCTCAGGTCTGAGTTCCCTGTACTGAGAAGATGAGATGAGATGTTTAGGTTGTTACTCGTCGTCAGATTAAATTCCTAAAGAACATCTGCATGCCAGGGAAGTGCATGACAAAGCATTTTAGCGGTCAGGTTGGCACCACTGTCAGAGCCCGAGAGGCCAAATAGAGATGGGACACAGAGCAGGTGGTGCTTCCGTGGAGGAAACCAACCGTGAGATTATGGTCTCGCTGCCAGACTGGCACAGGGTGGTGCCCCCTCTTGGCCCGCTGACTTTGAGAGGTCATAATGGATGGAGGTTATCTGAATGCTGAATGCACATGGCTCTGTGCCACTGACCGCTCCCTCCTGGCTGGGTTCATGGGGATGAAGGAGAAAATGATTGACTTGTAAATAGAGATGTAGTGCCTGTTAGCACCACCCAGTGGTAGAAGAATGGTATTGCTGGAGCTGCAAGTGGCATCTGATAAGAATGTAAAGGTGACTAGGAGATTTTCGCCAAGTGTTTGAGTATGAGTATTGGGGGGTAATAATTCCCAAGTGGATTATAGATAAATTTGTTCATTGTGTGTGTGTGTGTGTGTGTGTGTGTGTGTGCTGCTGCTGCTGCCACCGCCGTTGTAGAGCACTTGAAGGAGCCTCTGGAGCGGTATCTATCAGGTGTGCGTAAGGTGCGGCTGGTCCGCGCCCGCAAGCGTGAGGGCCTGGTCCGCGCAAGACTCCTGGGGGCCTCCCTCGCCACGGGCGACGTGCTCACCTTCCTGGACTGCCACTGCGAGTGCCACGAAGGCTGGCTGGAGCCCCTCCTGCACAGGTGAGCGACACAAATGAAACCCCACAGAAAATTCTAGACCCTCTTCTGATCAGCCATCTGTTTGTTTGCCAGGGTGTGTGTTTTTTTTAATCTTGATGTGTTGAAAGGGTGTTGCCACTGTTGGCTACTAGTCAAGAATGCCTTAAGGGTGTTTTCATAACTGTTAACAGCCTTTATTTAAGCTTGTTACTGTATCCAATGGCGTTTTGCCCTTGTTTCAATAATCAATTTTTTTCAATGCTTCTACATGTCAAATTATGAATCACATTCTACTTTATTTCTATGGTAGTGCTAAAAAAGATCTCGTACATCTTTTGGATATGTTTGTGTTTATGCCACTCTGGTATTTTAGGTTTTAAGTACTGCAGCTTGCTCTTGATGCTGTATTGTACTGTATGTCTAGTGAGTGGTTGCTCTTGATGCTGTATTGTACTGTATGTCTAGTGAGTGGTTGCTCTTGATGCTGTATTGTACTGTATGTCTAGTGAGTGGTTGCTCTTGATGCTGTATTGTACTGTAAGTCTAGTGAGTGGTTGGTTTTACATAGTTCAGATGCAAAACCCTCCATTCACGATGATGAAAGTCCATTTGCGATGAATTTACAGAAATATATTTATATCATTTTGACTATTATTAGTCCAACTTCATTTGGATTGTTTTGGCCTGATTTGTTTGTACTTGATAATAATATTTAGCTTACAGTTTGATAAAGAATACTTGGACATTATTATTAAAACAACTTAATTTTTGCATATTTCTGAAAATGGACTTCTGGTTTGACTTCTGTTCCGGTTGTCTTGGGTGTTTTAGTCCTTATCTTGATTATCAAATTGACCTGTTGCGCGGTGGAGCGAGCGAGTACAAGGCCAAAATAGCGTGTGTCCAGCAGGCTGACATTGTTCCAGTGGTGGCTGAGGAATATTTTGTGGCTATCTAATTTCCTCACATTTATCTGGGATGATTAAAGCATGTGATTTATTTTATGATTTTGGGTTTGATTTGAATTTATTTGATGATTTTTGGTGTGATTTTTGTTTCCATCTATTATTATTCAATTGATTTTCTGGTGTGATCTTTAAATGAAGGTTACGTATGTAACCACGGTTCTATGAATTTCGGATGACCGCCAGAATGAAATAGAACTGTCGATTTGTGATGAAAAGGGGGAGTGTTAGAATTTTATATAATTTTATATGATTTCTTGTTACTCCTTTCTAACTGTCAAATGAATAATCTTCATCCGTGTGCTGCTTCGAATTATCTATCCAGCTAAGTCTGTACAGAATGTTCAGTCAACAACTGGTGTGACATGGTGAAGACCTTAAAGGTAGCTTTGACCAGTGGTCATGTGTCGATGCTTGTCAGGTGCAAGGCTTTGGTATGTGCATGTATGTTCCTGTTAAGGCTATGTGTGGTTTGCTCACATCTAAATCCTTGAGTGTGTCCCCGAGTTATGTACTTATATGGAATTCCGCCCAGATTAGAAACTGGTCATGTTATTTTCTACTGTTTAGGATAGATTTACGAGTAGACTTTTGAGTATATGTAGAGCCCATTTTCCTTGTAACTGACGAGAAGGATCCAGACGAGCTACGCTGTAACATCTTAGCTATCCTGTCTCAACCTCGCAGGCGAGACAGAAGAGTGACTTAGTTTGATAGTCTTTAGACTTCAGTTCGTTTCTTCAGCTTTTTATTTCATCTAGTATTCTCATCCAATCAACAATTGTAACTCATTTAATTCATCTCATAATAAATCACTGATCCTGATCCAACATAATGAGACATCCAGTCTTCTATTCTGCTGGGAAGAAAACACAACGCAACTTTAAGGTGAACAGTGACTTCAGGTGAAAAGTCAAACTGGGAAAAAACCAAAATCTGGCATCTGATCTCTTCAAATATATAAGTAAATATTCGTACAGGTGTAAGACATTAAAGTATGTATGCAGTCAGTATGAGTTACTGTTTTAGCTTCATCCCTTTACTGAGTGAGTCTGTGCTCCTCCTGCTATTGTCTGTTACAGGATCATGGTGGAGCCCACGGCAGTGGTTTGTCCGGTTATTGACGTTATTGACTGGAACACCTTCCAGTATCTAGGCAACCCTGGCGAGCCTCAGATCGGCGGCTTTGACTGGCGGTTGGTGTTCACCTGGCACCCAGTGCCGGAGCACGAGCAGAAACGACGCAGCTCCCCGACAGATGTCATCAGGTGTGTGCTACACACACACACACACACACACACACACACACACACAGAGGCTCCATGTAGGCTACATTACACACATACTTTCTGTTTCATAGACTTTAGATGTGCATACTTATGCAAATGCACATATGCTTACGCATATTTATGAAACTCACTGAATTTGGAAACATACATCACACACACACACACGCACACACACACACACACAGAAACACACCATACATATACACACTCATTATCACACAAAAACTCCTAGGTCAGCACTACAGTTCGCCACACTCCCTTTCAAATAATTTCAGCAGCCTCTATATGCAACGTGAAGACACTGCCAGTCCACATGCACACACACACACACACACACACACACTGCTGTCAATCAGGACAGCATTATCCTGTGTCTGGATCTGTGTATGGTTGTTATATTTCTGCACCATACTCCCCTCTTCCTCCCATTAGGTCTCCCACGATGGCTGGAGGTCTGTTTGCAGTCAGTAAGAAGTACTTCCACTACCTGGGTACATATGACACTGGCATGGAAGTGTGGGGAGGAGAGAACCTAGAGTTCTCTTTTAGGGTGAGTTACAGTTCTGCACTGGGCCCACACACATACACACACCTGACACAAGTCCTCTGTAATCCCCTATGCTTCCCCTATAATCTTGTTGTGGTTTCTTTCTTTCTTTCTTTCTTTCCCTCCCTCCCTTCTTCCATCCTTCTCTGGAGGTATGGGTTTGCCACCTCTATGTGTAATATGTGCACTAGGTCACACAGGGTGATGAGGTTAGTGAGTGGTTAACAGGACGCATGTCTATGCAAGAATTCCAGCCAGAAATCAGGAATGGAATGATTCTAATTAACTTTAAGAAAAAAGCAACCACCAGCTGGGATAAACAAGACATGTACACACACACATAGACACACACACACACACACACACACTTTTCCATTTCCAAAGAATTGCCAGAAAATTCCTGCATAAACCATCCAAGGATATTTTCATTATAAGGACACGGTGCTGTTGCTGGCACGCGCCACTGCTTCCGTTCCCACGGGGGTGTAGCACAGGGCCCCTCATTGTATCTCTTCTTGATTAGATCAGTCCGAGTGCCTAACGCTCTCCTCGTGGTTTCATGGTTATCTCCCTCGCTCTGTGCGTGTGTGTGTGTGTGTGTTTCCCTTCTCTGTCCGAGCAGATCTGGCAGTGTGGAGGCTCGCTAGAGATTCACCCCTGCTCCCACGTGGGCCACGTCTTCCCCAAGAAGGCCCCTTACTCGCGCAGCAAGGCTCTGGCCAATAGTGTACGGGCCGCAGAGGTCTGGATGGACCGTTACAAGGACCTCTACTACCACAGGAACCCCCACGCACGCCTGGTAAGATCACATTCACAAACACACACCCACACACACACACACACATACATACTCAAACATACAGACACACACACAGAGCAATACACACATGCACAGACACACACACGTAGAGACATACAGTACTTACACACAGATATACACACATGCACACATACACAAATGCATAAGCACACTCTCAAGAACACAAACACACATCTACACACTCCAGCCACCTACAAAGCGGAAGCCCAGATATGGAGTCTGGCTTACCAGCACTTCAGTAAGTAATCCTGCACTGTCAGACTATAATAACAATGTTGCTGCGTTTGAGGGGTTGTTTTCAGTTCTTTGTTGTGTAGTTCATCATTTGTGTGTGTCTGGGCTTAGTGCTGGTGGAGAGAGAGAGAAAGACAGAGAATAAAAGAACAGATGCTGTTGTTATCTCTGTCCAGTGAAGGGATGATATTATACAGTATGAGAGAGAGAGAGAGAAAGAAAGAAAGAGAGAGAGAGAGAGAGAAATAAAGCAAGCAATAAAGCAAGTTCATCTGCCTCTGTATATGTATGATGTATGCCCCGCACCCTCACCGGACAAACACGACAACGCTATCCACTACATATCCCCTTACTCTCTCCCCCAGCATACAGCACACACACACACACACACTCTCTCTCTCTCACACACACACACATACTTGCACTCCCTGACTGTCTGTCACACGGAGAGGTAAGCCTCGGTGTCAGTGCACTGTAAAGCCCCTCTGATTGAGTGACACTCTGGTTGACGTGCAGGGCGAGAGCACTCAAGGTGACACTCTGACTGGTGTGAGATTACCAAGAGAGAGAGGGAGGGAGGGAGAGAGGGAGAGAAAAATATAGAGAAAGGTGGAGATACAGAAAGAGTTAGAGAGGGAGAGAGAGATAGAGGGATACAGGGAGGGAGAGATGGAGAGAGAAGGAGGAAGTGGAAAAGAAGAGAAAGAAGAGATCAAAATAGAAGGATGAGTAGATGGCTATAGTGGGAATAGACAGAATGGAGAAAAAAGAGACTAGGATGGGAAAAAAACAGATGAGAGACAAGAAATGAGACAACAAATAAAAAATGAGTTGAAAGTGTTCAAATGTGGAGATGGTGGGGATGAGAGTGCGTGTGAGAGAGAGGGGAGAGTGTATGCGTTAGAGAGATGTGCCACCTTGAGTGAGTAGACGTGTATTATCTAGCTGTCCTTGAGCTGGCTGCCTCGCCCTGCTGGAGTCATCGGGAGAGATGCGCTGGGCACAGATCGGGTGGCACTTGCAAGCTGGCACCCACCACTCCACCCCACAACAAAAACCGTCTCCAACTAACCCACTGGAAACTGTCTTGCTCCCCAACTGAAAATCTTCTCTTAAGAGTGTATCTTTAAAACAAGTAGTCTTTTAGTAGTTACTTAGTACTTTAAAACAGGTGGTGACTGTGTGGTGTGTGTGAATGTGTGTCTGTGTGTTTGTTTAGGAGGTGAGAAGAAGTGGAGAGTGTGTATGTGTGTGAGTGTGGTCATGCAAATCCAGTATGTGTATGTACAGGTCTTCAGGTGTTTCAGTCTAAAACGGTCTCTCATAGGGACCCATTGCAGGGCACACCAGCCTAGCAGTGTCTGCATCAGTGCCTCCTGCCTTCCTCATCTTACTCCTCATCCTCCACCTGTGTGTGAGTGTGTGTGTGTGTGAGAGAGAGACAGAGAGAATGGATCTCCCTTGAGCTATGATGTATAATTCAGGGGGTCTGGAGAGCTCCTCTGGCACACCTGAGGGCCTTGAACTAAACTGCCCTCTGCTGCAGGGGACTCAGACCACAGGCTCACAGTGAGTTACTGACTATGACTATAGATGAGCACTAGAACTTGAGCACATAGAACTTTGTGTGTGTGTGTGTGTGTGTTTGTGTGTGTCTATGATCATACACAGAGCCATACTCACAAAATGTGGGTAGGAGAACTGGAGCATATCCTTGGCTAAGGGATTATAACTGTGCACGAGTGTGTGTGTGTGTGTGTGCATGGTTGTGCGTATGTGTGCATGTGTGTGTGTACGTGTATGTGCGTGCGTTTGCATATGTTTGTGTGCCATACGGGGAATGCCAATTATTTAACGTGCAAGGGAAGTTGTAATGGAACTGGAACTTAAAACTGTTTAGCCATTGAGATAGTCGTCAGTGATGTGACACTAGGCTTGTCTGTCGAGAGACTTGGCAAATGCTATTCATAGCTCTATTTCAAAGCCCCTCCAATACAAGACCCTAGTGGTGCGTATCTGCCTGACCTTGTGACCCCCTACCTTTGCCTCTGTGATGGATCACATGTGAATCAGACACTGGTGTCTCTGGAGCTCTCTCTCTATCCCTCTAACACCCTTCTCTTCCTCCCTCAACCCCCCCAGTCATCTGACTGGCCAATTAGAGCATTCTTATGAGCTTCACCACCATCCATCTTCCAGTCAGTGTGTTGTGTGCTGTGTGTTGCGAGCAGATGTCGCACGCAAACACACCCGTCTGTGGCACTCCTCAGTGGGCCCCTAGCTCACCAATAACGCCCCGCACGCACACACACACACACACACACACACCACCCAACCCTTCCATTCCACACTTACAGCCAATCAGAGCTTGTGGAAACCCTCTTATGACACACATGAACGCCTGTGCATCCTCCCCGAACATCTGAGTGTTTGTGTGTGAGGGATGGCCGAGGTGCATGGAACAAGTCAGAGCAAATACCCAAGTGAGTTGCACAGAGCAATTCACTTAATATTGTGTGTGTGTGTGTGTGTCTGTGGGGTTAGTTTAGTGTATTGTTTACGCCTGTCGTTTACTACTTTGTGGTGTTTACGTAAACACTACTAGGCCCCTAATATAGCGAAAATAACTCTCCATGCAGTAACAGACCCACAATGACATACAGTACATCTGTAGTGTGGACGCAGAGTGTTGAAACAAGAGGTCATTTTACAAGACAGCATTTGCACCTCTGGGGCATCCATGTTGTATAAAGTTTTTGGGGGGTTGGGGTGCTAGGACATGTGTTAAACGAATCATATCACAAAAACATTTTTGCTGAAACGGCAGGTTCAGGGGTGAGTGACTGACCTCCCTAGTGCTCAAACGGACTCGTCTCTCAAGCACGTCCTTTTGTTTGGCGGATTGACTGACCGCTGACCGGTGCGGGCTTTATAGACAGACGTGCTCATCTGCCAGGCTCACGGCTAAATGACACCAGCATATTCATCCATCATCAGATTAGCATATCATTCTTATTGTCCTCGCAGGCACGCAGTGAATTGGCCTGGCCGCCGCAATATCGCTTAACACAATTAGCCTCTTAATGAGTTTGGTAGTTTATTGCCTCGTTCTCATTTTCTCTCTCTCTTTCTCTTCCTCTTTCTCTGTCATTCTCTCTCTCTTTTTCATTGATTCTGACAAGGTCATTGGTGGGAATGAACCCCTTGTGTCCTTTGTTGGAGAGTGTGGTGTAGTGCTGTCATGTCATTGGCTGATGTCTTTGTCTCCAGGAGGCGTACGGAGACGTGACGGACAGACGGAAGCTGCGGGAGCAGCTGGGATGCAAAGATTTCCGGTGGTTCCTGGACAACGTCTACCCAGACATCCACGTTCCAGAGGACAGACCGGGATTTTTTGGAATGGTAAGGCACGGAATGTGGTCATGTTAAATTCCCCACCTAAACTTTCGTACCACGTTGACCAAAATGAACTTTAGTCACGCAAGACCACTTTGCCTTGAACATGCTGCAAGCTCTGTTAACATTACTAATCAGTCTGCATCCAGACTGGCGCAAGAAACGGCTATGCATTAAAGATTCCTGGGAAAAGTATAACAGTGTTATAACAACATTAACTAAGCTTTTTGTTTGGCCTCATTCTCCAGCTGAAGAATCGAGGCATGGCCAACTACTGCTTCGACTACAACCCACCAGATGAGCATAGTGTGGTGGGCCACCGAATCATCCTCTACCCTTGCCACGGCATGGGCCAAAACCAGGTAGGTCTCAGAGACACCTCACCCACACCTGACCGGACCGGACCGGAAGAAGCTGTAGACAGGACAGGATATGCTTTACCCAGGGGCACTAAGAGAATTGGTTTTGAGCCCATTACAGGGAGGCTACACTGGATGTGTTACGTCAGTCACATCTGCCGCAACAGTTAGCTTCCACTCTAATCAGTGGAACTGGTAACACCAGACAAGGCAGCGCAGCGAACATTCTGAAAAAAAATTCCCTGTATTTTCATTGTAATTTTTACATGATTTGACTTAACGCTTCTGTAAACATTCAGTGTAGCATGAGGGTTAGTCCCTTGTGAAAAATGTGGGAAGACAAGCATTATTTTTTGCTCCAGTTTGCATTAGTGCCGAGTTGTCCTTGTTCAAATGGAATCTTCCACTGTTCCTGTAATGTAATGTAATGTTCTGTACTGTAAAGTAACATAATGTAATGTAAAGTGAATTTATCAGCAATTAAATGTAAATGTAAATGTAATGGCTGTCTTGAAAGGGATGCATTATTTGGATTGTAGACTTTGTGGTGTATTAGTTTCACCTGATCCACTGTCTTGTAAGCTATCTGTTAATATGGGTGCTCTTAATAATGGATGAGCTGCTGAAACCAGCATACAGCTTTAAATCAGCACATGACTTACATTCAAGCATTGTTGCCCTGGGCTGTGTGTAAATATATACACTGCTTTGGCAAGCAAGCCCTGCATCCACACGAGAGCAGGATTATATATTGTTTACACTGGAAGCACTACATCATCGGATAGCCTCTGGTCCGTGGCATGTGGTCAACACATGTACAGACTTAGAATGCACCATATTTGGAACTTTGCCCCAAGGTATTCTGGCCTTTCACACGTTCCCTATCCTCTATGCCCTGCCTCTTCACTCTAACTGTGAAGTACCTCCAAAGCAGAGTCACCCATCTTACAACCCCCCCCCCCCCCCAGCTTCTCACACACACACACACTCACACCGCCTCTGTAGATAACCCTAATCTCTGCCATTAATCATAGCTTCTCACCATAGGCTCAGTCATATCTCGAGTGCCTCTGTTATTAAAATGGCATCGGGCCTGCCTAGGGAGTGGCTGTGATCGATTGTAACTAGCCAGTGGTTCATTCCCACCGGCTAATAGGGGAGGAATGGTAGCCCCGGTAGCGTCCTCGAGAGAATGCCCATCGCACCTGTTGTCCTGTAGTATAATTGCAGATTTAACAGGGCATCTTGGGTGTAGGGCTATTTTTATGTAAAGCAGTTTATGTGTGCGGTGCTGGTCCCAGCAGACCTGTTGTTACTGTTGAAACGGTCTCAGCCAGTTTAGCTTTTCTCTGAGATCTGCTAAGTGGAGATAAGAGATAACTATAACTGTATGGGACCTTAGCCACATCCTCGTACTTTCTCTCTCTCTATGTCTGTGTGTGTGTGTGTGTGTGTGTGTGTGTGTGTGTGTGTGTGTGTGTGTGTGTTGTGTGTAGTTCTTTGAGTACTCATCTGACCGTGAGATCCGCTACAACACCCGGGAGCCAGCAGGGTGCGCTGTGGCCAATTCGGTTTCCAACTTCTTGACGGTGCAGCTGTGCAGGAAGCCCCGGCAACCTGTTCCACAGGAGCAGCAGTTTGTGCTCAGAGAGGTGAGAGAGCACACACACACACACACACATGCTCACAGTCACACACACACTCATTCCTCATTCATTCTTCCACCACATAGGCACACTCATACATACAGAGAGAGAAAGTGAAAGAAAGAGCAAGAGACAGAGCTGGCAGGAAACTGAGAAAAAGACATAAACAGAGACCTGAAAAAAAATGACTGAAGGTGTCAAGTCCAGAGAACGATGGACCTTGCAGAGTGGAGACAGACAAGACAAGACTCTGAGAAGAGACCATACAGGCACACAGACATCAGCAATAAGCACTCAGAGACAGACAAAGCTCAGGACAGATTTATTCATGTGGCAGAATCTTTCACTCAGAACAAATTACAGTGCTAAGCGGGAGAGAGAGAGAGACAGCAGGGGGAAGAGAGAAAGAGAGAGATAGAGAGAGATAGAGAGAGAGAGAGAGAGAGAGAGAGAGAATCAGACAAAGAGCCTCAGAGAGCCAGATAAACAGTGTCAATGACACTGTCAGAGGCTGATCAGAGGCTGTTACGGACAGAAAAGGAATTTGAAAGACCAGAACAACAATGGAAGCAAACAGAGAGAGACCTCCACAAGGCAATATAGGGTCACTGATCCAACAGAAATCCAGACGGTGTTCCGGATCACCACCAAAATGTAATCATCTGTCCCTTGGCCTAATACCCACATTGTCCAAAAATTTCATCCTAATCCGTGCAGTCCTTTTTGAGTTGTCTTGCTCACACAGACAGACAGACAGACAAACAGACAGACAGACAAACGCCGGCGAAAACATAACCTCCTTGGCAGAGGTAACGAGTGACACAAAAGAGAGGGCAGGAGTGAGAGAATGTACATAACAAAAGAAAAAAGCCTGGAACACTGTGGTCTGCCCTCAGAGTAGCGCGCCACTGGAAATTGCCTATTAGTGCCTTGACAGTTGTCTGGGGTTTTTTTTTTTTTTTTTTTTTTCTTTTTTTTTTCTTTTTCTTGCTTTTTTTCATCCGTTCTTTAACTTTTCTTTTCCAAAAGCACACAGGGGAGCCCTGGCACAGCGCAGCATGACGTGGCACCTGGGCTGGAGTTGGTGGTCAGGCAGAGGAATGCTAGTTCAGGGAAACTCATGGTGTCAATTGCTACTCAACTCTACCAGACAGACAGACAGACAGGCAGACAGGCAGACAGGATGGTCACCCTCTGTTTTCAGTTCTGCCATTGCTTCCTTTTTTTTCCTGAGCTATTTACTCTCTTCCCTATTGTGACGCTTTTCTTTCTCTCGGTTTTTGTTATCAGCCTCTCTTTCTTTCTTTCTCTCTCTCTCTGTCCAAATCTCTCGAGTGGAGTTGAATCCTTTCACAAGCAAATACAAACACACACACATGCGCACACACACACACAATCACACACTCTTACACAGAAAGCAAAGTCTTGAGTTTTAAAATGGACAGGCCACAACTCATACAGTAGGCTCACCCCCCCATCCCCCCCCCCCAAATGCACACGCACACACACACACACACACACACACCCATACTAACACAAACACACTGTCACATACAGTAGGTCATCACCCCATCAGACAATAAACACAACCCCAAGTCAATAAACACGACCCCAAAGACTCTTTCTGAGCTCACAGACTATTGACAAACCTGAACCTCACAGTCAGAGGCTGCATGTACATCTGTTTGGGGTTTTACGTATAATACTAGTATCGACACTCACCTAACACTTTAATATCCATCACTATTAAACTAATCCATCTAAATGTAAATGGATGTGTTGGCCAATGTATGGAGGTTTGGGTTCATTCACAAGCTAAACATTAGCATTTCAAATGGGCGCAAACTCTGGATTTATTTATGGTTGGCTGTTATGCAATGCCTACACCAGCAACCCCCCCGCAGATGGCATCAGTGCTAATGTGTAACTCGTGTGTGTGTGTGTGTGTGTGTGTGTGTGTGTGGTGTGTGTGTGTGTGTGTGTGTGTGTGTGTGTGTGTGTGTTTTCCGAACCACAGGATGGGAGCCTATACCATGTGCAGACCCAGAAGTGCGTCCAGGCCATGAGCAAGATCGACAACGGAGGCCCAGGGCCAGCTCTCCAGCCCTGCTCTGACTCGGCCCACCAGAAGTGGTTCTTTGAGGAGCGGTCTTAGGAAGGGTCTCCCATCTCGGTCTGGACCGAACCACATGATACTCACATCAGCAGGGGCATTGAAGCTGAGTACAGGACAGAGAAGGGTACATGGACAATCTGTTATTTTTAGGGCTGTGTGTTTTGGATTTCATTCTCTGAAGCCCAGGTACACCGAAGCCCAGGTACACCTTAGCAGTAATGGCTGCCAGTGGTAGGAACACATAGCACTCACACTTGAAGTGAAGGACATGTTTAAAAATTTTTAAAAAATGTTGAGATTGACTAAGATTTTCAGACTGCAGAAGATTGTTATTTTATGGTAATTTATCATTTTTTAAGACTCTTTTTATTACATAAGAAACAACTTATTATATTTATGTATGTTTTAAAACTATGTCTTTCATTGCAGAATAGTTACGCATGTATGCCATTATGTCATCTTTCCATGACATAGGAAGTAATAGGCTGGATAATAACACCTCATACCTCTAGAAAATTTCTCTCTGTGGAGGATCAATCAGTCTACCGCGCATATAATATTTTTCATAAAACAGTTATACAGACATTTTATCAAACTACAGCACAGGCACAAGTCAGTCTGTTGTCACCCCATAATTAACAGAAGACTCACCATGTTCAGGAAATCCAATCATCAGCTACACAGTTATTTAGTGAGGCACTCCAGAATGCTGCATTATGTCCCAGTGACTTTTTATTATTGGATTGTAGTTAGCCCTGTCAGTTCCTATCTGGTAAAATTAACCAATGGGCATTGTTTACATACTCACTCCCTTACATAGTGTATTATGAATGAGTAGATATCCTGACCATGGAGTCTGTCTTTCTGTCAACCTCCTGATTGCTGTTCTGCATTGGGTCTTCTTAAGCCAGTCTCTGTCCCAGAGCAGGGGTGGAGGTCTTTGTATCTCAGGCAGTGTGCTGAAGAGAGGCCTAGAGACTCCATAGAGAAGCCTAGAGACTCCATAGAGAAGCAGTGGGCACTGCAGCTGACGCCAGCTCGTCCTGCCAGGAAAACGCCTCTAGATGGCGCCAGTGCCTCCGATTATAACTCCTGTTTACATCTAGAATCCTCCATGTTCTCACCAGTAGCTGTCATTTGGTCATGTACATCATCCGAAGCGCTGCTACATCACAATGCTGGGAGTATATTCTGTTATTCACACTCAAAAGTGTTAGAACTATGCTCCTCCACAGAGTCTGTAGAGCGTTTAGATTACCCCGCTATAGTGTACCTCTCACTCAAACTACTGAGCAGGGGTGCATTTCTCAAAACCATATGGAAGGGTTAATTGGTTGGCAGTGGGCAAGTTGCTAACTATGTTAACAATGTAGTATGTTGTATGTTGTACATACAATGTATAGTATGTTAGCAACTATCTTAGCAACTATGGTTTTGGAAAAGCATCCCAGGATATGAGTAGGTCTTACAAAGGCTGGAAAGACAGACCTCAGCAAGTGGACAGACAGACTTGATCCACCTTGAAACACCACAGTGCTGTTTTGTGTAAATGCTGGTGCTTTTTTTTTTTAATTTGTTCTTTTTTTCTATCTTCCACATCAAAAACAAATCAGTTTAAATCAGTGTAAATATTTTTTTTCCTGTGGATTTAACGACTGTAGGCTGATCATTGCTATTTTGGTGGCAAGAATGGGATTATTGTTATGATTTCCTTGTAATCTTCCTTGTTTTCATGGTTTTTATTTGAATGAAGGTGTAGAGAAATGAAGAGATTAATATGGGTTAAATTTGTAGTTATGAGTGTATACAGGAAAGCAGAGGGCAGTTGTAATATAATCGTAATCACAGGGCTCATGTCTCAAGTGCCTGACTGGATGTATGCAATGGACAGATGTTCCCAGTCCTAAGCACAGATAACCACAGTACTGTGAGCATGATGGATCACACATGTGTGAGCGCAGACCATTTTCCATGTGGGAGAAGCCCCCTTCCCTCCTCTCCGTCTTCCCTACACCCACCCATTGATGCATCTTGTCAGTGAAATCACTCTAAGTGCATTGTGGGAGTGTGGAGGTTAGCTGGGAAAGGTAGAGAACATGCCTCTGCCTCTGAGACTGGGAGGTTAACGAGCAGATCGGAGTAAACGGGTCTTGATTAACGTTTTAATTAGTGGCTAGAGAAAAGGGCTTCTGTTTGGAGAATCTTAAAGATGCACAAATAAGTGATGTCCTCTAAAGACAAGCAAAAAAAACTGAAATGAGTAGGCAATGGATGGCATACCATTTGTTTGTTTATGAAGGAATTGTTTTCTTGATTTGTTTGTCTTTCCTTTAGTGAAGCTAAGATGAGATTGATGAGACTTGGATGCAGTGTTGCTTGTTATGGCAGATAGACTGGTCTTTGCCAATAGTTGAATATGCACTTTCAGGTCTGCCCTGACATGCAGATGTAATGCATACTCTATTTGCTGGATGCTGTAATGTGAACACATGTTTCTAGTCCTTTCTTTTGACGACATGGTCTAGATGTACATGCACTTCTATGCAGTGTGGAGATATACACTCCTCTTACTTAGTGTATAATACATTAAAGATTTTTCTTCCGGCTGGGGAATTTTGTTGATCAATCACAACTCCATGTTCACATGTTCAAATGGTGTAAAAACCCACCTTAGAGTATCTGCAATCACTATGCTGAAACTTATCTACAGTAAGTTGCTGTTCTTCCTTAAGTGCCCTTAACAAACAATAGGAATTGATCTAGATTTTTTGTGCATTTTTGCACATAATATTTTTCAAGTTGTGTGTAATCGCTCACATAATTTGCTGCTGTATGTCATGTTGCTCTAGCTCTGTATTTTACATGTACTGTACATTCTTTGTTGCAACAGTTAACAAAAGGTAAATAAAGGTGAATAAACAAATCCGTCGTTCCGAGCTGTACTGTGTATTGGAGTCCATTTCGAATTTCATGGGGTTAGTTATTTATCATCACCGTCATCATTGACATCACTCTGTCCATCCCTTCATCCCTCCCTCCATCCATCCATCCATCTATTGATCTATGTACTCAGCTGCTCCATCCATCATCTCTGATTGGAGGATTCGGAGTCCCTCTCTGGACTGCGTTTCCCTTTGTTGGTGTGTTCATCTCAGTTTTGGCATTTAACCTTTGACCCTACTCTACTGCGGGCAAGCAGGAGCCAAAAGGCTATTGTTCTGAATTTGGCTTCATACCCCACATCACAGCTTCCGTCTCTTCTGAGCACATCATGAGTTCTGCTGCTCTCATATCCTCCTCTTCACTGGGAGAGAGAGAAAAAGAGGGAGAAAGAGAAAGTAGAGAGAGAGAAAAGAGTGCTTATTTGCAGGACTATTTGATTGGTTTGAACATGTGCATCAGGGTATATGGACGAGCTCATGCCAAGTTCTCTTTCTCCATCCCTCCTCTCTCTCTCTCTCTCTCTCTCTCTCTCTGTGTGCCCTACAGTCATTCTGAATTACTCATTCATGACGCCCGTCTGTTTGATATTTCATACCGTGCGTGGGCCTCCTTTGTTTTGTGTCATCTGCCTCCCTCTCTGGTGGCAGGAGGGGATTAGCGACCCTCATAGCATAACACACACACACACACACATACCCGCACTCGCACACAGACAAATGTGTGGATTTCGCAAGGGGGGACCTGTTGTTGGCCAAAAAATGAAGAAATAAAAAAAAAAATCTTGGCATTTCTAGAAGTTCTCTGGAAGCCTTCAGATTATGCCAGTGTTTAATGTCAGTAAGGACGCGTCACCACACCGCACAGGCATCATATGCCATACCTACACACAAACACACACACGCACTGCCTTCACTTCACGTCAGAGGAGAGTGTGTGTCTATGACGCTTCTTAACTGAAACCTACATGGTATTTAAATGAAAAAAAGAACAAGGGGATGCTATGTCATAAATTTCAGGAGTAAACCTGGAAAGGAATTAAATGATTTACTCATCATGAAAAAAGAATGAAACAAGAACGAAAGAGTGAGTGATGGTAAAAAGAGAAAGAGAGAGAGAGAAGCAGGCTTCACAAACGCGGGCTTGCATTTGGGCTCTTAAATATTGAAGCAGGCCTGATCGCCCACGTCCCATGTGTTGGATGCCTGAGTGGTTTGGATCCGCTTGCTTTCTACCGTCCTGTCTGGTGTCGAGAGAGACAGGGCCACTCTGACCAATGGATTAGAGACAGAGAAAGAGAGCAGGGAATATAATCAGCTCACTCCTTAACCACCAAGTGCCAAGACAATGATGGTGATTTGCAAAAAAAATAAATAAATAAAATCCATGGCACATTTCACATGCGCACAAGCCTGAGGCTCATTGATCCCAGGTTGTGTTGTTGCTGTTGTTATTTTGCTTGTTTTTTTGTTTTTTTTTACTTCTATTTTGAGAGGGAGCTAAAGTGTAACTGAAGGAAAATAAAGAAACAAATCCTTATTTAGTTGATTTTAGTGAAGTAACTCCCATGATTAACCTGCAAATAAGAATGCAAATTTTTGCAACCTCTATTACATGAATAGTTATTTAGAGGGCCTATGCATTACAATACCACAATTTTTCTACTTAACGATGCATAAACAACAAACATTTCAAATGTAGTATGAGGTCAATCTTTTGCCAGATTGTCATTTTCCATCAATGTTCTGAAGTAATTGGTTTGGAATTCTCATCAGTGCAGAATTCTTGTCTCCGGGGTGACACAGAAACAAGGTATTTAAAGAGCAACAGAAGCTCATGTGAGCTCTGTTTTTACATTAAGATCACCAGCAGAATTCTGTCCTCATCGCCACCCAATGGAATTTGTCATACGGAAAACCCAAGGTAGGCAAAGACCAATAGTGAAAGAGAGAGAGAGAGAGAGAGAGAGAGAAGCATTTCGATCGTAACCTAGTGTGCTTTTTGTACAATGGCCTAAGCATTGTGATTGTTTACCAAAGGAGGCTGCCAAGCCTGTATATTTAGACCAGGCCTTTTAGCGAATGGTCTGTAGATTGCTTTTAGGCGGCATCATCAGCTATAATCCTAGCCATTCCCCATTCCCTTGACAGCATTATCAGGCTTCCATTTCAATGCTTTTCTTCTCTCCTCTTCTTCATCCTCTTCTGCTTTGAGCATTCTATCCATCTCTGGACTAATTGCAGTGCTTCTCTCTCTCTCTCTCTCTCTCTCTCTCTCTCTCCTTTTCCCACCCCCATACCAATCTGTGATTTTTGTCAAAGCCACAGTCGTTTTGTGCGTTTTGCTATTCATGTGTTGTCTCTGTCATCTCAGAGTTTGGCCTCTCCCCCAAGCGCCAGATGAGGAGTCGGTACGGGAAGCTGAGCCTGTCCACTCCGGAGGGGCCAGAGAAGCTGGTGAAAATCAGGAAGCCTAAAGCAGGTATTGTGCTGTGGCCAGAGATAACAGTAATCACACCAGTGCAGTCCTTCACACCCACAAGCACAAAGGAAAGGGCCTTCTTCATACAGCAGACACACACACACACACACACACACACACACAGGCAACCAAAGATATCAGGTGAATTTATGCAAAATAACAGGACCTCCAGCCCCCCAACACACATACACACACACACACATACATAAAGACACACACTCTTCACTGTCTAAATTAAAAATGTTCGCTTCATTATGCTGTGTCCACAACAGTGAGATTAAATTCTATGGTCTCTTCTTTTGTGACATCACTGTTATCAGTGATGCTACGAAACCCCTAGTAAATGCTCCATAGAATTTTTCTATGGAAATAAATCCATAGCCGGCATCTTAACGCAATAAGCCAATGCATAAGCGGCAATGGTTGTGGACAGAAGACCAAGAAATGAAAGGCGAATGTCCCGGACAAATCAGGTAGGTTATTACATGACACTGTTCTGTGGTTAACCTTTTGTTGTTTATTAGTATGTAATACCAACATTGTGAGAATATTATGTAATTAATCAAAAGACACCATCCGGATATTAATCTCTGTGTGAAAACTGGCCATGATGGTTTGATGGATTGACCGCAGTTGGAAATTCCATGATATTTTAAAGGTCATAGCAAATGAAATACACATCTTTTTTCTCTTGGTGAAATATTCTCCATAAAGCTTTGTTTCCCTTGTGAAAACACGTTATACACAACATCAATCATTTAGCAATCTATCAATATTTTCCTCTCAAAGCCTGAAATAATTGAATGTAGAGCTCTGTGAGCCCAAGTGAAAATCTTGCTTGATCCACAGTCTGTGGTTTTTATCCCTTTCCAGGATGCAGTAGTCTCTCTGACTGCTTGAGCGTGCAACCCAAGAGCACTCCAGCCTCCCAGCTGGCGTCTGCTTCCTGTGACGCATTCCCCTGCCAGGCCACCTCTCTCTCCATCCCACCAACTCCAACCAGCCAGTGTTCAGAAGCCTCCATTGAGGAGATGCTCCATAACTTCTTGCGGACGACAGAACACGGCCTGAGCCCCAATATCACTCCATTTCAGTCAGAACTGGCCTCCTCTGAAGTCCTCATCTACGCTCACAGCCATCAGACGAATGCCCAGGACCTGAGCCACACCCCCAGCCACAGGGGGGCCCTGGGAGGGAATGCAGACCCCCTCTTCATCCGGGCGATGACTACTGTAGAGACAATGTGCGGGGAGCGGATGTATAAGTGCTCGGCGTGCCTGCACTTCTACTCCGGGCTGGAGCCGCTGGTGGACCACATCAAGGAGGGATGGCGGGACGGCTTCAGCTGCCGGGTGTTCTACAACAAGCTCAAGATCATACGCAGCACCAGGACCAGGGCCACTGCTGACAGGGAGGTTGCCAACGATGCCCCAGGCACCATGACGATCACTGGGTGCACGCCTCAACCGAGCACCATCACCACTTCCACCAGTAGCACCACCCCTGCTGCCATGGCAACAGAAGACATCAAGAGCAAGACAGCGAAAGAAAAGAAGATGGACAGGGTTCATGAGTGGCTTGAAAAAAGTGTCATGCTGGCCTAGTGAAAAAACAAGAAGCAAAGAAAAACAAAAAAACTAAAATATAAATAAATAAGTGTAAAGAGTAACGAGAATGATGACACTTGCTGATCTGTATTGCATATCTTCAGATCTTTCCTTGTTTGGGAAAGGTCAAGACTTGTGGTTTTTATGTACCAACTGTGATGAAGCAACAATGATGCAAAAATTGGAAATACAAAGATCAAAATCAGGTGAAACTACTTGGATCAATATTAGTATTTCTGAGATCTGAGGTGTTTTGTGGATTGATTTGCATGGCTTTCAAAAAATTCTCTCCACAATATATACATAAAAATAAACTGCACAGAGTTTAAGTACATGGATCTGTAGCTTTACTGTATTGTATGTTGACAGGAATCTTCTAGACAACAAAAAAAAAATCTCCATCTCCATGGTGATAGAGGAATGAGCACAGTCAGAACAGATATCACACTTACTCTGCCGAGTATGGAGTCTGTTCGTCTTAATGTCCCAAAACGAATGTTCCTGGCAGATCCTGTCAAAACAAGCATGTTCCGTTTTTAGAGGGGCGAAATTCCAGTCGACACATCAGAAACATTCACATTTGGAGGGCAAGCGTTGACAACAGCCCGTTGTTTTAAAACTAAAATCATTTGCACAAGCATAGGCAATCACTGCAAATCACGCATAACGAAGGAAGATGTGGTGTTGATTTAAAGCTTTGATTTGCACTTTTGGGCAACACTTTAAAAATGCTTTAAAAACTCTAACAGACACAGTGCTTAGATAATGTACACTGCAAGGATAAGGTTTTTGTTATTAAACTATTATCATAAATATGTACTATTGATTTGTTGAATAAATTCTGGAGTGTCTGCTTCAGGCAGTTCAGCACCATAGCCTTTTAACTGTAGCTATAACTGGAAATATAGACTTCTAGAATAGAATTTTCAGCAATTTACAGAAGCTCATTAAGGAGGTATATTTAACTACCGTATTGACCCGAATATAAGTCTTATATTCAGGATCATCTTATATGCTTATACGTGGGCCTTTTGTGTCATTTTTTTTCTAAATCAAAAAAGAGAATAAAATAGTTCTGCAGCTCGTACGCCTCAGACTACACCCTAAATTCCATCAATAACTGAAACACCACACATATTTTCAAGAATAAGAGTTAATTTGAACTAAAAAATTCATCCAGCTTCCACTGCCATGGTTGAATTCTGAATTTAGACAAGCCCTAGTTGAAGGACACATTGTGGCTTCTATTGGTGAATACCATACTGGCTAGTTAATACACAGTTCTCATTGTCCTTCCAGCTTTTAAAGTTTATATCATGGTGGTGATAATGGAGATGCTTCTGGAACTGATGATAACAACAAGATTTTTGACAGTGTTTTATTTTTAATTTTTTTCTCCACCTGTTATCAGATCCGGTCCGAAGCTCTGTCGCCATCCCTCCAGTTAGGTGGGTAGAGCATGCTACCACCACTGCTGGCATCCCACCATGCCCTCAAAACCCGACCCAGAAGTGCCTCCCTACAATGTCCGAGAGCCGTCACCACCACCAGTATCATTCACGGCACCGGCACAATCCCCGGAGTTGCATGCGCTTGGTGGAGCCACGACGGGAGGACCTGTTGGACTTCATTTTCCTGCGTCAGACGTCGGCGCTGGACCACTTCAACGGGCAGCTGATGTACCGGTGCGCCAGCTGCCTGTGGCTCTACCCAAGCCTGGCGGCACTCCAGAGCCACGTGGCCCTCAGCTGGCTGGACGGCTTCAGCTGCCGCGTCTACTACCACAAGCTGCGTGAGACACACCAGCGCTCCCCATATGGCTTCATTGCTGGGTATGGAAGCAGGGGTATAGGTGGAGGTGGAAGTGGAGGGGTTGGTGGTGCTGCAGGTGGTGGTGGGGCTGGAGGCAACCAAGCCTGGAGAGCAGTCGGCTCTGCTGAGCGTAAGGCCCAGATCACCCTCAGCATCCCCAAGACCAGTCTGGGCAGGCGAGGGAGCCAGGACAATCCGCCAAGACCATCCCGCCTGGGCAGGAGAGGTGCCCGGAGCGGGCTGGATGTTGAGAGAGAGAGGGAGAAGGAGAGAGAGAGGCAGAGGAAAGACTCCCAGGTGCTGAAACTGGATATGGTGAAGGCTGTGCAGAGGAACACTGCCATACACAAATGGCTGATGGAGGTTGAGCTGGCCACAGCGACGCTTGCAAAAGACAACTGAAATGAACACACGTGTGTCTGTAGCACAAACACATATAAGACACGAAAACCCCTAAACCCTTTCTGCGTCTTGGATGAACTTAGTAGCATTTTTTTTTTTTTTTTTAACAGAAACCGTTCACTTGATTAAAGAGGTAATCTGACGCTATCAATTTGGCAGCTTTTTCTTATATATATCTTCTTTTTTCTCATCTATTAATTCATTAAAATAAAAACATGAAAAAAAAACTTTCGAATGGACTAGTAATTGTACTGTTGGTCAGGTGAAACTGTGCAGAAGAACTTGCTCGGCCTCATGCTGATATTCTCCACAATTGTGTTTAGTTGACACTCCCCTCCCCCAAACCCCCAAACCTCCAAACCTTCCACTCCACTGAAAAATGCTGCTTGCTTAATTGCACTCCATTTACATAGTCACAGTAATGCACTTGAAAAAAAATTGTCTCCCCATTTAATGATTGGACAACACCTAGTCTTTTAATGTATTTTCTCACAGATGAGAATAATGGAAACGTATGAGATTCGTATTCAAATGTGCAATGTGCCACTATGTTGCAAATAATTTCATAATTCCCAGATGATTTGTATTGCATAATATTGAATATGCGATGCGTTTTCCACTACAATGACTAGCACTCTTTTCAGTTCATTCTTACTGCATAAATATGCAAGAGAATATGGTTCTGGGTCTCAGTGTCTTTGCTGTTTTAACACTGACTAAGGGAGATATTAGATGTTAGCCAGCTGTGTCCTTGCATTAAAACTGCTTAGGAAAGTATGGTATAAATATCATTTGGTCCTTTCAAAGTGAGGCTGTTGTATTTTTTTGTGTCTGTCAGGCAGGCACACACACTTTGTCAGCAGTGTTTTTGGGACATCGCCTTTCCAAAGAGCTGACTTTTTGAGCCAGCAGTTTTGAGTCCCTGTTTATAGCGCCATAACCCTGAACCAGTGGACCAACAATGGCAGCAAAAATTAGGCCTGGGGAAGAAATGGTTCAGCTGGGACACCCTGTGAATGTGTGTGTGTGTGTGTGTGTGTGTGTGTGTGTGTGTGTGTGTGTGTGTGTGCAGGCCTGACTGTGGGCCATGCAGGTGTTCCAGCTGCTTGCCAAGGTATTGACCTTTTTAAAGGGCCCGGTCGATACAATGCAACACTGAGAACTCCGGAAGCGTGTGGGGTACTGGATGGATCAGGCCAGGGTTCAGTTAGAATGATGATGTGCTAATTGTCATGAAATTACTGGAGGCTCAGCGGTTTTTGTCCCTGGCTCTGAGTGACATCTCGTTCAATTAGAGTATGATCACACCAGAGGTCTAAAATGTACCTAGAGGATGAATCCCAGTGTCATAAGCCCTGAGCACTTACTGAACACTTAACCAACTGACATGATTGGCTGATTAATGCTTGTTAAGTGTTTGGGGCTTCAGGAATTTAGTTTAAGGCTAAGGGTTAGGGATCAGGGGTTAGGCTTGGGGGTAAGGGTTATGGGTTAGGACTTAGGGATTAGGGCTAAGGGCTTATGGGTTAGGGTTATGGCATTTGGATTCAGCCTGTACCTTTATTCGAAGGAACAAAACAGAACATTTGATAACCTTCAAATTAAACAACCCCCTATCCCCTAATAAATAAAGTCATCAAGATATTTACCCCTTACTGTTTCACAGAATTCCTCTCTGAGGTAAAAAAAATTGAAGGGTCGCCATTTTTTTGAAAAATTCCAAAGCACATCATATTCACTTAGTTGTGGAAATAGCCTCTTATCCCCCTCTGTCGATGAAGGTGGTAATGAGGCATTTGCGTTTTAAACACTGATCACAATCAGTAAGGGATTTTCTTTGCTCCACTTGTAGGTTGAAAGTGCAAAACCATTGCTGAGCTGAGATCTATGCTATATGTGTTAGATTTGTTAAAGCTTAAATCGTGTCGCTGTGCACTGCTGTACACTTCCATTTTGGATCCAGCTGCTGATACGTTGTATAAACATATCTCTTGAAGCATTTATAAATATGTATGTCAATATTTATATTTATACATTCCTATACTGCTTCTATAGTATCTATCTATCTCTCTATCTATCTGTCTACAGTTTCTGCCTATAAACAGTATACCTCTCTTTCTTTCTCTCTCTCTCTGTCCACTATACTGTATATATATATATATATATATATCACATGAAAGAGTGTGAGGCAAGGCATGGATATAAAGTATCACAGTGCTCTGTCTGAGTGCTTCCTGTTGGACACACGAGAGTGGGGTAATCACCCGTGAGCCTCTTCCTGATGTACTGCACTCCCAGCGCGGTCGCAGCTCGTGCCAAGCGCCAGGCAACCGGTGAGAAATGCAGTGCGCTCTGTACGGCATCCCCGCGGCTAGTAGCATCCGGCCTTCCTCCCCATCCGGCCCCCACGTCCCGGGGATGAGAAGGGTGGGAAGAGGGAGAGGGAGAGGGAGGGATGAATGAGAAAGTCTGGGGCAGTAAGCAGCAATAAATATGTTTAATATTTTCACCCAACTTAGCGAGGGCATGCTGAAGATTACTGACAAGAGGGTGAAGAAATCATAAGAAATTGCATTTTTTTGTGATTTCCTGATGTAATTGAACAGAATAAATGATCAGAAGAAAATGTGGGTTCATCAGCCCCTGAGTGCATGAATTGATTTATGTCCCCTGGATGAAGTTGCAAATCATTACTCACACTGTTGAGATTGTTGGTGTTTGCACCAGTGAAGTTGTATAGGTGGTGTATGAGTGGTGTGTATTAATGAGCATGAGTGCATGCTTTAGCGTTTGTGTGTGTGTGTGTATGTGTGTGTGTGTGTGTGTGTGTGTGTGTGTTAAGTGGGGTAACCGTGGCAGGTTGTCTGGCTGTGGGGCTCCTCTCCCTAATGAGGAGAGTCTATGCGTCGTTATCGATTGACCCGGTCACCTGATGCGTGGCTCCAGCTCCTAATGGGATGATGGGCCCACACGCTGGGGCTAAGAATAAATAAATAAATAAACCAACGGAAACACTGTCTGCAATATGCCACCGGGCTCTGTATGTGTGAGTGTCTGTCTGTGTGTCTGTGTCAGTCTTTCTGTGTGTGTGTGTATGTGTATGCAGGTGTGTGGGCGTGTATTGATGTGCGTTTAAATGTGTGTTTCTGCACGTTTCTTGGCTTCTTTGTAATGGATGAGTGTACAACCACAGCAAGAAGGTGTGTGAAGCTCTAAATAATGGTATAGTTTGTTTCGCATGCCACATCTAGCAGGTGAACGAAAGACACTAATTATTTCTTCCTCGTTCTGTCTCCCCGCGGGTTGTTTGTTTTTCTTGTTGGGTAATGCATCTTAAGCCAGGTCATCAAATATGAATGAAGCTGCGATTTCTCTCATCTATCTTGCATGACTTTCATCTTGTTAACTCGTTTCCTTCTGAAAATAACTTTGGGTGGTCTCGGAGGAGTTCAAATTAGCACCCCTCAGGAGTGAGGGTCTGTTGAGGAAGAGGAAGAACAAGCGCTCTTGGTGGTCTTCACAAAAGTCACAAAACTAAGTAGTGTGCTTAGTCCATACTCAGTGGTATTTTAGTACTTAGTACTTAAATACCACTAAGTGCAATGAATCTTCATTAGATATATGGCAAAAATAAATACATTACATACACTGTATACTGTGTAACGGCCTATGCTAACCCTTATTTCCCCTCACAAGACTGGGCTCCACTTCTTCAGCAGTTGCAAATGTTCCATTCTCATTTGACTCCTTTAACAACATATCACATACAGTATGTCTAACATCATTGCATGTAAAACAGTACAGCATAGCCATTGTTTCTAAGTGTCTACATGAAGAGTTCAGATGCAAAACTCTTCCAAAAGTCCATTTGCGATTAATTAAATTTATATGTATACCATTTTAATAAACTTTATTATTCCAACTCCTACTGGATTGTTTTGGCCTGATTTGTTTGTACTTGATAATAATATTTAAATTGCAGTTTGATCAAGATTACTTGAAAATGATTATAAAAACAACCTAATTTTTGCATATTTCTGAAAATAGACTTTAAAAGTTTTGAATCTGAACCCTTCACAGATGTGTATACAGTATGTGCATATGGGTCTACATAGGTCTGTGTCGTTGTTTACATAACATAATGTACACATGTAAACATTTATGCAAACATCTACAGGACAGAAACACACACACTGTATGTGAAGATCATGTACTCATGTACAGTATGTATCATGTATGTGGTTGTCTATGTGAAGGAACACATGAGCGAGGATGCTTTTTACAAGAAAGTCAGAGCGAGAGAAATATCCGTCTGTGAGATGGACACAGACAAAGACAGAGAGAGAGAGAACGAGAAAGTGAGAGAGCAAGCAAAAGACAGAGAGAGAGAGAGAGAGAGAGAGAAAGTATGTGTTGGCGCGCGTCTGGCCTCGACTCCAGACTGTCTCGGGGTGAGGAGCTCATTACAGCTCGCCAATGGCATCCCTGAGCGATTGGAAATCCATGCAGCCGGTCAGCCGTGAGTGAAGGAGGACGTCTTCAATCCGCCATTAGTCCAATCAGCCCATCTCAGGCAATACAACACACCAGGACCCACAACCTCTTGCTCTGAGACCACCACACACACACACACACACACACACACACACACACACACACAGACACACGTCCACTGACACACATATTCACACACATATCTCTGTCACAAATCTCTCACTCACATTCACATACACACACACTCATAGACACAAAGATACACACACACACACGCTCACAGCACCCACCCCAGGAGCATGTATAAATCATGGGACGGCTTTTAACCTTTCAGTAGCAAACACACATTCATCTTTGCGGATCCGCTTCTTTCCATAATTAATGGCCCTTGCTCTTGCCATCCCCACGGAAAGGCGGAACCCCGCAAGGAGATCGTTCGAGTACACGTGCCGGCTCCACACACGGGCCCCCAGATTAGCCAATAAGAGCACAGGCTCTTTGCTTTGACGGACAGCCAAACAGACACATCTCACATGGACCTAGCGTCACACACGAAGCAGAGAGTGGGTGGATTTACTGTTATGGTGACAGACATTCTGTAGGAGCCTGACAATGGCAATTTCTCCCCAAACACAGAAAGCACGACTTGACTGCCCGAGAATCCATGACCCCAGCCTAAGTAATCACATCAGATTTCAGCTTCTCCTGCTGCGTTTGTTTCCTCATTAGCCGGCAGACAGCGCCATTGCACGACTTGCATGAATCGCTTTTGACACGGATTGAGCACTAGCCATGGGCACACTTCTGCTGTCTGCCAGGAGGAATTGTGTAAGAAGAAAAAAAACAAAACAGAAAAACAACAAACAGCGAACGACAAACACACTGGTGTCAACACGCTGCTCCAGCAGTACATTAAGGGCAAATAAAGCCCTGAGATATTTATCAGCTTTTTTTATCAGTGCCTTGCTGCCTTCGGTGAACACATTCCACACCTTAGACAAACACACACACACACACACACACACACACACACACACACACACACAGACACACAAACACACAAGGCCTGTTTCAAGTGCCCAGTGGGCTCAGCGTAATGAGAAACAATTTGGATCACTATCCTCTGAAGTGCGCTAGTGCTACAATGCATGGTAGATACTGTCTCACTCACTCACTCAGATTCACTTTGGTTATTCTGCAAGGGAGCTAGCTCTGCTGGATCCTATCCTAAAAGTACTGTGGGGTTGGAACCTGAGCTATTTATTCAAAACAACCACAGTAGTTAATGCTGCCAAAAACTGTGTAAATTAATGTTTTGTGCTTTGCTGTGCACCGTGGACAGCACGGTGTAAACACACGGGGCGTTGTTCTCTTCTCGATCGCCACGCTCCTGGAGAACAAAGAGCAAGTAGCAGGTTCAAGTCAAAGGCAGAAATTCTGTCTGTTTGATCTTGAACTAGAATAAGGGAGTGGTGTGCTGTGGGGAGGGGCAAAGGGCCTCTGGGAAGATGCTGGCGGTCTCTCAGATGGAGCTCCGGTTCTGTGTGTGTTTGTGTGTGTGTGTGTCTGGGTGTGAGTGAGCGTGTGTGTGTGTGTGTGTGTGTGTGTGTGTGTATGTGTGTGTGTATTTGTGTGTGTATTTGTGTGTCTATTTGTGTGTGTGTCTGGGTGTGAGTGAGTGCGTGTTTGTGTGTGTGTGTGTGTATGTGTGTGTGTGTGGGTATTTGTGTGTCTATCTGTGTGTGTGTCTGGGTGGGAGTGAGTGTGTGTTTGTGTGTGTGTGTGTGTGTGTGTGTGTGTGTGTGTGTGTGTGAGCTTCGGTTCTCTGTGTGTGTGGGTGGGTGGGTGGATGCATGCATGTGTGTGTGCGCGCTTTGATGGATAGCTAATTACCCAGTACCGGCTGCCACTCACAATAACTGTTAGGAGCTACTGTGAGGGACCAGAGGACATTTTCTGACATGCTGCATAATAAAAAAAAAACAGCCAAGTCTTACAGAGAGACTTCACCACTGCCTCCATCAATGAGGAGAGAAAGAGAGAGAGAGCGAGAGCGAGGGAGAGAGAGAGAGAGAGAGAAAAAGACAGAGAAGGAACAAGGGAAGTCACAACAACCATCTGAGGGTCTTGCCATGCTCCTGGGCACAAATGACAGGCGACACGGTCGGCGAGAGAACAAAAACTGCTAGACCAGTGGACGAGGTTAAAGCATCATCCTAGAATATCTGTTGCTTTTCTGCGTTGTCTAATGGTTGCAGTGAGGGACATAGTTAACAAAGGTACGTTTGGTTGGTATTCTCATCAAGTGCACCGTGCTCGTCATTGCAGGAGGTGGCAATGTTGCCGTCGGGTGCAATTTGAAAATTGTCATGGCGGCTATCGCAACGTTTATTTCCCCTGTGGCATGTTACAAGACTGACGCGTGGAACAGAAACCTAGTACCTTTGGGAGGTGGGGAGAGAGAGAGAGAGAGAGAGAGAGAGAGAGTGTGTGTGTGTGTGTGTGTGTATGTGTGTGTGTGTGTGTGTGTGCGTGTGTGTGTGTGTAAAGGCTCAGGGAGGGGGATGGCACTGTATAAACGGCCTTACACTGGAGCTCTTGAGATTAAGATAACAAACAACGTCTCATTAAGTCTGCCAGACCAGAGAGTGGTGTGGGTGTTTAACAGGCAAATAATCAAGCATTTCTGGATGAATATGAACAAATTCTATATACAGTATGAATGTTGCATCTCTGTAGCATCTTTCTTGAAACAATATCAACCAAATACACACCTTAAAGGCAAGGCCAGTGAAGCGCAAAGGTCAACTCACTGAATGTCCATTTAACAAAACAGTGCATTGGTTAGTCAGAGATGCCATTCACATGCATTAGATGTCATCAATGTAAGTTTGAAGTCGTTACATTGACGTAATAGAACTAAGTACTAATGGTTTAAACCAGTGAAAGTGTCCATTACTTCAACAGATGAGAAGAGGGAGAAATAGAGGGATAGAAAGATAGAGGGATGGGGGGAGAGAAGGGGAAAACGCAAGTTACCAGTGGTAGGACTCGCAGGAACGACAGCTAAGAGGTTCTGAGTCGACTGAATCGGGTCCAGCCAATGACTGTAATGAACGGTGCTGTTGCGCAGTCAAACACCTGCGGGGCAAAACTGAAGAGGAGGAGGAGGAGGAAGGAGAGAGAGAGAGAAAAAAGGGAGAGAGAAAGAGAGAGAGAGACTGTGGCACGGATCCAAGCCTGCCACCCCCTGCCTACCCACACATTTTGATTGGTGCCAGTTTTGCCGAAGGATGCTGCTGGTGGGGGAGATGGGAGAGACGAGGGTGGAGTGATTTTGGCCTGATTTGTGTGTGTATGTGCATGTGTGTGTGTGTGTGTGTGTGTGTGTGTGTGTTCCATTCTGACTCAAGTAGTTTGGCCCACCAACCTCACTTACATGTTTTTCTTTCCGAATCATTATACTAAACACTGACATGGGTTCCAGTCCTCAGTAGCACAGACCGTTCAGGCCTATATTTAGTGATCTGGAGGTACCTGTTACTAAGAGGTAACTTTTTAAAGTATACATTTTTATCTCTTTAAATCTCTTTATTGCTTTTTTTGTCAAAGGATAACGCAAAGAGACAGGAAGTGAACTGGGGAGGGTGGGAGGGGGGGCGTTAAATGACCACTGGTTGGAGTCCCCAGGGGCTCCTGCCAATTTATAGTGCAGGCACTGTAGCCAGCTGTGCCACAATATTGAACAGATGTTTGACTGCATACGAGCCCTGAGTCCTCTGCTGATGGCGGGAATCTTCTTGATGGATTTAGAGACCACTGGGGACTCCACAGTCCAAACACACAGACACACACAGACACACACATTCTCTGGAGGTGTTTAGCCCCATTGATTGCGCTATTTATCAGGGCCGTCGCGGTGGAGGTGTGCGGATGGATGCCTTCCCTCCCCGCTGGCCAAGCTGCATCTCCCGGGAGGATCCGCTACTTCCTCATGGCTCGTCAGGTGCCCTCCTGTCAGGTCTCACGGCCTCACTTCCCTCAAACCTCAAGCCCACTCATATCTATGGCTTTTCCGTCCTGTGGGTCCCACTGGGCTTGTCTGCACTAAAAGTCTAATGCACCATGAATAAAAAGTGCAGGAGGGCAAAGTGGGCAAAGCCAAATGGATGTAGTATGTCCACAGATTCTCTGAGTCACGTGGCATTTGAATTGGGTTGGTTTGACATAAATAAACCACTAAAGGTGTCAGGATGATGATGAAAACTCACAAAACAAAAAAGAAATCATTCTGGACAAGTGCAAAGTGATAATGGCTTGTGTAAAAACATAAAATTGGGTAAAATCTAAAATTTCACATTTTTTTCTTAGGGTACATATTCCCTCCCCTCACCATGACAATCACAATCTGGGCACTTCACATTCTAGGATATATTCTGATTGTTGGATTCTGATATGCAACTGCCCTGAATACCACAGCATGTCTCATCTAATCATGAACTCTCTAACCTTTGTTTATGTCAGTTCTTGGATAAGAAACATGACCTGGAGATTAAATGACCAGAAATGGCTTCCTCCATTACACACGAGGGGGATGCGGTGGGGGCAAAGTCAGAGTCTATGGGCTTCTTACCTCATAACACAGTCTTATACGTGACCCATTTTTGCCTCCACGCTGAGCGGCATGCACTGATCTCTCGCGTAATCTGATCTGTAATCTTCATGTAATCTTAAACAACTGAAAAATGTTCCTTTCTAAGGTCACTCTGTTTTTTTCACTTTCATGATGATTATCTTTCAAAGTATCAAGTCCTGTTCTCAGACTGTAGAGATGCAGAAATTGATTTTTTATAAAATGTTCTTCTAATCTTTCCAGTTTTTTGTACAGCTCCCATCTAATGTGAACAGAACAATAAATTCTATGCCAGTTAAAGGAGTGACTGTCTGAATAGACATTTACATGTGCATATCCTTAAAACATAGTCATTATTCTATATATATTTTTTTTTCAATATTATATATATATATATATGCTTTATATACATACTGTATGTGCTATTACACTATGAACAGTCACTACTACTACTACTTCTTAAATGACAAACAGATTTAATTAACAGCAGTTTGTCACTGGTGCTAGCTATATAGGTGAATTTATTATTAAAAAATGTATATGCAAATACTCTATATGTTAATGGGGTTATATATGAATGTGCATGTGGGCACATACAGTATGTGCCTGTACGTAATTGCTGTAGTTAAATCAGAAGTTAATTAAATCCATGTCTCTGAGGATGGCAGTCGTCATAATATTAAACAGATACTTTCCTTTGGGCTGCCACATGATATTCCACACTTCAGCAGCATGTCACAGTGTTTCCTTTGCAGTATAAACTGGATTCTATATCTCCTTCCTGTTTGGGGTCTATGATATAATGTTATTAACACTTGCATCAGTGTGGCTTGTGTGTCCCCTCTTATTGACTGTTAGCCTTTCATTAATAGAAGCGAACTGGAGTCTGGAGTTATAAATATAAGAAAAACGACAACGATATCAGGTTTGTTCATTTGAACAATTTGCTGTACACCTGCGTCCCATATAAGAATGATTGCAATATGATCTGTATTGCATTTTGCTACTTTCCAGCTTCATAAAACATGCATTTTCCTTGAGACCGCTGTTAGATTGCACCAAGTTATGAATCAGTCACAACTTGTTGGTATGCATGGAATTCTCGAGGGCGTGCGCGAATCCTGATTCCAAAACCAATTATTCAAATAACTGCCCCGTTACCAGCACCACGGGCGCGTCAAGAAGAGTGAATAAAGGAAGCCACATCTGGTTTCACATGACACTGTTCCCAAGGCCGCTGTGCTGCAAGGCAACAAGGCCATCGTCGTTATTAGAGCCTGTATGCAGAAGATCGAATAAAAAAAACCACACGCTTCTCTCTCCCAGTTGAACTGTTCAGGAGGGGGTAAAATAATGTTCACTCAAATTACTGGGCAGTCATGTGTAGCTAGACTGAATCAGCTTCCTCTGTTGGGGGCCTATAAATAAAACGATGGTAGACTGCAATCTGCTCTGAATCTACCTGGTCTGTGAATGAATTCGACATGAGGAGAGTTTAGACTAAACAAATTCCAAAACTGTCCTTTACTGTTCTTCACAATATTATAAGTCCAAGGTCAAAAAAAAAGAAAAATGTAAAACTGGGCAAGAAGTTGCGCTACTGCTGCAACTCTGCATTACACCTATTATTCTTACACTTTTATCATTTTTTTCTGCTAATATATTCTCTTTAATGAGAGGGTTCTGTTCAGTTAGAGTACAGCACTGCTAGAGACCTGCATGACACACTGTGGTAGGGGAGATGGCCCATTTTGACCTTTAACTGCGTTAATGTGGAATAATCTTCCAAATGCAGTGGAACCTTTATGAAGCTCTACATTACTGTTTCTCGTGGTGGCTTCATTATTTCTGGGCTAATTGAAGTATAAGTAGTTAGGGACATAACCCTAACCACATACTCTGTTGCCAAGGTGTCACACAAAATGAATTCTATGTTGATTATACGACCCAAAGCTGCGACATGACTGTAGGTGTGATATCTGCTGCCAAAGTGATGGGCTTAATTTCATTATTCAATCAAATTCATTTGGCTTCTCTACAGGGAGAAATTGGCCTTCAGCAAGTTATGCAAGTGAACATCAAAATTGTGAGAAAGTGAATTGACTCTCTTTTTTCTATCTGGTTGAACACAAGTTTTTCAAATCAATTGAATATGCCAAGACAAATTATAAAGAATCCATTAGAGGAAGTATGTCCAATGTCTGTAAGGTAGAAATGAAATCTGGTTTACATTGACATTTTTTCTCGCTGACAGACATCATTGGAACATAATTGAATAGTGTCAAAATACAGCTGATATCCATTAACCTGATAGGTGACAGGTAGTCGGAGAGGTCACAGATTCTGCCTGACGTGGGGGTGGTGGTGCTTCAAAAATTTCTTTAAGGAACACACACGCACGCACACACACATGCATGTGCACACACACACATGCAAGGTGCCAAAATCATCATTACACCACCATTTCCTTAAATGATATCATCCCTTGCCACAGCTAGTGCAATAGTGTCAATATTTGCTGTACACTAAATGTCGCACCCTAGTGGTAGAGTATTACTTTAATCAAAAGATTTTGTGTGTTACTTTGAATACATTTGACCACACTGACAGAAATACACACATTGTTTTCTATTGACTGCTAATTTCCCTTCTGATGCAATCAAAAATTGCACAATTAAACTTTGTATCACCAAAGCTCAGGCACAAAGTCCTTAGATGGGTCCATTGATCTCAATTAAATAGAGACATGTGAACCATTTCTAGGTTTACTTAAACAAAGCAGTCTTGTTAAAAATGTTAGGCCTGTGTGTCCTTTCTGTTGCACTGAAGTGCACAGATTTTAAAGACTTCCATTTGACCCTTTCTATTGAGCAGGCACTCATTTTTGTGGGACACCATTTTAAACATTATCTATGTCCATCTTGAGACTTATTTGTGCGAGAAAAAATGGAATCTGACCAAGGCTGAGTGATTGGCCCCCTCAGCAAATTTAGTGATTGAAGAGCAGAAAAATACCCATTCTGCAAACCACCACAAGACGTCCCTAATAAACCTATTATCCTATAGCACCAGTCAGCTGTAGCCAAAAGCTGTTACAGAGCTATAATGTTTACTGTAAGTGATATTATAGACAGATTGTCTTCCTATAATGATTTAAACGAGGATAAATTAGACTTTTAAATAATTAATTGTGTTAGCCTATATAAAATTACTGCACTAAACCTTTGACTCAAGGAGACAGTATGAAGCCAGAAACACAATCTGCAGTATGATAGTGTTAGCCTCTGCTTGTGATGCACCACTCTAGTGCTGTTTTATGCAGCCCTTTCTGTGCATTTGCTGTAGATCAGGATGGTAACTTGAGAGTTGAAGCTGAAATCTTACCACTGTGATGACACCAGGCCACTTATACAGTGTCAATCTCCACAGACAAGACAGAGACATTGAAAAGGATGAGGTGGGGAAACAGAGGTTTCCCTAACAAGCCAAACACAACTGAAATGTAGTCTGATAGTGGAGCACACACTCATCAGTTCACAATAATAACACAATAAACCTCACTGCAGCACTACTGACGTTCAAAGCACTAACACAATAAACCTCACTGCAGAATTACTGACACTCAAAGCACTGACACAATAAACCTCACTGTAGCAGTACTGACGCTCAAAGCACTGACACAATAAACCTCTCTGCAGAATTACTGACACTCAAAGCACTGACACAATAAACCTCAACGTAGCAGTACTGACGCTCGAAGCACTGACACAATAAACCACACTGCAGACGTACTGACACTCAAAGCACTGGCTTTACAGAAAGACAGGGTCCTTTTCTGGGTCTGAGCAAGTAGTTAGTGGTAGTGTACACTTCGCGCTTTAAGCTTAAAGGGATAGGCCACCATTTGGAGAACATTTGTGTATTTCCCCAAATGGTGGCATATCCCTTTAAACATAGATTTTAACATGGAGTATCACAAGCTGTGAAAAAAACTTATACTGTACTCACTCACAGTTATGCTGAAGAACTTGGGGAGTGTGTAATCTTCAAAGACAACTCACATTTGCATTTAAAGCAACTTTCAAAGTTTTTTAAAACAAATGTCATTTCCTTTCACAATTCATTATAATTACATATGTCAACATTAACGTATTTTTATCATTTTAGTACAATATAACATATAAAACCAAATATATTTCCATCTACCTATGCATAGCAATATGATTCAATTATTTATGACGATGAAAAACGACAGTGTCCGTTGCCTAAAGAGCTGACGACATCAACAGCATTTACTGACCCTTTTACCCCAAACTGTGGTAATTAAAACCCCGATGTGTCATAAAGCGTTCTTCCTGCCTGTGCTGGCTGAAACTGAGTCAGAGAGAGCGGCAGACTCGGGGGAGTTCAAATGCACTCGGCGTCTGTCTCTGCGTTCCTCATAGGGCCACTCAGTCCATCAGCACCATGGACAGAGACACACGCGTCCATTCATAGCCCCCGCTGGAGGCTATAACGCAGCGGAATCCATCCATGTAACCGCCCTGGCCGGATTCACATTAGTGTACCACCATCTAGGGTGTTTTATGTTACATGCAACACACATGCAGGGGATAGACTGCAAGTAGTTTAAAAAAATCAGAGGTAGTGGTGGGGGGTAGTATAAGGCACCGAGGTGCTGAGGACAGCCGTTGCCTTAAAGAGGTAAAAGGCCAGATGCCACTGTTTATTTGCTGCGGGTTGTGTAAGCAACCGCTTATCGCTGTTCCTGACAAAAATGTCATTTGGTCTACTTCGCGCCTCGCTCCCGGACGGTTTGTAAATGTACCATCCTATAATGTAGTTCTCCATCATCCCGGATAGGCTACCACATCCACTGATCTGCACACGCTTATCAATATTTAAAAAGTCTGTCATATTCGGTGTGCAAATGTGTATACTATCATCTGGTGTGGGTTGCACCATTTAAGGTGTCGTACTAATATATCAATCTGTCATGACATAAAGTGCTGCGGAGTACATTAAAGATGCCGTCTACTGGTGCCTTTATTTGCTAACCAATGTGAAAGATAAATGTCCATTTTATTCGTTCACAAAACAAGAAAGTAGCAGCTACATATTCACTTCCTATACGGTTTAGAAGCAAGCTCCATCCTCTGACTATGTTTTTCTCTCTCCTTCACTGCACTCTCCCTCCCCGACCTCCACCTCCTCCTCCTCCGCGCTGCCTCTCGTTCCCTCTCCGGTGCGCGCGCTCTCACTCAGAGCCGAGCGGCTACAGCACTAAATAAGTGAGAAGCTTCTCACAGCCACTTAAGCATCCGCCGCAGCAGCAGCACCAGAAAGCACAGTCGCCCTGGCAATCAAGGAACCGGTGATCTGATCTCTTCTGTTTCTAGGACTGCTCCTCCTGAAGTCGCCTTTCAGATCCCCTTCACCGACACCCCTCCTTTTCCCTCCCTCCCAAATACGTAGAACACGGACAGGGATGCCACATTTCTCCTGCGTAATCTGCCTTGGAATATATTCGGGATGATGCTTCGGTCTCCATAGCCACGGTTAACGCTGGCTGACTTTAACGGCCACTCTGAACATTATCTTGGCGTACTGCTAATGCCTTTCTTTTTTGACTGTTTCGTTTGGACTGACAGTTGATTGTAATGTATTCGCTAAACTGATGAGGTGATTAATGCGTTGAGTTGGACAGAAATTAACACCGAGTCGTGGGTAACGGAGTTTTCATCGCGTCCGCAAGCGAGCATCCTTCGGCACTCCATATTTTACGCATCCGAGAACTCAGTCTTCTGATTCCGCGGGAATTACGGTGTGGCAGGACTGGTCACGGAGGGAATATTTACTTTGATTACAGTACAGGCGAGTCACTCTGACCTCTGTGCAGCTACTGCTACTGTGTTATTTGTTTATTTATTTTTCTCTTCCACAAACGTGTTTGATGTATGTTTACCTGTGTGCGGGTGAGCTGACCGCCCCTGCCAGCCCAGATTTTTGCAATGCCACGGCAGTGAGGAGGTGGATTTAATTTCGTCGTCTTGTACGGTAGCATGGCTCCGTCTCGGAGGGGATGCAGATGGGAGATGATCTTTCTGACGGGATATGTACTTCTCTCCGTGTGGGGATTGCAACCGGCGCTGTCGAAAGTCTGCAACGACTTCACGAGGAACGGACAGGACAACTCTTGGTACATGGGCAAAGACGAGAAACTGCCCATCATGGTGCTGATGCCGATGAACGAGTCTGCACTGATGAGCAGCATCAGTCAGGGCATCGAGCCTGCAGTTGAGCTGGCCATCAGGCACATACGCGAATCCCGACAGTACTCCTTCTCACTTGTCACCAAAATCTACGACACTGAGGTAACCGGACTTTGCTCTGCCGCCTAGTGCAGTGCGTCTTCGCCACCCACTCCATACCCTTACTTCCTTATCCCAGTTCACAGCATGTTACCCAGAGTGTTGCTACTCGGTGATCAGTGCTAGTAGCGTCCATCAGTCTGCACGTAAAATTGGGCATGTTATAAATACGTGTTTGTAGAAGCCTCTGTTATGGGAAGCTTGAATCTGTCATGGTTGGTAGCCTACTTCTGCGCAGTGACAGTGTGGTACAACTTGTTTTCATGTTCTCTATGCATTCCGCTCTTTCTTCACAAGCACTTCCGATCTTTCAGCAAAATAACTGCAGAGTATTGGAGCTTTTGCGGCTACTAACCACAAGCAGACAGGGTGCACTTCGTTAATGGGTTCCCTGTGCTGTAGTCTGCAAACTGCAGGGAGAAGGCTTATGCACGTGCAACAAGCTCGTGACAGAATCGAACCTATAGCATATCTACACTGCGTCTTGCCTTTGAAGTCCTCGGTATCATGCACTTGCAAGACAACCTCTCGTTCAGAATGCCCTCAGAAATACAGCGTGTGAAAATGCTGTCTACGTCACTATTATCGTGTCGTTACTCACTGTAATGCGTGTCTGTTCTCTCGACAGAATGTTATTTTGTACATTGCTAAAAGGAATGACCATAGTCCTCGTATTTGATATCGGTAAATAAAAAACATACATAGTGTTTTACCCTAACAATATTAACACGTCATTGCAATTCATTAACAACACATTATTCGACATTCAGCTCCAAGCCTTAACAGAAAAAAATGATGATCAGATGGAGGTCAAAGAGATTGACTCCTGGCCCTCATTAAAAATAAGTTATTTCAGTCACGATTTTCGTTGTATTTATTCCAGAGTCGAGGCTTGTTTCCCAGTACACCTGAAGATGGCAGTCATTTGTTGTGCATTCGCTCTCGCCCGACCTACACACTTTCAAGGATATAAGAATTACACTATGGTTTCATTAGGCTTGCATACCGACGGCTCCGTTTGCCACCTGCGGCCATTGCATAGTGAACAGAATTCTTAGATTACAGTTTCTCCTGTCCAGTTTCTTGTCGCGTTTTTTGCTTTGTAAATCTTGAATTAGACAGTATCATTCATGCATCTTTTGACTTTGAAGGTGGTAAACTCATTTGCCCCCTAGAACAACGACTGATTTTTAAGAAAATAGCTACCATTCCCGTTGTAACCTTAGTATGATTACATTACCAGTTTTGGAAAAAAGAAACCCCTCAAACCTCACAGTTAGTTCATCAAAAATAAATCTGTTATCTGTATGAGTAAACAATTGCCCGACTTAAATACTCTTACTTGGGAGTGTAGGGGGGTATGGGAAAGTGTTAAATGAAAGCCGTGTTGCCGGAGGTGTTATGTAATTACCTACGTAATGCCATGCGCAAATTACCTTGGCGATAAAATATGTGCTAGGATAAACTGACAGGCAACGCATGCTAACTGTCGAGAAGTTTCTCCGTTTTGCGTGTTTTTCTGTCTTCCTGAGAACATGTGGTTCACTCTGATTCGGATTCCAACTGTGCATGCTGGTAGGTTTTGCACACCCATTGTTGCAGGTGATATAAAGTATGTAGGCTGAACTTACAAAAAAATTGGCAATCAGTAAATACCTCTTGAATGAATAGTCTAATCCTGATGACTGGCCTTGTATCGTTCCAATCAGCCAATCAAGTCAGTCTATATAATCGAGGTTTCCCCACTCCCAGGTCCTCAAGCATTGATTATTATTTTCTTTTTCAAATGGCCAGACGACCTCTGGAACAAAGGCCTAGGTCAAAAGCCTTGATTGTTGACTGTTCACATCAGCAGGTTTCTAAACACTTCAGGGAGGAAGTACTCGCTTATTTTTCAAGTATGAACTGTATATATCAAAAGCCAAAGTCTATGATTTGGGCAATAAGATCTCTGCCATGACATTAGTTTAGAAATGCCAACTTATTTTGTGAGGGGAGGATCGAGCATTGGTAGTGTCTGGTGGGTTAGCAAGACACCCACTGTCCACTGCCTGGCTTCACACCCTGATACTCTGATACAGCCTTCAATGGGGGAATGAGGTGTCTTTTAGTCAATAAATACCAGGTTAAATTTTGAGGGATCTCCAGACATTGATGTTGGCTTTGTGTGCAGTGTTAATCATATAATGCCGCTCGCACCAGCAGCCGTGGTACTGTTGGTACTGTTTGATGGTTGGTACCCTCAAAAGAAGAGATTATTAAGAAATGGCATAAATCTACACACAAGGTGAGACACAATTCAGAACACACCCTTGGCTTTTAGTTTTAATGCTAACTTGCTTTTCAATGTCAATGAAAAGTGTGCTAATCTTATCATCAGATGCTTTAGATTTGAAGGTTTCTTGCCAAGTACAGCTACTTATACACAGTTGGACTCCCGCCACACAGTTTTGTGCCCTGGCACCCTTGTCCTTTTTTTTTATGATCTCCGATTAGGTACAAATGACGTTAATGGTGTGTGCATTCATGCTATTTATAGAATAGCCTGTCAGCCTAGGCATGGCTGGTGCTTTCTTTCTTTTAATATGAGACAATGTTCATTCTGTCTGCTGTCAGAGAGAAGAAGTTTTTGCATTTTGGCAGTTGAGACTTATAATAGGATGTCTTTTCTGCTTCACCGACTCTGTCTGGTGATCAGGTCTGTCAACACAGGGGTTGGACCACAGTTTATGTTTGGTTGTTTTTTTTTCTTTTCAGTGTGATGGGTCTTGGTGCTTGTGGATGCAAATTAGAAATACTATTTGCATACCAGCAGAGTCAACAAACGCTAGAAAA